>JANFNE010000012.1:600000-1008747 GCA_024867545.1 Phytopythium helicoides | reverse complement strand
GAGAAGGTATGAATTGCAGTTAGTATCCACCGCTTTCTCCATAGTCCAGTCACTCCCTCACGGCTGTTTATAATCCTATATTCTCAAAACTAGCCGCAAAGATACCTCTGTCTCACAGATACACCCGCTTCTGACCCTGAGAAAACCCTACCCACCTAGCCTCTCAACTCCCGAAAACCCACAAATACAGCCGCGCTGGGTGCACTTTCCTGGGACAAGCCATCATCGCGCGTCGCTCACTTTTCAACCCGCCGACACCTCGATCCTCCCGCTCCTCCGCTCCAGCCCCCGCCATGGCGCCGCACCTGCGGCAGCTCTCCGTGACCGTCGCCGAGGCGCGCGGGCTGCTTGCGGGCGACCGCAACGGGCTCAGCGACCCGTTCGTGGAGCTGTCGGCCCGCGACGCGCGCGGCGCTCGCCTGCCGCTGGCCGGCGCCTTCTCGACGCCCGTGGCGCGCCGCACGCTGGCGCCGGCGTGGCACGCGCGCTTCTCGCTCGGCGCGCCGACGTTCGACCTGCGGCTGGCCACGTCGCTGCGCTTCCTGGTCTACGACTACGACGCGCTCAAGTTCAACGACGTGCTGGGCGCCGTCGACGTGCCGCTGGCCGTGCTCGAGAAGGAGCTGCTCGCCTCGGACGTCGAGCCAAAGACGCTAGACGCGTGGTACGCGGTCACCAAGGTGCCTGACGCCATGACGGCGGACGCCACGGGAGAGCTGCGCCTCATCTTCTCCACTACCAGCAGCGGCGCATCGGGATCCAGCTCGGTGCTGCCGCCGCCGGCCCCCATTGACGCGGCGCACCCGCCCAACCTGCTCTTCGTCACGGTAGAGGCCGCCAGAGGACTGCTCGCAATGGACAAGGACACGGGCAGCAGCGACCCGCTCGTCAAGCTCGCGCTGCTTGGACAGAAGAGAGAGACCCGCGTCGTGACGCAGTCACTCAAGCCGCACTGGGACGAGACCTTCGCCTTCCTGCTGCCGGAGGAGCGACTCAAGCAGCCGCCCACGCTAGAGCTGCTTGTAGAGGACGAGGACCGCGGCGCGCTGCGCAACGACTTCCTTGGTCGCGCACTAGTGCCCGTGCCGATGGTCGCCACCACGGACGGAGACGACGAGTGGGTCGTTACCATCCCGCTGCTGGACCGTAAGCTGCGCTCAGACAAGCCGCGCGGTGCCCTTCGTCTGCGCATCCAGCGGGTGTTCGAGCCGCGTGCTCGTCGGATTGTCGCATCAATGGACAAGCGGAGCCGCAAGGGTGCTGGCAAGGGTGGCGGTATGTTCATGGCGCTGCAGCAATCGATGCGCACTCGGATGGCGCCCGATCAGGAGGAAGTTGAGACTGATGACGAAGATGGTGACGACAAGGAGGCAGATGCTGATGCCGATGGCCGCACTTTCAAAGGACGACGACTGGCTGATGACCCCGTACTCGGACTCCGAACCCATTGTCGACGACGAGGGCGAGAGACGACAGCAACTGTGGCAGCAGCCGCTGCTGATGACGACAAGAAGCTGTCGTTCCTGGTGGTTACGGTCCACTCGGTTGAAGCGCTTCCGTCCATGGACGCAGGTCCTCTTCGACTCCTGTCTCCTTTCGCTTCTGCTAGCTCGTGGGGTCCAACGTGCACCACGGGCAGCGTGGGTGGTGCAGTCGATGTGTACGTTACTGCGTGTCTAGCCGGGCAAGAAGACAAGAAGGATGCAGCTGCTCGGACACGCGTTCGTTCAGTGTTTGGGCCCGCGCGAGCATCTGCGTGCGCGATTCCGTGACCGTCTGATGGTGTTGACGGAGGACGCAAACACACCGGTTATCCTCAAGGTCATGGACTGGGACCCAGTGGGTGAAGACGAGCTTGTCGGTCGCGTGGAGCTCTCGAATCCCGCATCATTGGTCGGTCGCGAGCCGTTCTGGATCAACCTATATGGCGCGCCTACGGGCAGCAACGCTGTGAGCAGCAGCGCGAGTGGAAAGGCAGCAGCAGACCGGATGAATGCCCAGCCTTCACTTGGATCAGCCTTCCGCGGTCGTATTTGCGTCTCATTCGCGCGCTCGGAGAAGCCAGCTTCGTCATTTGAGGCCAAGCATCAGACTTGCCGAATTGTGAAGCCGGTGGAGGCGCGGCTGCGGCGGAAGACAGCCGTGGAGGTTAGCCTTCCTGCTCCGACGCGTCTCCCATGGCCCGCGACCGGCGTGTTCAAGCTGCGCGCGCACTTTATCCGAGCTGAAGGTGTCTCTATCCTCTCATCGACTCCGGCTGCCGCACTTGTCGTGTCCTGTGGACTGGCCGAGATTGGGTCGAGTGCACGTCGCATTTCTGCAGGCTCCAAAAAGACGCGTGGTGCTGTCGAGTGGAACGATGTCATCGAGAGCGACCGATTCGCGCTCCCACTCGATCCAAGCGCGATGCCCGATGTGTTTGTGTACCTCGGATACGCGTCCGACGCAACCGGGCGAGCCACGGAGGAAAACACTCGGAAGGAGCGGTTCCACGTCGGTAAGCAGGTTGATCCTGTTTCGTTCAAGAGACTGAGTGCCAAGTCAATCTTGACTGATGCCGGTTCGGCAAGCAAACCACAGTGGCTTTCGCTAACTGGTGACCGAGCCGTCGACAAAGTTCGCGGACGCGAACTGTTCCCAGGGGCGGCACTTGTGCGACTCGAACTTCTTCCGTGGACGAATGACGACGAGCTTCACAAGTCTTCAAAGAAAGAAGAAGGTGAGCCGGCAGACCTGTGGTCAAATGACGTGCGCCAGCTCGTGAGTGAGCGAGCGCCGTACCAGGTGCGCGTGCGGGTTGAGGACGTTCGAAACCTTGTGCGCGAGGAGGGCGAGACGTCTGGGAAGACGACAGTCCTCATTCAATGTGGAGAGCAAGAGGGCGAGGTTGAGGTTGGTGGAAACCCCGGCGTAGTTTGCCTCGACTTGCAGCTGCCGACCACGCTGCGGTACGCTCCACGTGTGCTGCTACATGTTCGTAGCGCTGGAAAGTATGTGGGCTCTACCGCGCTGTCGCTTGGCGGTGAGGGCGGTGGTGCAGCTGAGTGCCTCGCCAAGGACATTGCCGACGTTCCGTTCCCGCCGCCGCAGTGGCTCACGGTCTCCACGGATGGAGTCTTGGACGGTGTCATTGGGCAAGTCGGCGCCTCGGCTGTAGTCGTGCGCAAGACGTTCCCGGATGAGCAGCTGCCTGCTCCCGTCTTGTAGGCGTACATCGAGTGTGGTCAAGTGCTGCTGTACGAGAAAATCTACACCTGTGACGTGATCGTTTGTTGAAGTTACAGTCACTGTATGCAGGGGGTGGCAAATCGTCGATTGGTCGGCAAATCCGCGAGGAAAATCATTCAAACAAACCTCGCCCACAGCAGAAGGACAACAACTGCAGGACCAGTAGGTGGATACTCGCGAGTAGCAGGCCTGATAGGCAATGATCACTCGACTACTTCAATTTGGGGATGGGCTGATGCGTCACAAGCGTGAGCACCACGTGAGCGGACAGGATTTGCTTCATTGAAGCTACGAAGTAGGCGCTGGCTCCCAGGGAATTGTCAACAACAAAGCGCGAACTGGGATCGGTAGTAATCGTGTAGACATATTGACTTCAACGTACTAGCACGTAGGCACAACGCGAGCCAATTCCACGAGCATTAAAGGCACTACCTCCTTGATCTCCAGGTCCACGTGCGCTTAGGTATAACAATCTCCTCCGCCGACTAGTATACGTCTTCCACCCTCCAAGCCGCAATAGCAATATGACTAGCTCTGCTCTCGTTTGCTACCGTCGGTGCCGACGGTGTCGGAGATGCTCGACAGTGGCTACGAGGTCATCATCCTCACCGGGGGTGACACCAAGGGCGGTCTATAGTACCTCAAGTGTCGCGGCAATGTGCTCGCGAAGGTCAGCTACAAGCACTAGAATTTGTTACGCAAGTCGAGTAAGTGGATTCCACTAGTGTCTTGATCTATCTGCACCGTCAGTGCAGTGAGCCCGTGCGCTATGGACGTGTAACTACCAGCATTGGCTGCGGCGAAGGCGGCAGGTACGGAACTCTTCATTTCTTTGGAGGTAACTGGAACCTTTGAGCTATAGAGTATTCGTAATTCTCAAACAATCCCCGACTACGATCACACAGAGCGGTATGAATGTGAGAACGTGTATACGAAGTAGGTGCAGGACCCGCTTTCAAGTTGCCGTACACCATCTTCAACACGGGCCTCTTTTACTCCTACGTCCCTACCTTCACTGCTCTTTGTGGAGATGTGAACTTGATCTACCAACGATCACAGCACTCTCCGAGTTGACTTTGAGAAGTCGACGATTCGTTTTGTGGATAACGGATAGAACAAGCCCAATCTTGTCCAGCACGAAAAGGTAGGGCTGTTCACACCATACACCGTGTCCACATCGGCGAAGATCGAGCTGCAGTGGGCCAAGATCCCGCTCGTGGGCGATCATCTGAGGTGGTGGGCACTCACGAATATCGAGGCTGGCAATAATGTCACCGCCGAGCTCGTCGACTAAGGAGAGAAAAAGGAAATACCTCACAGACTTCATCGAACTTCTCAACGTGTAGTTCGCCGACGTTCGTGATGCGGCAAGCACAGAGGGGGAGATAACTACGGCTAAAGTATCCCCGAGGATGGAACTGATGTTATCCGCCGAATACCTCTCAAAGCGCTAGGTGACGCTGCTCAAGACCGAATGGATTGCACAGCAACGAATCCCACTGAGCCTCTCCAGGTCACGCGCTAAACATTCGAAACAAATTGAAGCTGGCTTGTTTCGCATAGAGCAAGGGAAGATTCTGGGGGGGGGGGGGGGTTCTGAAATGACAGCCGTGCCCTTCTTCCTCACTGCTCCTTTGGCATTGGCTGCAGTTCTCTCATCGAGATCCACTCGCGCCATGCGTGCGACGGTCTGTCCGCCGTGACCAATGCTACAGTAGTCGTGCGTGCGAGGGCCTGTCGCGGCCACCTCCTTGATCTGCCGAGGGCTGGGCTCCGATATGGAAGGAACGGCATAGAAACGGACTCCACAACCAAATCACCGAGCCACCAAACCTCTCGCCTGTCCCCAGTCGCGGCCACAATAATGGACACCTGACCTGTCGTCGCCCCCAGGACCCGCCAGCTCCGGACTGACGGCCCAAAGCAAAGAGAGCTGGAGCTCCAAGCCGGAGCCCGTCCGTCTTATTCGAAAGTGTAGAAATTCGAGCTCCGAATAAGAAGAAGGTCGGGTCGATCAGTCGATCAGCATTCAGACGGGGTGGGTGGACTAAGCAGCCTGAACCCATCTCTGCAGTGTGTTCAGCGCCAGTGTACAGTCCAGTGCCACCGTTTAATATCCAATCCTACGCTCCACTGCTGCTTCTGCTCCCCAAGGACCACGCAATGCCGTTGTCACACACTGCGCCACGGATGGAGTCTTGGATGGTGTCGTCGGGCAAGTCGGCGCCTCGGCTGTAGTCGTGCGCAAGACGTTCCCGGATGAGCAGCTGCCTGCTTCCGTCTTGTAGGCGTGCTTCGAGTGTGGTCTAGTGCTTCTGTACGAGAAAACGAAAGTGTCTACACGTGTGACGTGATCGTTTGCCGTCATTTTGCCGTCACTTTTGTTTGAATCGAAGCTGTGGTGTACAGCAACTCATAATCTCTCCATGGGGAGAAATGTCTGCACGGATTGGCGGCAATGCGGCCTGGCGTTTGCGGCACGCAGTATCGCGCCGCTAGCGCACTTGTCTGCCTTGTCTGAATATCTATAGTATCGCCCCCTTAACATCATCGATAGTTCGGATCCAGAAAATGTTGGAGGTCGCTTCGAAGTCGTCCCACTGGAACACCAAAGCGCTGGACGAGATCCGAGTCTTCAGGATGATAGACCTGTAGACTTGTCCTTGTGCCGTTGCAAGGCTTGGAAGTGCACCCGCCGTTTTGTTGAATGTGCGATAATGGCCAACCCAGCCCAATCGAGTCAGCGAGTCATCTGCAGCATAAGCAGACCTAAGGGATGGCGCGCTAGGGGCCTTCCGTGATCCATCATATTCAGAATCATCTGGGTGTCCCCAGCAACCTTAAGTCCCTTGAGTCCGAAGTGCTTGAGGCCATGAACAGCCCATAGAACCCGCTGAGTTGTTCGTAGATGCCGCCAGCTCGTAGACGTGATATTCACTCTGTTGAGGGGTTTCAAACCGACAGCTTCAACTCCTCGAGGAAAAGAACTCAGACAAAACACTATCAGAAGGCAGCAGCGCAAGAGCAGCACAAGTACTGTACTGTACTATGGGATATGACAAATCTGCAATGAATGATCACTCGAATACTTCATAGTGGAGATGGGATGATGCATCCTAGCATAAGCACTGCGTAAGCAGTTGGGATCAGTTGTCACAGATTGCTTCATTGCCGCCATGAAGTAAGCGTTCGCTGGAGCTTGCCAACCAAAAACCGCGGATGCAACATCTGGGATCGGAATTGATCGTGTGTGGATAGTGTCTTCAACATCATACTACACGTGGGCACTGCGCACGCCAACCGCGAGCATCAAAGACCCTTGTCAGGCGACCTCCTTGCTCCCCAGGTCGAACTCGTCCGCATAACTCAATCTCCTCGGTCGGCGCTACAGCGGCTTCTCAACTTCCACCCAACCACAACAGCAAGATGGCCAGCTCCACCTTCACCTCGTTCGCTATCGTCGGTGCCGGGGGTGTAGGCGCCACCGCTGCCGTCGAGCTGCTCAAGAGTGGTCACAAGGTCACCATCCTCACCCGCGATGGCAACAAGGCTGAACTACAGGACCTCAAGAGCCGCGGTGCCGTGCTCGCGAAGGTCAGCTACGACGACCAGGAGTCGCTGCGCAAGGCATTGTCGGGGTCGCAAGTCGTGTAAGTGTTTTCTCGAATGCTTAATTGACTCGTTCATACTAACGCCTTGACATGTCTGCAGCATCAGTGCGGTGAGTCCATACGCGATGGACGTGCAACTGCCAGTGGTGGAGGCTGCCAAGGCAGCAGGCGCGGAGCTCTTCGTACCTTCAGAGGTGAGTAGTGCACTTGTGCTATGAAGTATCACCACTCGCTGACAATCCTCGATTCCCCGCCTCGTCGCCTTGTACACAGTATGGTATGAACGTGACGGACGGCCCAAATGTGCACAAGAAGCAAGTGCAGGATGCACTCAAGTCGATCAACCTGCCGTACACCATCTTCTACACGGGTCTCTTCTACTCTTACGTCCCCTAGTAAGCACTGCGCTTGGTGGACATATTGAACTTGACCTGTCTGACCATTGGGCGTGATAACAGCACTCTTGGAGTCGACTTTGAGAAGGCGACGATCCGCATTGTGGGCGACGGCAAGACTAAGTTCAGCCTCGTCAAGCATGAGGATGTGGGCCAGTTCGTAGCGCACGCCGTGTCAACGGCACCAAAGAGTGAGCTACAATGGGCCAAGATTCCGATCGAGGGTGATCGTCTGACGGGGCTTGAGGTCGCGGCGCTCGTGGAGAAGAAAGCTGGCAAGAAGGTTACAATCGAGTTTGTCGACTACGAGGAAAACAAGAAGAACTACCTCGCGGACTTCATCGGCTTCCTCAACACGTTGTTCGCCGACGGTCGTGGCGTGCCCGGAACAGAGGATGAGGTAGCTGCGGCCAGGGCCAAGTATTTCCCGGAGTGGAACCCGACGTCGTACGCCGACTTCCTTTCGAGGGCCTAGGCTGAAGCTACTGAAGACTGTGGCGCAGTTGCACAGTGATTTCGAGAGAAATAAAAGCTGGCTAGTTTGCTTGCTTCTCTTGAAACAAGGGGAGATTTTGGGGATTCTGTGATGACAGCCGTGCCCTTCTTCCTCACTGCTCCTTTGGCATTGGCTGCAGTTCTCTCATCGAGATCCACTCGCGCCATGCGTGCGACGGTCTGTCCGCCGTGACCAATGCTACAGTAGTCGTGCGTGCGAGGGCCTGTCGCGGCCACCTCCTTGATCTGCCGAGGGCTGGGCTCCGATATGGAAGGAACGGCATAGAAACGGACTCCACAACCAAATCACCGAGCCACCAAACCTCTCGCCTGTCCCCAGTCGCGGCCACAATAATGGACACCTGACCTGTCGTCGCCCCCAGGACCCGCCAGCTCCGGACTGACGGCCCAAAGCAAAGAGAGCTGGAGCTCCAAGCCGGAGCCCGTCCGTCTTATTCGAAAGTGTCGAAATTCGAGCTCCGAATAAGAAGAAGGTCGGGTCGATCAGTCGATCAGCATTCAGACGGGGTGGGTGGACTAAGCAGCCTGAACCCATCTCTGCAGTGTGTTCAGCGCCAGTGTACAGTCCAGTGCCACCGTTTAGTATCCAATCCTACGCTCCACTGCTGCTTCTGCTCCCCAAGGACCACGCAATGCCGTTGTCACACACTGCGCCACGGATGGAGTCTTGGATGGTGTCGTCGGGCAAGTCGGCGCCTCGGCTGTAGTCGTGCGCAAGACGTTCCCGGATGAGCAGCTGCCTGCTTCCGTCTTGTAGGCGTGCTTCGAGTGTGGTCTAGTGCTTCTGTACGAGAAAACGAAAGTGTCTACACGTGTGACGTGATCGTTTGCCGTCATTTTGCCGTCACTTTTGTTTGAATCGAAGCTGTGGTGTACAGCAACTCATAATCTCTCCATGGGGAGAAATGTCTGCACGGATTGGCGGCAATGCGGCCTGGCGTTTGCGGCACGCAGTATCGCGCCGCTAGCGCACTTGTCTGCCTTGTCTGAATATCTATAGTATCGCCCCCTTAACATCATCGATAGTTCGGATCCAGAAAATGTTGGAGGTCGCTTCGAAGTCGTCCCACTGGAACACCAAAGCGCTGGACGAGATCCGAGTCTTCAGGATGATAGACCTGTAGACTTGTCCTTGTGCCGTTGCAAGGCTTGGAAGTGCACCCGCCGTTTTGTTGAATGTGCGATAATGGCCAACCCAGCCCAATCGAGTCAGCGAGTCATCTGCAGCATAAGCAGACCTAAGGGATGGCGCGCTAGGGGCCTTCCGTGATCCATCATATTCAGAATCATCTGGGTGTCCCCAGCAACCTTAAGTCCCTTGAGTCCGAAGTGCTTGAGGCCATGAACAGCCCATAGAACCCGCTGAGTTGTTCGTAGATGCCGCCAGCTCGTAGACGTGATATTCACTCTGTTGAGGGGTTTCAAACCGACAGCTTCAACTCCTCGAGGAAAAGAACTCAGACAAAACACTATCAGAAGGCAGCAGCGCAAGAGCAGCACAAGTACTGTACTGTACTATGGGATATGACAAATCTGCAATGAATGATCACTCGAATACTTCATAGTGGAGATGGGATGATGCATCCTAGCATAAGCACTGCGTAAGCAGTTGGGATCAGTTGTCACAGATTGCTTCATTGCCGCCATGAAGTAAGCGTTCGCTGGAGCTTGCCAACCAAAAACCGCGGATGCAACATCTGGGATCGGAATTGATCGTGTGTGGATAGTGTCTTCAACATCATACTACACGTGGGCACTGCGCACGCCAACCGCGAGCATCAAAGACCCTTGTCAGGCGACCTCCTTGCTCCCCAGGTCGAACTCGTCCGCATAACTCAATCTCCTCGGTCGGCGCTACAGCGGCTTCTCAACTTCCACCCAACCACAACAGCAAGATGGCCAGCTCCACCTTCACCTCGTTCGCTATCGTCGGTGCCGGGGGTGTAGGCGCCACCGCTGCCGTCGAGCTGCTCAAGAGTGGTCACAAGGTCACCATCCTCACCCGCGATGGCAACAAGGCTGAACTACAGGACCTCAAGAGCCGCGGTGCCGTGCTCGCGAAGGTCAGCTACGACGACCAGGAGTCGCTGCGCAAGGCATTGTCGGGGTCGCAAGTCGTGTAAGTGTTTTCTCGAATGCTTAATTGACTCGTTCATACTAACGCCTTGACATGTCTGCAGCATCAGTGCGGTGAGTCCATACGCGATGGACGTGCAACTGCCAGTGGTGGAGGCTGCCAAGGCAGCAGGCGCGGAGCTCTTCGTACCTTCAGAGGTGAGTAGTGCACTTGTGCTATGAAGTATCACCACTCGCTGACAATCCTCGATTCCCCGCCTCGTCGCCTTGTACACAGTATGGTATGAACGTGACGGACGGCCCAAATGTGCACAAGAAGCAAGTGCAGGATGCACTCAAGTCGATCAACCTGCCGTACACCATCTTCTACACGGGTCTCTTCTACTCTTACGTCCCCTAGTAAGCACTGCGCTTGGTGGACATATTGAACTTGACCTGTCTGACCATTGGGCGTGATAACAGCACTCTTGGAGTCGACTTTGAGAAGGCGACGATCCGCATTGTGGGCGACGGCAAGACTAAGTTCAGCCTCGTCAAGCATGAGGATGTGGGCCAGTTCGTAGCGCACGCCGTGTCAACGGCACCAAAGAGTGAGCTACAATGGGCCAAGATTCCGATCGAGGGTGATCGTCTGACGGGGCTTGAGGTCGCGGCGCTCGTGGAGAAGAAAGCTGGCAAGAAGGTTACAATCGAGTTTGTCGACTACGAGGAAAACAAGAAGAACTACCTCGCGGACTTCATCGGCTTCCTCAACACGTTGTTCGCCGACGGTCGTGGCGTGCCCGGAACAGAGGATGAGGTAGCTGCGGCCAGGGCCAAGTATTTCCCGGAGTGGAACCCGACGTCGTACGCCGACTTCCTTTCGAGGGCCTAGGCTGAAGCTACTGAAGACTGTGGCGCAGTTGCACAGTGATTTCGAGAGAAATAAAAGCTGGCTAGTTTGCTTGCTTCTCTTGAAACAAGGGGAGATTTTGGGGATTCTGTGATGACAGCCGTGCTATACTTCCTCACTACGGCTTTGGCATTGGCTGCAGTTATCTCATCGAGATCTACTTGCACCAAGCGTGCGAAGGTCTGTCCGCCGTGACCAATGCTACAGTAGTCGTGCGTGCGAGGGCCTGTCGCGGCCACTTCCTTGATTCGTCGAGGACTGGGCTCCGATATGGAAGGAACGGCATAGAAACGGACTCCACAACCAAAGAAGCTCCCGGTGGCCGAGCCGCCAAGCCTCTCGCCTGTCCCCAGTCGCAGCCACAATAATGGACACCTGTCGTCGCCCCCAGATCCGCCAGCTCCGGACTGAAGGCCCCCCAAAGCAAAGAGAGCTGGAGCTCCAAGCCGGAGCCCGTCCGTCTTATTCGAAAGTGTCGAAATTCGAGCTCCGAATAAGAAGAAGGTCAATCAGTCGATCAGCATTCAGACGGGGTGGGTGGACTAAGCAGCCTGAACCCATCTCTGCAGTGTGTTCAGCGCCAGTGTACAGTCCAGTGCCACCGTTTAGTTCCCAATGCCACGCTCCACTGCTGCTTCTGCTCCGCAGGGACCACGCAAATGCCGTTGTCACACACTGCGCCTGCTCCTCCTCACAGGCCGGATGAGGCGAGGCAAGGCGAGGCGAGGCGCATCCCCGACATCCGGTCGAGTTGACAAGTTGCTTCCATCTGTTGCTGCCTCCGTCGCTGTGCTACCACTGTTTCGAATCTCTCAACCGCACTGTTGCGCTCGACAGAAGCACTGCGGTCCAGCGAGCCACCGGCTCCAACGTCCGTGGCAAGAGGACCAGACCACTTGACACCGTTACAGGAGAAGTCACCGAGCCACGTCCGACCATCGACGCGTGTCATTCGCCGTGCCGCTCTGCCGAGGCGCTCGTGACGCGCTTGCCTCGGGCCAATCAGATTCAATCGCGAGTGTCGAGACGTCCGTCGATCCCGTCGGTCCACCCGAGATGGTTCCTCGATGAGTTCTCCACCGACCATCTCATCCGTTCACTAGAGAGAAGGAGGAGGGAGGAGAGCTCGCGGGGACCCATCCGCAACTTCAGATGACGCTCACGAAAATGCATTGGAGTAGGAGGACTGGCTGACTGGAGAGAGAGAGAAAGAAAATGAAGTTGAGGCAGGAAAGAGCAGGACAAGATTCGCGTGTGATTGACGAGGAAGGTGGATGGAGCGTTCGATCATCCCGAAGAGAAAGCATTCGTGGCGGCACGGCAATGGGATGGAAAGCTCTCTCAACCCGGACTCGTCATTGGTTGTCGGCTGAAGAGGAGATGGAGGAGGAGGAGCGTTGCATTGTGCTACTACAGTACTGCATTTCTATGAGGAGAATCTACTTTTACCTCAGCTACCGCTCGCAATCTGACGGTCTTGACGTCACGAAGCGCTTGCGTGTCTGGCCTCTCCATGGACTGCGATCGCGTGGCTGAGCTCGCTTCAACTTCAGAGCTCGTGGGTGCCTAGCATGAGCTCCACAAACTCCCGAACCGTCTGCCTCTCCACCTATGACCTCGCCAGCTCTCCGTCTCGAGGTCATTACAAGGGTATTGTTGCTGGTGTACAACTCGCACTGTCTCCGTTGTCATCCGCATCTTTTCTCGTTTTTACATGTTCGTTTATCTCGTCCCACCTGCGTTATCTCTCTCTCAAGGCTTCATGCCTCCTTGCGCTTTGGACTCCCGCCATCTCCACAGCAGCTCGCACTTCAACATGCCCTGCTCGTTGACACGCATGTCTTTTCGTCCAATCCGCTCGCCCGCCTCCTCTGCATTTCCCCCAATCGCGCCGCGGTTCGCGCGGTCCACTCGCGCTTCCCCCCTCGCCAGATACATTGGCCCATACAAAGCGGTAACCGGTCACCATGGACGCGGACGACGCGCTCATGGCCGTGCCAGTCCCACTGGAACCGACGCCCGCGGTCTCCGCAGCCCCCGACGACGGACCAGCAGCCCCCGCCGCGGCCGCCGCGCCAGCAGCAGCGACAGCCGCAGACGCAGACGCAGACGGCGACGCGGACGATGGCGACGCCAGCCGACGCGCGAGACGAGCCGCGCCAGCGAGCAGGAGAGGGGACAAGGGCGAGGCGAGCCTGTCGCTGCCGAGCTTCATCTGGGACTACTTCGTCAAGGACGCGACGGGCAAGTTCGTGGTCTGCACGCTGTGCCCCGAGCAGAGCACGCGCTTCGCGTACTCGGGCGGCACGAGCACCATGAACCGCCACCTGCGCAAGAAGCACCACAAGTACGCGCCGGGCAAGTCGGCGGCCGACTACGAGTTCCCGCGCAAACACAGGCAGCAGCAGCAGCAGCAGCAACAGCAACAGCAGCAGCAGATACACCTGCACCACCACATGGCCGCGCCGGTTGCGGGGCTGCTGCACGCGGGGCTGCTGCAACCGGATGCGGCAGTCGCGCTAGGAAGCATGTCCCCAGCCGAGGCGACGAGACAGAGACAGCAGGTGCTAGAGCTGCGCAACTCGCGCCGGAAGGCGGGAGCTGCCGCCAGTGCAGGAGCTACATCCGCCACCAACCTGCTCGCAATGGGCGGGATTAGCGCGTCCTCGGGGTCGGCCAAGCGCCGCAAGTTGCTGCACCAGACGGCGGCGTCGCTGCTAGACCCACCGGCGGACGGAGAGTTCGATCCTGCGACCTTCGTGACGCTCCCCGGGTCCGCTGCTTCTCTCGCTTTCCCCGCAGGTTTCGAGCTCGGTGACGCTGCCATGGAGCTTGGACTCGAGCAGCGCTTTTTCGACTACTCGACGCTGCTGAGCGGCGCGGGAACGCCTGCAGTGTCTGCAGGGAACACAATGACAGCCGCATCGACTGGTTCGTCACGCAGTCGTCCGCAGCAATAGCTACAGCAATGGGGGTGTAGCTACTGCCGGGCCTACCACCACGAATCTTAGCGCCTACAGCCTCAACAACATGAGTCTGAACACGAGCATGATGATGCTGGGCGGGGGTGCGGCAGGCTCGTCGACCGCAACAGCTTCCAGCAACCAGAAGTTGCTCACACACCGCCTCCTGAAGTACCTGATCGCTCAATTTGAACCCCTGGACGTGACCCACATGGGTGCCTGAGCTCAACTTGCTACTGCACGGCAACAACGAGTATTATCCAAGCTTCGGGCTGAGTTTTCCGACACTTCCGACTGAAGATGCTATTAAGCGCGCGCTCGCAAATTTGTACTACTCGCAGCGTGAGATGCTCAAGGATGTTCTGGCTGAAGTGGATGTGCTTTCGCTGTCACTCGACAATTGGACATCAGTCTTTGGGCAGAACGTGCTGACTGTGAGCGGACATTGGATCTCTCCGGGCTTCAGTCGCCGCGATTGTGTGCTTGAGGTCTACGTTCTGCCGCTGGACGAAAGTGTCAATACGATCGCTCTGCTTCGCGATGTCATGGACAAGTGGGATATCCCTGCGGCCAAAGTGGCCGCACTCACGATGGTGACGGACGGCAGTGTACAATCTCAGATTCATGACGAATTCCCGGCTCTTGCAGTGGTTGACTGCTTTGTTCATGCTCTGGATGCAGCTGTTACTGCGGGACTACACAAGTGTGCCCCGCTGATTCGCCGCTGTCGCAACTACGTTTCCTACTTTATTCAGAATCCATCCGAGTACCAGATCTTCCTGTCATTGCAGCGCCGGATGGCCGAAGCGAGTGCGGCAAATGCAGCTGCAGGCGGCCGCCTCTGCTGCCAATGCCGCTGCTGCCGCATCTGGGGCTCCCTCATCATCTGCCTCGGACGGAGCTGACGCGACAGCTGATAGTGAAAGTCAAGAACAGTCGGGTGAGGCTAGGGACGGTAGCGCGCGTGGTGAAGAGAATGGTCAAAGTAACCCCCGCCACGATGATGTGGGGAGTGACAAGGAGGACGGCGACAATCAAGACGCTGATGAACACGAAGGCGAGAACGAGCCCAACAGCAGCAAGGCAGGTTACAGTGGTGCTGGCTGGGCGTCAAATCCACCCATGCAACCTTTGCCAGTGATTTGTGATTTTGAGGATCGATGGAACTCGACGATCGCAATGATTTGTCGGATTGTAGAGCTCGAACCGATGCTATTGCTCTACAAGACTGGACTCGAGTCTGACACTAGCGCAGCGCGGCGACCCATGCAGCTACGCTTCGTTTGCTGCGAACTTTCCCACGACGAGTGGGCAACGCTCAAGCAACTCGCTCGCCTTCTCGAGCCAATTGAGGGTGTTGTTCAGGTTTCTCAGCTTGATTTCCCTGCGCTATCACTTGTCGAGCCCGTTCTTCAGAGTCTTCGGAAGCATCTAGCGGACGCAACTCAGTGGGTCGACAATTCTGTCGTGGCAGCGGTGCGCAATGCTATAAGCGCCAACCTAAAGCTTGAAATGTGCGCATCAGGCGCGCACGCTCCCGATTCGGCTCACATGGCATGCCTGATGGACCCGCGGTTTAAAGCATTGCCGTTTCTTCCAGAGAGCGAGCGAGAGCGTCTTGTAGATTTGCTCCTCTTACTCCACGGAGAACTTGTCGGCGATGGTGCAGTGGACGCGCCGAAGGAGGTTCTGGACGAAGTTGACGATGTCGATACGAAGAAAAGCGTGGACGCTACCAATGTACTGGTTTCTAGCGGGGATAAGCCGGTTTCTGTCTCCAGTACCCCCGTGGCTTCGTCTACGCCTTCAAGGCCGTCTGCGGTGGGTAATCGATCTTTGCTCCACGAGTTCTTCCCACTGGAAGATCCGCCAGCATCCGACCGTGAAGCTCTGCGCACGCAGATCCAGCAGTATCTGGACTCCCCGTCTCTCCCTGCAGCAAATGAAGGGGAGAGTGACCCACTTGCGTGGTGGGGCCGCTATCGTCGAGCTTTCCCGCTTTTGTCCCGCGTTGCAAAGCGGTACTTGTGCATGAGCGCGGTGTCAGTGTCGTTCCGCGAAGCCTTTACCAATGTTGGTCAACTCATGCGTGAGAAGAAGGCTAGGCTTGACATTGAAGTCGCTGCACAGGTGCTCTTCTGCCGCAGCGTGTCTCGAATCCCCGAGATGGAGCGCATGAACGTTTAGACACAGGGCAGGAATTATGAGCTCAACGAACATGTAAAAGCGAGTGAAGACGCGGGTGAAACGGAGACGGTGCAGTTGTACACCAGCAACAGTAGCTTTTTGATGACTTCGTGTATGCGAGCTGCTGTGGAGGTGGCGGGGGTTCCAGAGCGCAAGGAGGCATGAAGGCTCGAGATAAAACGCAGGTGGGACGAGCTAAACGAACATGTAAAAACGAGTAAAGATGCGGATGACAGCGGAGACAGTGCGAGTTGTACACCAGCAACAATAGCCTTTTGATGACCTCGAGACGGAGAGCTGGCGGGGTCATAGGTGGAGAGGCAGACGGTTCGGGAGTTTGTGGAGCTCATGCAAGGCACCCACGAACTCTGAAGTTGAAGCGAGCTCAGCCACGCGATCGAAGTCCATGGAGAGGCCAGACACGCAACCGCATCGTGACGTCAAGACCGTCGGATCGCGAGCCGTAGCTGAGGTAAAAGTAGATTCTCCTCATAGAAATGCAGTAGTAACACAATGCAACGCTCCTCCTCCTCCATCTCCTCTTCAGCTGACAACCAATGACGAGTCCTGGGTTGAGAGAGCTTTCCATCCCATTGCCGTGCTGCCACGAATGCTTTCTCTTCGGGATGATCGAACGCTCCATCCACCTTCCTCGTCAATCACACGCGAATCTCGTCCTGCTCTTTCCTGCCTTAACTTCATTTTCTCTCTCTCCATTCAGTCAGTCCTCCTACTCCAATGCATTTTCGTGAGCGTCATCTGAAGCTACGGATGGGTCCCCGCGAGTTCTCCTCCCTCCTCATTCTCTCTAGTGAACGGATGAGATGGTCGGTGGAGAACTCATCGAGGAACCATCTCGGGTGGACCGACGGGATCGACGGACGTCTCAACACTCGCGATCGAATCTGATTGGCCTGAGGCAGACGCGTCACGAGCGCATCGGCAGAGCGGCACGGCGAATGACACGCGTCGATGGTCGGACGTGGCTCGGTGACTTCTCCTGTAACGGTGTCAAGTGGTCTGGTCCTCTTGCCACGGACGTTGGAGCCGGTGGCTCGCTGGACCGCAGTGCTTCTGTCGAGCGCAACAGTGCGGTCAGGAGATGCGAAACAGTGGCAGCACAGCGACTGAGGCAGCAACAGATGGAAGCAACTTGTCAACTCGACCAGATGTCGGGGATGCGCTTCGCCTCGCCTTGCTTCGCCTCATCCGGCCGGTGAGGAGGATCAGGCGCAGTGTGTGACAACGGCATTGCGTTGTCCTTGGGGAGCAGAAGCAGCAGTGGAGCGTGGCATTGGATATTAAACGGTGGCACTGGACTGTACACTGGCGCTGAACACACTGCAGAGATGGGTTCAGGCTGCTTAGTCCACCCACCCCGTCTGAATGCTGGTCGACTGATCGACCCGACCTTCTTCTTATTCGGAGCTCGAATTTCGACACTTTCGAATAAGACGGACGGGCTCCGGCTTGGAGCTCCAGCTCTCTTTGCTTTGGGGGGCCGTCAGTCCGGAGCTGGCGGGTCTGGGGGCGACGACAGGTGTCCATTATTGTGGCCGCGACTGGGGACAGGCGAGAGGTTTGGTGGCTCGGCCACCGGGAGCTTCTTTGGTTGTGGAGTCCGTTTCTATGCCGTTCCTTCCATATCGGAGCCCAGCCCTCGGCAGATCAAGGAAGTGGCCGCGACAGGCCCTCGCACGCACGACTAGCTGCGGTCACAGCCCGCTTGATCGCGAGCCCGTCCGAAGCCGACACGGACAGACCATGGTGCGTATGGATAACAACGTAGCAAATGGATATGTGCGCCATGACCGTCAGCCGAAATATCCTGGAGCCCTCGAAGCGAGTTTTTGCTTGCGTAGCGCGCAGACCAGCCCCTCTTTTTGATAAGTTGGTGGTGAGGTAGCTCGAAAGAAAATCATCGTGCGTGCCAATTCTGCAAAAGCAGCAGTGGGCGCTTTGAGACAAATAAATGATACTCTAGTTCAAAAGAGGTGTACAGCCTCCCACCGCACCTTCAAGAGCCCGATCCGAGACAGTTGGTTCAGGCCGCCACATCTGGCGCTGTAAAAGATACTCTTTGAACCTGTAGAGGATATGCTGGAAGAACCTCGTTGCTGCAAGGTGATGATGACTTGGAGGGGAGCGAAATGCTGACAGTACGACTGCAAACTATCGCCAATGCGCATTTGAGCAGTAAATACGCCGAAGTGCTAGCACGCTCGCAGAACTTGGGTGGAACGCGTGGCGCCCTTCCCGCGAAGCACCAAAAAATAACGACTGCTGATTTGGGACAAGGCCAAATTCGTTTGGATACGTGTTCGTCGGCGGCGAAGACTGCGAGCACTTGCACGCGTTGCACCTTGACGTCAAGCGTGTCGCCGGTGGGTGACAGGAGTGCGGAAGATCCCGCCGCGTACTACCGGACAGCCGCGCAACGAGGCCGCTTTGGGCCACGAATCCATCAACCCCGTCGGTGTCGAGCGTGGATTTTCCTCAGGGCGTCAAATCACCGTCAGGGCGAGGCGCGAGGCCCGAATGAAGGTAGCTGATGTACACTTGTCCGGCTCGGCACGCGCCACCGTTCCGGCCCCAACGAGCGCCAAGTGGCGTGGAGCGGAGGCCACTCTCATAGCGGCTTTGTTTGGCGACGCGTTCCAAGCTGCCCGATGTTTCAGACACTGCCCAGCTCCGTAGAGCACGGCCGGTGCGGCTTTCTGGTCCGTTGAGCGGTTGTCGCGAGTTACTGCGGGCTTTGCCGCCGCGGCGAGCACCGAGAACGCCTCATTTCCATTTCGAACGAACTGTAGTGGTGGCATGGTGGCATCATCTCGATGGAGGAGTGCCACCAGGGATGCCACTCACGGTCTCCGCTCGGTGATTGGTCCGCGACAACCCAGAATTTCGATCCATCAAAATTCCCAAAATGACGCTACATTTGAAGCAAATTTGCCTGTGACTCATGGAGACTTTTTGTTATTTCGGACACATCTTTTTCAGCCGACCATACATTTCCCAAGAGGATTGCACGACGCGAGCAATACCTTTTTTGATGCCAGTTGTGTGTTCAGCGCCGCTCCGCCACCCGACCGCATGAGTGTACAGTAGTAAAATCTACCGTGCGCTGCAACAGCCCACACAGCAAGCTATTGCTTGCCCGAAAGCGCAAAAAGCAAACACAAGCAACCCGCGCCAAGTGGCCAGCGAATAAGACGCGTGCCGGTACATACTGTACATTTCACGGACGACGCGACGATCGGCGGCGCGGACGCTGATTGGGCGCGGCGCGAATCAGGGGGCTGGCGGTCAGCCACGAGCGGCGCTTGACCGCTCCGACCCGCAGGCGGCGCGTACCGTAGAAGAATAGAAAAGTCTCCGCTTTGCAACGTGCTGTACCCACTCTCGGCTGCGCAGCTCCGAGTGGCAGGCGGCCCGGGCAGCCGGCCGGCCGGTCTCCAGCTTGGCTCATTCCGCAACTTGCCAGGTCCGCCCCGAGCCAGTCACTCGACTCCGCCGTCATGAGCTCCGCCATGCTTCCGTCCTACGCGGCCACCTTCTCGCCCTCGCTGCGGCCGCTGCAGCTCTCGAGCCGCCCGGAGGTGCTGCCCATGCCCTCCCTGAGCAGCAAGTGGGCCAGCATGTCGCCGCCTGCGGGCTCCTTCTGCCAGCAGCAGCAGCCGCCAGTCGTGTCACCCAACGGAGCACTCGCCAGCGCCAAGAAGACGCGCAAGTCCCGCGTCGTGTTCGACTTCACCACCGAGGAGATGGCCAAGTACTTTCACATGTCCCAGCGAGAGGCCGCTGCGCAGCTCGGCGTGGCCACCGTCACCATCAAGCGCAACTGCCGCCGCCTCGGCATCGTCTGGCCCTACCGCCTGCTCAAGGCCAAGAAGCTCCCGACGACTCACGCGCCGACGACCGATGGCGCGCGCTGGAGAGCCATCTCCCGCGACCAGGCGCGCCAGATCCGCGAGGAGCGCGCCAAGGCGCGAGCCCAGGCCAAGCGCAACCTCTCGGTGGTCTCTGCCGCCACGGCCATGACCATGCTGGCGCAGACGCCCGAGGCGGAGCAGCCGCAGTCGCCGTCGCTGACGGCCGCGGGCCGCGCCTTCGCGCTGCTGCCGCTCGAGTGCATGGCCGCCAACGACCACCAGTAGACCAGTAGACGAGAGAGCGGCGTGTATCATATCGGAGCGACCCGCCTCCCTGCATGTGCTGCGTGAACGTAGATGGCCTGTAACAAACAACAACGACAACGACACCAACGACACCAACAGCTCCGTCTCCATGCTCGTCTTCGCTGGCATTCCCCACCGAGGCGAGTCGAGTCGAGTCGCCTCTGACATGGAGCCAGTCGCACGTGGCAACGGCGACCGACGATCGTTAGGAAGCGCCGCCTAAGCGCCGCAAACAACTTGTAGTTGCACGCTACGGTACGACAGGCGGGGGGACTAAGATCTTCAACCTCTGCCAGCCGTTTCTTCGTCTGGTCGTCAGGCCGTTCCATTTTTTTGAACACGCACTCGCGGAACAGCCTGTCGGGGTCACATGCGCCCGTCGCCGGCGCCGGGAATAAGACGGCGGCGTGTCGTGCGTGGCGCATCCGGACGATCCGCGTCACACCACGACCCGCCGCGCTCTATGCCACGCGGCTGTCACTCGTCCATGACGCGCTTGACCAGCGTGGCCCACGCGTCGTAGCGCGCCTCCGAGAGCGCCTGCAGCAGGATCCTGTCGTCATTGAGCACACAAGCAACAACGCAAGGTCAGACACGTGGCCGCGGCCGGTGGCGACAGAGAACGATCGATAGACGCACCACATCTGGCGCCGCTTGTTGGCGCGGATGAACACGGTCAGCAGGCGCTCGCGCACGCTCGCCACCACCTCCGGGTCATCGAGCGGCGGAGGAGACTCGCGGGGCGGAAGCTTCGCCTGCAGCTCCTCCACGCTGCGCGCGACGCGCTCGAACTCGCCGCGCGCAAGGTTCTCGCGCGCCAGAGCAGCCAGGTGCTCGTCCATGTTGCGCGCGTCCGGGTCGTCGTCGTCAGGCGCGCCGCCCCACTCGCGAGCGACGCGGACCACATGCTGCGCTAGCGCCCACTCCTCGTGCTCCACACACTGGGCGACGAGCGCGGCGGCACCTGCGGCGCGCAGCGAGTTGGACGACGTCGACGCCGTCGAGCACTCGTCGAGAATGAGCAAAAAGTTGGCGGCCGTGCGAAGCTCGGAGCGCCGCTGGCAGCTCACCATCAAGTCCAGCGGGTCTCCAGCCGCCGGGAACAACATCTTTAGTCGAGAAGGCTCGCTCTTGCGCGCCACGTGAGCCACGATCTCGCAGTACTCTTCAATGTCCGCGCTGTCTGCGCCGTTCGAAATGGACGACCCATCCCCTGCCGCTGCTGGCCGCAGCAAGTCGATCGCCAGTCGGAGCTTGTCCTCGCTGCATTTTTTGGAAAAGCACGACTCGAGCATCGAGTGCAGGAACAGCTCCTGCGTGGGTGTCGAGAGTGCAAAGTGGCCACGAACGGCGCTAAGAACCTGCGCCGCCCACTCCAATTGCGCATTCTGTACGAGCAAACAGAGTAGCGTGTGGAATACGGGCTGCACGCGCGCAAACACGTCGTAGCACGGGAGAGAAACACCTGACGGGACGTACACGTCTTGGGACAGCCCAACGAGCAGTCCAAACGCTCGCTGCACACCAGCGACCTTGACATCCGAGTCGAAGCGCAGCATCCCGTCGACGGCGATCGGGTCGTCTACCGTCGCAACACACCCACGAAGATTGTAGGGACCGTCATCAATATTGGACGCGCTCGCAGACTGCGAAAACTGCTCCAGCGCGATACCGTACTCGCGCACAACCTGGTCATAGAGCTCCGCAGTAGCAGGTGCAGTGCCGAACTCAATCTCGTACGTCTTGGCGCGCAGAGGGTCGTGGCACGCAAGGAACGTCTTTAGCCTTCGCTCGTCGGCGTCGAATGCACGGGATGGTGTCAGGTACACTCCATCCAGTAGCGGCAGCCAAATCTTCATCCCATCCGGCCCATACAGCCCAAATATGAGGCGACACGGTGTCGGCCACGACGGACACTCGGCAGGCGTCACGACCACTCGAGCCATCTTGCTCACATTCGAGCACAAAAGACGCTGCGAGCGATCTTCTGGATCCCATACCATGACGTCACCGGAAACATCCAGGAACGCAAATCGCGGGAGAACCTCCTCGGGTGCGTATTGGTTTGGCACTTCGCCTCCGACCAACATGTTGACGATGCCCAGGAACCAGCCACCTTCTTCTGTCTCATCGTCAGTGTTGTCGCTCTGGGTTCGATGGCGACCAGGAAGGTGCGGCTTGCCGTTCGCGGAGCTGTCGGAAATATGAAGGTAGCGAGGCAGGACCACAAAGTCCGAGAGAGATCGCTGTGTACGCAAAAAGCGCTGTGCATCTCCCAAGATGCGCGACGGAAGCGGCACCTGGCGCTTGAGGCGCAATGTGAGGCGCAAATCGTTCGTGCGGACACTTCCTGCAAGCTGCATGTGGAAGTACCATAGCTCACGCTGTGACACACAAAAGAGGCGCGATTGCGACTCATCTGTCTCCATCGTGAAGAAGCTGTCGTGCACGTGCGAGTCAGTTGCCACCGCCTCGCTTGACGTTGAAGGCGGCGGCCTTTTCCCCGAGATTCCATCGCTCTCGCTATGCTTCCCACTAGTGTCGTAGTAGTCCATTCGAGTAAACTCGAGCTGATCCAATACCGAGTCTTCGTCCAAATGGTTGCGAGGGTACGCCTGCAGGTGCAGCGTACGGTGCGACTCGGATGTCCGAGAGTAGTTGACGACAATAGCATCTTCGCCCACCCAGATCATGCCGTACACCATCATGTCCTGCTCATCGTTCACGTTTCCGAACATGCGCCACTTTCCAGTGAGAAGGTTGAGCAGACAGAATCCTCGCTGCCCAGCTATCGCAATCTGGTTTCCGCTCGCGCTCACAGCGACAAGGCGCAGCGGGCTGCACTTCGCCTCAAACTCGGGCGGTACACTCCAGCTAGCACACGAGGTCAAGGCACACGGATCATCTAGGGTTGGAGCTGCCACAAGGCGCACAGCAGCGCGCTCGAGCAGGAGGAGCTGGGAAGATTTGCCACCAGCGAGAGGCACAGTCTTCGCAAAATCGAACTCGATGAAGGCCATCGGACAGCGTTCTCTAACCGGGACACGCTTGATGGACGTCTCTGGCTCTCGACGCTCACCTTCTCTTTGATTTTGAGCCGCGCGACGCTGACGCACAAGATCATTCCCAAAGTCGCATAGCAAACTCAAGATATGTCGAGGGCTCCAAACCGGGAACAATGCAAACAGCAACTTGAGATACTTGTGCACCGCAACAAACTTTGGAGTGCCTTGCATCGACTCCCATCCGTGGAACTTCGCACGTCGCTCAAACTCTAGAAGTGGAGGACACTCTTCGCTGTCGCAGTCTCCATCAAGAGCTTGCTTGCGCAACCCATATTCTCGAACGCACAAGTCTTCGTCTGAAAGAAGCTGTATGTTGTGCGTACTCATGAATTCCTCGGACGCAAGCGCTTCAATTGCAATAGGGAATACGCGTTCCCAGTCGATACGCAGGAATGAGAGTGTCGCTTGCTCGCCTACCGGAAGCTCCTTCAGCAAATAGATGACGTCTTCGAAGGGATGGTTGACGACATCTAAATCACCGTTGATGCCTACGAGCAGATCTCCGCCGTAGATGACTCCAGAGGCTTCAGCGGGGCCAACGCCCCCACTATTGGCGCGCTTCGTGAAGCTATTCTCGCTGCGAACCCACGCACCGCAGCGACCAGGGGCGCCAGTAAGTGATAGACACAAACCATCTTCGTCTTTGAGAAGATCCACGGAGTACTCCGTGTACAACTGCGTTGGCTCCAGCTGATCGCCAGGCACACTTGATTCCTGTTGCTCAACTTGTGGATCCTTCTTCCTCGTGACTGGGACACTGATTACTCGCTGGCGTCCGCGAGGAACAACGATGAGACTGTAGCTTTCTTGCGACCAAATTAAATCGCTGACACCAAAAGCACAGGCTTCTTTCATTGCGTGTCCACCAGTTCCCTCTGGGCGAGCCTGGTTATGCTGGGGCAAGGTTGACATGAGTCGGCATCCATCGGTTGAAAACAGTGAGAACCCTCTCAGCTCGTAACCAACAGCAACGCTCCGAGAATCGCTCGTCCATGCGAGGCTCGTCACGCCACCGATATCTTCCTTGCTATAGCCCCAAGCCCCAAGGCTCAGCTCGCGAATTGGCTCAAGGGTCAGTGTCGGTGCAGGCGCTGACGCATTGCTAGTCTTGCGTGCGTTAGCTGAACGCTCCGGAATTTGCTGCAGCGAGAGCTGGAACAAGGAAGCCCCACCATCCGACCAACCAAGTGCGAGTCGGGAACCGCTGCTATCCAAAGTAGCCATTGTACACCGCCCGTTGCAACCCGACGCATCGGAATCACGCTCGGTGTTGACCAGTGATAGTAGCTGTTCAATTGTTTTGGCGAGTGGAGATAGCAGCATGATGAAGCACTTGCCTCCTTCAAAGCATGCCACCAGATACAACGACGACACATGAGCAGGAGGATCGGCTGATGCGCACGACAACACGTAGCAAGATGGCGGTCCCGACACACCAGACGCGCCTTCAGATCCATCCTCTACAGGGCGGCTGATGAGGTGCGGGAGAACATCGATCTTCCAAATCTTGGTCCCGGACCCGCTGGCACCAAACCAAGAACTTGCGCCTGCATTCGCCGAACCACGGTCGACACGCGCAACTTCCACAACAGTAATGAGCCCGCTCGCCATGCCCACGAACAAATAGTTGCTGCCGGCAATCCCGCTGGCTGCAGTTGCGACGTCATTATCCGACGCCTCGTCTTGATTCAACCTGTACTGCTCAACGAGCGCGCCGCGAAGCACCGTCTTGGCGGTGGACAGCGCTGAAGCCCCGCCAACACTCTCCTTGGCTTCACCTTCGGCAGACGAAGCCTCACTATTGGGGTTAAACGTCGCCCCCTTCTCTCCACTCCCATGCGGAAGGCTCGTGTGAGGCGATGCAGCGGCGTCCAGCAGCGCTCGCAGTCCTTCAAACGTGAAGAACTCGACGGTGGTAGCGCCCTTTTCAACGACCGCGAGCCTGTCCCCACTCAGCCACACGGCCCACAGCGTGTGCAGCTCCTCGCACCCTCCGTCAGTCGCAAAAGCTTCGACCGGCGCGTCTCTCTCGCCGCGCGCACAGGTCGCGAGCAGTCTCTGGCCGCCGATCGCGAGGTCCGGCGTGGCCCACAGCGTCACCAGCGACGTCGACACGCGCGCGAACACGAGCGCCGACGGGTGCAGCGCCAGCGCGAGGCCGTCAGCCGGCTCCTCGGCCGGCGGCGCGAACGAGCGCGGCGGTCCGCTACAGAAGTGCATGGCGTCGTTCGGTTGCGAGCCTCCTGGGGTCAAAATTCGGTCGCTGAGGGCGGAAATCGCACTGGGAGACGCGGGAGGAGGCGGCGGAGGCGCTCGAGCAGGTGCGCGAGCGATCAGGAGCCCAGGGGAAGCGGGAGGCGCGGCGACGGCAGCAGCGGCGGCGACGTCAGCATGCGCTGCTTCCAGACGCGGGGAAAGTGCACGATTGAGATGCGAGAGCGGATTTCAGCCAATTGGAGAGGCGATCAGCTAAGTGGCACGATCTCATTCGCTGAAGCGAGGGTACCGTCGGCGTGGTACCGAGCACTTCAACTTCCAGGAGCTTCACGACTTGGCAAATGGGCGACAGCACGCAAAGGAGACCGAGTGTAAGGCACTCACGATGGCTCGAGCAACCTCATCTTCACCAAATTCATTTCAGTTCCGAAGTGTCGGTCAAGAAAGCAGCTCGCACGTCTGCAGGAAAATTCATTACTCTGGTGTGAGTGCATTGGAGCCCTGCCACTCGCGCGTACTTGACGAGGTGCTGTGCAATGTGTAAAGCAAAAACCTTATCCTCTGCTCTTACATCCCTTATAATGGCCACTCGCACGCTTTCGCGAGCATTCACGGCGGCAGCTCGCTTGCAGATTGTCATCGCAGTTGTTCGCGAAGACCCCAAATCTCGTGTTTGAGGACAGCTGGAAATTACTTCATGTGTCATTCGCTGTCTCAAGCAACCAAAAAACAGGGCTGCGCATTCAACCGTATTCGATACTACACGAAGTGGTAGCGGACGAAATATCGTCGTGTGCTCTATCGGGAAAACACTTTTGTAAGTGGTATCGAGCTGAAGGCTAAAACTAGAAGCATTGACGCTCATGCTTTGTGGAAGCAAGTGGATCGTAACAAGCAATAGCGGTAACTTGGACGAAGCAACGATTATTTGGGGGAGCTGTAGGCTTGATCTCCAACAGGCAGTTGCACACTCCAAGCGAGTAAAGCTCGATGCATTGTTGTGTCAGAAACATGGGCTATCCACTCGCTGGAGCCCAAAGAATAGTGAGCTTGTCAAGAGCAAGGATACAGCGGGAAGCAGAAGTGTTCGAGAGATGCTGATGGTGCCCAAACATTTCCGAGATTGTCCTCAACCGACTGAGCAGGCGTTGCGGCATTCGACCTGTGCACGATTGGTCAAGTCGATGTGAACTTTCTCAAGTATGTGCTGAAGCTATCGTGCAAAGAATCTTGGATCAAATACCGCTCCCGCGTTCATAACACGCTTCATGAATCCAGGGATGGGTGAATACTAGTCAAGGCTTTGAAGTCCCAAAAGCTTTCCCATTCATCCAAACCGCTACTCCCAGCACACATATCAGCACATCGAGGCTCGAGACTTCGATGCGGTCACCATCTCCAGAATCTACAGTAAAAAAAGCTGCCTTGGTATGACTGCATCACTTTGCAAGCATCGCATCTGCTGATCCACTGCAGGCCGCGTACATTTCAAAAGCAGCTTCGATTGAGTTCCCACACACATCCTGTCCACTTGCTATCGTGTTGAAGGCGGCCTCATGCCAATCATCGAGAGCAGTTTTCATCCAATGGCCGATCTTTCCCGCGCCTCGCAACGCCACCATTCGCTGAAATCCCTTCTCGCTCCCATTACGCCACCAGCCACCGGAACGCAGGAAGCCTGGCGAGATGCTGGCGGCGGTGGGTCGACGCATGGCGAGCGCGCGCGCGGCTGCGCGGCCGCTGAGCTCGAGCGCGAGCGGCGGCTCGGAGGCGGAGCGCGCCATGCACGCGGCGCTGGCGGCGCAGCTGGAGGCGGAGCACGTCAAGGTGACGGACGTGTCGGGCGGCTGCGGCTCCATGTATGACGTCGAGGTGGTCTCTCCGCGGTTCGTGGGCCAGTCGCGCGTCAAGCAGCACCGCATGGTGAACGAGGTGCGTCTGTATGCGCTGGGTGGGTGGCTGAGTGGAGGCGCTGATGGGATTTTTTGGGGGTGTTTCCAGGTGCTCAAGGAGGAGATCAAGGGCATGCACGGACTCACGATCCGGACCATGACCCCCGAGCAGTTCCAGAGCAAGTGAACGAGTAGAGCGAGAGCAGGGCCCGCGGTGTAGCGAGCAACTCGCTGGGCGTCGCACCCGGGGGGAGACGCAACACGGACGAGCCTTGTATCATCATCACTTTTCTCTCTTTTGTTTGACGTAAGTTATTGGCCAAAGCTCTACAGGACGCAGTCGTCGACCTCGTCGCCCTCTACTCGCTGGCGAACTTGGCGATGCCCGCGTCGTTGATGACGCAGATGTGGTCCAGGTCCCGGAAGATCTCGTTGTAGTCGAGGCAGTAGCCGATCACGAACTTGTCGGGGATGTTGAAGCCGACGTAGTCGGCCTGGAAGCCGCAGCTCTCCGGGTTGCGCTTCTCGAGCAGGCTGGCCACGCGCACGGACGCGGGCTCAAACTGCTGCAGGTAGGGCACGAGCTCGGACATGGTCTTGCCCGTGTCGATGATGTCCTCGACGATGAGCAGGTTCTTGCCGCGGAACTTGGAGAGGTCGGCGCCCGAGATCTGCACCTTGCCCGTGCTCTGCGTGCCGGCGTAGCTCTTGACCTTGATGAAAGTCGAACGTGAAGGGCACGTAGTCGCACTTTGTTGTACTTGTGGAAGAGGCGCAGCTTGGCCACGAGGTCGTGGAAGAAGGCCGAGCCGCCCTTGAGCACGCACAGCAAGGTGCACCGTCTTGCCCTCGTAGTCGTAGCGGATGTCCTGCGCAATCTTCTCGACGCGGTCGTGGATGAGCCCCGTGGGGATCAGCACCGACTCGACCAGCTCCTTGTAGTGGTGGGGCACCAGGAAGTGCTCCTTGTCGAAGGCCGCGTCGTCGCCGAGGCGAATGCCGCGTCGAGAGTCCTGTTCTCAGTACGAAAACGCCCACAACTCGGCCGTTAGAGCGCTTCAGAGCGCGAAACCGGCATGGGGAGACAGCGCAGAGCCACGCACTGCCATGGGTGGAGCTGCAGAGGCCTGGGGGTGCGGTGCGCGGCGAGGAGCGAGCCGCCAAGTGGAGCGCGAGCTGCTGGTCGATGGACGCTCGTTACTGGCGAATCGTCTTCATCGCGGCCAGAGAAACGTGCCCCCGACTTAGTGACGCGGTTCCGGACCGCAGACGAACCGGTTAGCGGACAGCGCGACTAGTGATAATCTGATCCCGACCACTTCAACGTGCACATCTTGTGCGCACGACACGCCCCGTCTTCTTACTGCGGCAACTATGCGCTCGTCCGACCGGCCATCGAGGGCGAGCCACTAGCTGGCCATCATGGGAGACCGCCGCCGCGTCGACTTCTCGCTGCGCGAGCTCCAGGCAGTGTACCACCTGCCCTTGCGAGCGGTCGGTGCCTCTGCTGTTAACCTACTTCGCGTGTTGACGATCTGACGGTCAACGCAGGCTGCGAGGCGCCTGGGCGTGTGCGAGGCCGCACTGAAGCGCATCTGTCGTCGCCACCGCATCCTCAGGTGGCCGTTCCGCCAGCTCTCGTCTGTGCAGCGCCGCATCGACGGGCTCCAAGTGGACAGCAGTGACGAGAACGCTCCGCCGAATCTGCTGCCGGACAGGGAGCTCCCGACGGACGGCGTCAAGAAGAGGATGCTGGAAGACGAGTGGCGACGTATCGTGTGCTCAGCTCATCTGGACGACCAGCCACGACCCACAGCTGGGGACTTCACGCCCGAGTGGATGCGTCCGCTGTACATGTTGGCGTGCGCAAGTGAGGCGGAGGTGGACGAGCACCGACGACAGATACGACTGCAGCAAGAGCTGACGCTAGGGATCTCGCCGACTTTCGTTTCCGAGATAGCTTTGCGGATTCTAGCAGACGTTGCTGTGGCAAGGAGTCAATCAAACTCTCGCTGATTGCGGCAAGGCGAATCGAAGTTGAAAAAGGGGATCGTGCCCCGTTTGGACGCTAGCCTACGCCTCACACATACTCTACCACGCAGACGGACACGGCCACGACAGCTACCACAGGTCCTCCAGCACTCTCAGCACCCAGTGGAGTCCTCTGTTTTAGCCAGCGCAAGTGACCGCAGGATCTCCTCTGCACCGACTTCTT
Organism: Phytopythium helicoides; assembly: GCA_024867545.1. Taxonomy (NCBI): domain Eukaryota; phylum Oomycota; class Peronosporomycetes; order Pythiales; family Pythiaceae; genus Phytopythium; species Phytopythium helicoides. The sequence goes on along the minus strand of JANFNE010000012.1, from coordinate 979,312 downwards.
CCTCATCGTCTTCGTTGTTGGCCTCCATGCAATCGAGCGGCAGTCGCGCAAACCTGCGCGCGGCCTCAGACTCTCCCGCCAATCGCCGTCGACGCTCATTAGCAATTAGTCTTCGAATAGCGCGCTGCTGTCGCTGGAGGCGCAGCTTCTCGGCGCGGTAGGGCCAGTTGATACCCAGACGCTTGCAGACGCGCTTGACGGTGATGACGGCCACGCCGATGAGCTTGGCCGCGTCCTTCTGGGAGACGTGGTAGAACTGTGACAGGTATTCCTCGCTGAAGTCGAACACGATCCTCGAGGGCCTCGGCAGCGAGCAGCTCGCACTCGGAGCCAACGTTGAAGCTGAAGGCAATAGCGACGCCTTCGACAGCCGCGAGCGCGGACTCATGGACGGCGGGCTGCTCCTAGCGAAATTCGAGGCCAACGGAGACGCCGGCGGCGAGCGCTCGACTGCTTGGAGCCGCTGGTGGAGTTGCTGGAGCTGCTGGTGGAACATGCCGAGTGGCGGGACGCGACTGCGCGTGGGCCGGCGGATTTGGAAGTGCGAGATACCTTGGCTCGCGGCTAGTTCGAAGGTTCCGGGACGAGTTGCCGAGCGCTGCTAGGCCCATCGAGGGACGGACCGAGTGCTGGATGCCTCTAATTCGCAGGCGGCGGCGAGAGGAAGCGACCGCCGTGGTATCCATGCCATCCACCCGAGTCTCCGTGGCACTTGGCGCTTCAACTCGCATCGCTATGAAAATGCATGAATCCTATAGTTCCTATATCAACATAAAGTCCTTAGTGCTAATAATACTAGGAGTTGAATGTAAATTACGTACTCACAACCTTTGATATTTGATTTGAGGCATCAGCCCCGCGGATCGCGTGAGCACTTGGCGACGCATTCGCAGAAGCCTCCGGTCATGGCACCAGCACCCGTCAACAGCGCGTACCGTAGGCGGCAGCTCTACATGGAGTCGAAGCAAACGGCTGCACTGCCCGCCATTTACCCATGCATGGCGGCCGGGTGGCGGCGAGGAAGATAAATTCAAAGACGACCGGGTGGGTCCCGCGATTCCGGCGAAAGCCGGCGTCCCCAGCTGCGAATGGCGAAATTGCAGTCGCTCTGTGATTCAAATGGAGCTCTAGAGCTCTTCGACTACACGACCGCGGTTCATAAATCGCAACCGCGGTCGGAGTCGGTCTCACTTAGGCACTTGCGCATCTACTGGATGGCCCCGCGCTCGAGGTCGCGGCGGATCTGCAACACGCGAGCGCAGGCTGAAGGCACGACGTTGGCGCAGCCGCGCTCGCACGCGTTGCGCATGGCCGGGAACGGTTTCTCGCTGTCGTAGGCCCGGCAGGCACCGGCGCAGCTCACGCCCTCGGGGCAATGACTTCCTGCAGGTTCGTGGTCGTCGCATGCGAGCTTGGTGACCGTGATGGACCCGTAGGAGCAGCCATTCATGCACGCCGACTGGTGCGGGTCCCTGAAGTGATCCAACCGTCAGTGCTGGGGTCATGCCACCGTCATCCAACTGCCACCCAAACGTACCGGAGGCACATCTTGCGGCACGTCTCCTCATGCCACCGCGTCTGCACGCCTCGCACCCGGCACCGAGAGCGCAGCTGTTCCAGTAGCGCCGGGTCAAAAGGATCCTTTCTAGGAGTAGCTGTGCTCGCTGAGCCGTACTGCGACGGAAGCAGCGTTCGCTTCAGTTGTGTTCGTTGTGCTCAAATACTCCGAGACTCGTTCGATTGGAATGCGCGCCTTGAGCGACAATGCCAGCATGTTGAGAGTGTCGAGATGGGTGTAGGCGCCAAAGGAGAGCCCTCCGAGCACGGTGACTATAATCATGAATCGAACTATGCGTGGGAGCCCGCGCTTGCGCTGAACGGGCTCCATGGTCTGCCAGTACTGGTTGGCCTCATCCTCCCAGATCGTCGAGCCCGAGCGCTGGCGAGGTGCAGCAGCAGCGGTTGCAGCAGCCGTCGTGCGCCGTGTCAGCGTCATGGAGCAGCGTCACGAAGAGTTCAGAGCGTCTCGTTGCAAGTCGGAAATGCCATCGAATGCCGTCGCGCAGTCGACAAGCATGTCTCCAACCGCACCTCCTCCTGAGGATGAGGAGGAGCTAGCTATTGATAGCGGCGCGACCAGATTCGGGGGACGCGCTCGCTCGTCTGGTCGCCTAAGGTCCGAAACACGTGGATGCTTCTCGAAATACATCTCACTCGAGTTGTAGTTCGAAACGGGTGCCACGACGGACTCGACTCGACTGGCTGTAGCTATTGGGGTCACTTCAATCAAACATCTTGGAATGTGTATACCTCACCAGGTGGGTACTCCCGCATAGACGAGCCAGCCTGGCCGATCTTGACGCCACGATGTGACGACAGGTGATTGTCCGAAAGAAATCGAACGACAACAGTGCTGGCGGCAACCAAGCGAAGCAGTCGAACTGCTGGCCGAGTCGGCAGCCGCGGCTTACAAATTCCAAGTGATCGGCAGTTGAGCTTCGTGCCCCTGTCGCTCCATACTCAGCGCAAGGTGTTGCTCGAGCTGCAACGCGACGACCGCTTGTCAAGAGCGGAGCACAACTCGACGACAGACGCGTCGCGCCTCGGCAAGATCGCTCGAACTTGATCTTTGTATAGACAGAGCAAGGCAACGGGTGGCTACGCGCGACTTGGCGCGACAACCGAGCGACGCAGCAACGTTCTGCTTGTGTTCCGCCTCGGTCCACCTCCACCGCCGTGTCACAAGGCGCACCAGCATGGCCAGCTCCATCACATCCGGGTCACCATCACCGCCACCTTCGTCACCGCCACACACTTGCTCCGACAGTAGCGCTTAGATGCATCCCACGACCGGACAACCAGCGTAGTTCCTCAGTTGAACTCGCCGCGTGGGGACCACTTTTCCGTCCGCCTCGCCGCGGATTTTCAGCAAGTCGAGCCGACTCGATCCTGATCCCGTCCATCTCATCGCTGCGTCGCGAGCTCGAGGTGCGGACGGCGCTGGATCCGGTCTTGACCGAGCCGCTCAACAGGGTCATTCCGCAACTTGACGCGACACTCACACCCTCACCTAGCTTTAACGGCTACCGCACTCGAACTATCCGAGATGACCCTCCAGAGCCTGCAGAACCAGCGCGTGCACGACCAGAAGCTCAAGCAGCAGAACCGCAAGAGCCGTCGCCAGTTCGACTTCTCCATCTCCACGCTGCGCCTGTACTCGTGCATGCGCCAGGACGATGTACGTTTTGCCAACCACACCCTTTCGATCTTCCACCCACACGCTCACCTAGTCATGCCATCAGGCCGCCAAGGTGCTCGGAGTAGCGCCCATCACGCTCAAGCGCATCTGCAACCGCCGCAACTACCGCTGGCCGTACCGAACAGTCAAAGCCGCTGAGCGTCGTCGAGAGCGTCAACGTGCTGCTGCTATCGCTGCTGCCATCACCCAGCAGCATTCTGCTCCCGCCATCCCTTCCTCGACGTCATTCCCGGCCAGCACTCCCTCCCTCAGCTCTCCACGACTGCTCAGCTGCCGCTCAGCCCGCCCCCGGCCGCCACAACCCCACCCTGAGCGTCGTCCAATGAGCCCGCTGGCTCTCAAGCTCGCGTCGTCTCCAGCAACAACGACCACAACGCGCCTTCCGCCGCTGCGTGTCGTTCTGCACGCGCATTTCGCCAAGCAGAGCGTCCCGGAACGCTTTCAACCCCTCGGCGGCCTTCAGCTTCGCCGACGCCGGGAGTGGAGCGCCTGCCCGCTTCTTCTCTGCCGTGTGAGGGCCTTGGTCCTCTCCACCGTCGTCGTCCACTGCCGTCCGCCTGTATGTAGCTCCGCCATTAGATCGTTTTCGCGCGTCACCTCCCAAACCATAGAAATTCAGTCGTCCGAACACTTCAACATGCACTTGACCATCACTCAGTCGTTCGAACCGCAAGCTTTCCGCATCCGATCACCCCATCCGATCGGACATCACCATTACTTAAAGTATGCACAAAATCCGATCGCCCCGATCGGACCCGGATCGGACCGATCCGCGTTGCCGCCACTTTCCCTTTGCGCCTACTGGAGCCAAGTGGTGGCGACAGGCGGCCTCCATGTGGCGCTGGGATGAGGAGCAGCGCATCGTGGCGCAGCTCGAGGCCGAGCGCGCGGGCGACGACCTCTTCTACGAGCTGCTGGAGGCGCGGCAGGCCCAGGCCCAGGCCCACGCGCACGCGGACCCGTTCGCGTCGCCGCAGTCGCGCTCCGTGCCCGTGACGCTGCGCCAGCTGCCGGACGGCTCGGTGACGGCGGCGCTGGGGGGCGCGGGACGACGCGGCGGGCTTCTCGGCGAGCGAGAGCAGCACGCAGCGGAGGATCCGCGAGCTGACGCTGCGCTCGCCCGACGTGCTGCTGCACATCGGCGCCTGCGCCTTCGCCGTGCACATGAAGGTCCTCAAGCTGCGCTGCCACACGCTCTACAGGAAGCTGCTCATGCTGGTGCACGGCCGCGTGCCGCAGGACAGGATCGACACGCACCCCGTCACGGGGCTCAAGCTCTTCTCGCTCAGGGTGCTGTCGAGAGGAGACGAGGCAGGAGAGGACGACGAGCCCATGGAGCCGCCGAGACCATTTGTCACCTCCGGAAACTGCCCGCTCGAGCAGTTCGAGAACCAGATCGTCACCGTATACGGCAAGGTCAAGCCTGCGTGGCTGTTCACGCGCTGCATCTCCCACTGGTACGTCAACAAGCGCCGCAACCAGGTGCAGTCGCACGGACAGCACCAGCACTTTGGTCTGAGTCACCAGTATGGGTTTGCGTCACCACGAGTCGAAGTGGAGGACCTCGACACCGGAGACCGCGTGGCGTACGCGGCAAGATTGCCTCCCGACAGTTATAGAGAACAGCACGAGCAAATGGGCGTGGTGGCTGCGTCGGGAGGACGGCTGCGCGATATCGCGCATGTCGAAATGCTGCGCGCAGACCCCGAGGCGCTAGCGACCTGCATGGAGTTTATTTACACCAAGAAGGTGCGCTTCGTGAATGACAGCTGCGCAGAGCAAGTGTCGCGCCTTTGCGAGTGGCTCGATCTCAAGGGAGGGCTCTATTATCGAGCCCTAGACATGCTGGTTGCCCGAGTGACTCCCCGCACGTGGATGGACCTCCTGTGCAGGTGTGCCGCCATGACAGATGAAAATGCAAGGCAGGTGCTTATCCAGAGGTTGCTCGATTTTATGCCGACACTACGCTCCGAGCATTACCAAGAGCTAATGCAGCACACTGAGATGGGCAACCTGTCGGCAATCGCAGACCGCAGGACGCTGATCAAGGTGGTCGTCGCATTTATCCACTACGCACGGATGCTCGACATTTGGTGGAACTTATTTAGTGGGCTCGAGTGCTGGATTGAGATTCGGGGGCCACTTGCAAACAGGTCCTTGGAGACTCCATCGCTGCTAGCGTTACACAAATGCTACGCACCATGGGACCCGGTAGTGTTGATCCCGAAGTTTGAGTTCTACCACCGCCAAGAAACAGGAGTGTCAGTCTCAACGATCGCCGAGTTCGGAGAATTCGTGATCCAGATCCTCTTTGAACTGGACGGGGATGCACCAATTCTTTGGCGCGTGATCAAAAGGAACTCTCCCAAGTATCCCACTGGAGAACCGATTGAACTTGAGGCAGACTCGAAGGCTCTCAAGAACGACCCACCGTTTTGCATCCGTGGACAGATCAAGCTGAAGTACCAGCGACCCAGCAGACTCCACGAGGTCATCAAGGCAGAAGTGTCGGTCAGGTATCAGCATTGCATAAGCCAGTACGGCAATTGGCAGCCACTAGTTTCGTCACGGTCAACCACAGCCACGGTAAAACCAGCCACGTCCGAATGGTGGGCGGGATCCAGCAATGGCGGGTACACATCAGGGAAGACGATCGCGCGCCTCCGTGGACGGCTCTTCATTCTAGACACGCTTTGCAACGTGTATCACTATCTGCTCGCGTCGACGCTTTTCTACAGTCCCCCAACAAGCGCACCACCCGACATTGCTGATCTGATGATCATCCAAGAAATGCAACGCTTGCCACTCGAGACGTTGATCCTCGTCTTGTTGAGCGACAGGCTGCGAATCCCTGGTGGAGAAACAACACTTGTACGCATTCTGACCAAGATGATCTTTGATGCACCGCCTGGGCAATTCTCAAGCACGGGCAGAGTAAAGGACCCCAACTGGCGTGGGTTCAACGGTACTGCGACTGAAGTCGTCCAAATTTTCCGCTGCGTGCGGTGGTGCTTTGTTCAGCTGCCGCAGATTATGAAGACGCTGGCGCGAGCTCCTAGGTGTTTGCGACTGTACGAACTTATTCACGACGGTCTGCAACACACGCATTTGCGCTTCCGCCGTCGTGCACCGTGGGGATGGAGACACACTCGGGACGCCTACTCGACGAACACGACGAACCTGGCTGATTTCGAGATCGAAGCGGGGGACGAGCACGTTTCGCCTAGCCAAGTGGAGATGCCCGAGGACATTGATGATTTGCCGGATTTCCCGCCGATATTACCGGGAGTGGCATGACCGCGTCGCGAAGTTGCCAATAATGAAGTAAGTGCGAGCGAATGAGTTTCGAAATATCGAGAGGTGGCAGTCTGTCTACTGCTGATAACGACACAAATTATGAACACCTCGATGGGTTGTGGCGTTGATCAGCACTTGAGCTGCTTGAGTTCGAGCCCAATGGGAACGTGGTCGCTGCCAGTCACGCTTCCACGAATGTATGACGCAGTCTGTCAGCAAGCAGATAAGTGAGTAGGAGATACAGTAGCGTCGACACCGAGTCGGAGATACGTTGGCTTACCACGAGCGGGAGCAACGCGCGCGACGCGACAAAATAGTCCAGGCGCCAGCCCTTGTTGCGCGCACGCATGTTGAAGCGGTAGGAAAAGTACGAGAATTGCTGCTCTTCCGGGTGGAGCTCGCGGAACGTGTCGACGAAGCCCTCGCCAAGTTTGAGGCCGCTGCTGGTCGTTCCAGCCTCCGACTTGGCCGCGAGCAGCTGACTGAAGCTCTCGCGCTCCTGGTCCGTGAAGCCGGCGCTCTTGTTGCGGTTGCCCTTGGGGTCGTGGATGTCGATCTCCTCGTGCGCGACGTTGAGGTCTCCACACCAGACGACGGGTTTGTTGCTTTCCTTCTCCATGGCGCAGAGTTCGCGCTCGATGGCGCGGTCCCACTGCGTCGTGCGGTAGTCGAGGCGCTCGAGTGCGCCGCCGGCGTTGGGCACGTACGTGTGCACGACCCAGAAGTCTGCAAACTCTAGCGCGAGAAATCGGCCCTCCTGGTCCTCGTGCTGCTCACTGCTGTCGCCTCCCTTGCCGCTCTTGGGCGTGTGGGCGCCCGACGACGATGGCGTCCTTGACCTGCAGCGGCTTGACCTTGGAGAAGACGGCCGTGCCCGAGTATCCCTTCTTCTCGGCGCACGACCAGTACTGGTGCTCGAACTGCGGCAAGAAGTCGTCGAGCTTCTGCAGCTCGTCGCGGCCGATCTTGGTCTCGCTCAGACACAGCACGTCGGGGTCCTCCTGTGCCACGAACGCGCGCAGGTGCGCGCTGTCGTCCTTCTTGAGCACCGCACGCAGCCCGTTCACGTTCCAGGCCACCACCTTGACGCTCGAGTCGCCGCTCTCGCGCCGCGAGACGCCATCGAACGCCGGGAACGCGTCCACGCGCGCCTGCAGCTCGGCCGGAACGCCCTCCACGCGCCGCGGACGCGCCGCCTCGCCCTTCTTGACCGCCTTCTTGGCGAACAGCGCCCCCCACGCGGCCTTGCTCGCCGATTTGCCCCCGCCCTCGGACGCCGACGACGTCGCCACGATCACCTCAGTCTCCACCACCGCCACGGCCGCGCTGGCCGCCGACTTGCGGCCGCGACTGCGCGCTGGAGCGGGCGCCGCTGCCGTCGCCACGGCCGTCGCCGCCGCGCTCTTGAGCCGCTTGCTCTGCCGGACGCCGCTCATGCTAAATGAGCTCCTGGAGTGGCGCACACCAGGATTCGGGTGGTTGGGTCCATTCGGCGGTCGAGGTGGGCGATCTCGCCGCGGGGATCCTGGGCGACGAACGGGCTGGATGGGAGGAAAAGTGGAGGCGACGAGCCATCCTAGCGCAGGAGAAGTTTGTAGGAGGCTGCCATTTCCAAGGCAGAAAACGCAAAAGAGACTCACGATAAGAGCAGGGTTTTATGATGCAAGCGAATGAGCGCGCGATTGAGGTGGACGAGCATGTGCTACGGTGGAGAAGACGCCGAGCATCGCTTCACTTCCTCTATCAACCAGAAATGACAACGATAGCTCCACGAATGACTTTTTTTTTCTTTTTGAAATGCACTCAGTTTCATGTTGAAGGACACTTCAAGTTAAAGCAGACCGGGTTTAGCCGTGCTGCGGGACGGTAAACCATCAATCACATCGATACACTACACACTCTATGACGCAATGCTCCTATGCACTGCATCAGCAACCCACAACTCCCCCACTCTCTGCTTTGCCTTGTGTCGCGTTGCTTGGCTTTGAATAGCCTCAATCTGCATAGCATCGTTTAGCAGGTGATGCCACTGGGCTGGCCCTTGCAGCTGCCCTGCGACGTAGCCGTCACCGTGATTCCCGAGAATGACCAGGTCGAGGCGTAGGCCGAGTTGACAAGCACATCGTAGAGGGTGTCGGCAGTTCCCGACAGTCCGCTAATGGTGACGCCCTTGATGTTCACCTTGCTGGTGGCCGAACCAGTGTAGCCCTGCGCGGACTTGGAGTAGTCGCCGTGGATCACGATCGCGTTCTCCACATTCGACAGCGTGTTGCTCGTGTACTTGACGTTCTCAACGAGACCGTAGTCTCCCGTGATGGTCTTGATGCGGATGCCGTTGACGCTGTTGATGATCTTGTTGTTCGAGACCGTGAGACCGTTGACCGTGTCGGAAGACGACACGGACGTGCCACCGATCGAGCCGATCGAGATACCGTGGCCACCGCTGCACGTGTTGCTGGAGAAGACGGTGGTGGTGGACGACTGCATGGCGAGACAGTCGTCCTGATTGTAGATGGTGTTGCCGGTGATGGTGACACCGGTGTTACCACTGAGGTCGAATCCGTCCGTGTTCTTAGCGATACCATTTCCTGCGCTCGAGTCGAGTGTGAGACCGCTGATGGTCGTGCTCTGCGAGTTGAGGACGCTGAAGGTGCGGTAGGGCGAGTTCTTAATGGTGAATCCCGACACGGTGGAGTCGATGACCTTGCTCATGCGGAAGAAGACGGGACGCGTAATGGACGAGTCAGCCTTGTACTTGGTCCAGTACCACGATCCCTGACCGTCGAGCGTGCCACTGCCCTTGACGGTCAAGTCCGTGCCAGTGAGCAGCACGAGCGGTCCGGCCCACTCCTCCTCGCCAAACGTCGTGGTTCCCGTGAACTCGATGGTGGCTCCGGACTTGACGTTACTCAGGTCGAGGGTAACACCTGCGGGGACCGTGAGCGATCCGATGGTGATGGTGGTGCAGGTCGAGACGTCGGTGCCAGACTTGTAGGTTCCAGTAAGCGTACAAGTGCTGGCGTCGGTTTCCTGGCGCATCATGGGAGCAGCATTGACGCCTGTGAAGGCAGCGAGTGCGAGAATGACGGGTGCGAAGAGCTTCATGGCGGTGTAGGTTGGTGAAGGATGTATTGTGGTCTTGGAGTGCTTGTATTGTGCAGGTGAACTTGCGGAATGAGGTGGTGGTGGTGGGGTGGCGGGGAAACTATCAGTTTGGAGTAGACGGTCAATGGGGGTGTTGGAAGGCCCTCGTGTATCGGAGCGACGTTGCACGACGGCAGAGGTTCGCGTGGTGGCTGACTAGGTTGGCAGTTTTGCTAGATTTCGAGGCTTGAGCAGTTTGGTGACCATGTCATAAGGATGAGGGTAGATAATATAATTATCATCGAGCGATAAACTGTACAAGCCAACAACAGCATGGAATGGTGATCAAGAAAGGTTAGGAGTCGCGTCCCATCGCGGTGCATTGTGATCCGCCACATGCATAACTCAAGCGGGGATCTCTGAGTTTGTCTCTGCTCGGATTTGTGCCTCTCAGTGCAACACTCTCGGAAACTTTGGCACCGCGACCACAAAATCGTCGGCGCGAGTGGATCGGGAGGGATCACCTCCTGGGTTTGGCGAACTGAAGTCATGAGCGACCGTCAAGGCAAGATCGGTCATGCATTGCGACTGTACGAGGAAGCGAGAAGCTGTCGGCTTACGCCAAAACCTGATTGCACAGTCGTATTTTACTCCAGTCGCCACATCAATAAGCTCGAGTGAACAGAGCATCCAAAGCATCCGGCATCGTCCATGTGTCCATCCTGAGACCAGACACCATCACATTGCTGTTACATGACTCAATAGCATCCGTATCCCACAAAAAAATCTACAAAGCAAGTGACTTAGCATGCTCTATGACAACCACTTGCAGGCACACAGCAGGGGCCTCCAACGCCCCATCGATCGTCAACTCCAAACTGATAGTTTCACCGCCACCCCACTCCACCACGACCCCATTCCACCATTTCACTTGCCAACCACAAGCACTCCAAGGCACCACAACACAACCTTCACCAACCTACACCGCCATGAAGCTCTTCGCACCCGTCGTCCTCGCTTTCGCAGCCTTCGCAGGCGTCAACGCAGCTCCCATGATGCGCCAGGAAGCCGACGCCAGCACTTGCACACTCACCGGAACATACAAGTCCGGCACCGACGTCTCAACCTGCACCACCATCACCATCGGATCGCTCACGGTCCCCGCCGGCGTCACCCTCGACCTGAGTAATGTCAAGTCCGGAGCCACCATCACATTTACGGGAACCACGACGTTCGGCGAGGAGGAGTGGGCCGGACCGCTCGTGCTGCTCACCGGCACGGACCTGACCGTCAAGGGTAGCGGCACACTCGACGGTCAGGGATCGTGGTACTGGACCAAGTACAAGTCTGACTCGTCCATTACGCGTCCCGTCTTCTTCCGCATGAGCAAGGTCATCGACTCGACCGTGTCGGGGTTCACCATCAAGAACTCGCCCTACCGCACCTTCAGCATCCTCAACTCGGAGAGCACGACCATCAGCGGTCTCACGCTCGACTCGAGCGCGGGCGATGGCGTCGCCAAGAACACGGACGGCTTCGACCTCAGTGGCAACACCGGTGTCACCATCACCGGCAACAAGATCTACAACCAGGACGACTGTCTCGCCATGCAGTCGTCTACCACCACCGTCTTCTCCAGCAACACGTGCAGCGGTGGCCACGGTATCTCGATTGGCTCGATCGGTGGCACGTCCGTGTCGTCTTCCGACACGGTCAACGGTCTCACGGTCTCGAACAACAAGATCATCAACAGCGTCAACGGCATCCGCATCAAGACCATCACGGGAGACTACGGTCTCGTTGAGAACGTCAAGTACACGAGCAACACGCTGTCGAATGTGGAGAACGCGATCGTGATCCACGGCGACTACTCCAAGTCCGCGCAGGGCTACACTGGTTCGGCCACCAGCAAGGTGAACATCAAGGGCGTCACCATTAGCGGACTGTCGGGAACTGCCGACACCCTCTACGATGTGCTTGTCAACTCGGCCTACGCCTCGACCTGGTCATTCTCGGGAATCACGGTGACGGCTACGTCGCAGGGCAGCTGCAAGGGCCAGCCCAGTGGCATCACCTGCTAAACGATGCTATGCAGATTGAGGCTATTCAAAGCCAAGCAACGCGACACAAGGCAAAGCAGAGAGTGGGGGAGTTGTGGGTTGCTGATGCAGTGCATAGGAGCATTGCGTCATAGAGTGTGTAGTGTATCGATGTGATTGATGGTTTACCGTCCCGCAGCACGGCTAAACCCGGTCTGCTTTAACTTGAAGTGTCCTTCAACATGAAACTGAGTGCATTTCAAAAAGAAAAAAAAAGTCATTCGTGGAGCTATCGTTGTCATTTCTGGTTGATAGAGGAAGTGAAGCGATGCTCGGCGTCTTCTCCACCGTAGCACATGCTCGTCCACCTCAGCCGTGCGCTCTTCAACTCGCTCCAATGTGCTTGGATGATTTGGTCCGCCACATACACTACCGGCACGCCGCCTATCATCCGACCAGTGTCCATGGTCTCGTACACCGTCACGGTCAGGTTGAAGAAGTTGAGCACCTGAAGTGGCAGCACTCGAGCCGCCAAGAACAAAGGCAGATCTCGGTATCGGAACAACATCGTCGTGGCAGGCACGAAACCGCACGCCTCGAGCTGACCGCGAGTTGACAGTATTGACCCATCCATTGCTTGCACGTATACCTCTGTGCTGCAGTCATATAGAGCCGTGCGGCGAGATCGGTCGTCCAAGAACCGCGTGAAGGAGTTGGTGAGCTCGGATGGCTTCCGCTGATGATTCGGCGTCGATTTTGAAGATGCGTATGCATCATTGACACCAGGACCGACCTTTGGGTTGATGTGCACGCTTGCCTGGAGCGTGGTATGTGTCGATAGTCCGACGAAAGTCGAGATCCCAATGATGACGATTAGCACGACAGTATAGTTGGTCAGTGATACCTCGACAGCGCAAACAGACGAGCCTCGACAGCCAGAGTGCTGCGTCACCTCAGTTGCTGATACCGAGTGCATTCCTTTCGCCAATAACGAACGCGCTGCTGCAGACTTCCGGCTCACCAGGTATAGCACAAGCGACGCCAAGAAACCCACGACATGAGCGACACTGGGTTCCATCTCCTGCATCTTCAGATCTCCCGCACGAGCGAACACGATGTTGATAGCTAGAGCCACGATCAGTGTACCGCAACCGACGGCTCGCAGCACGGCCTGCTCCGTGTCAGCTCCAACAAGCAGATCAATAGTAAGCTGTTTGCGCCACTGGATCACACCCAGCACCATCTGCGCGACCAGGATGAAGTTGTAGCTGCTGCGAACGACCTTGGCAATGGTACACGAAGTGATGGCGTTCGGTGTCGTGGCCCACGGAGACACGAACGAGCAACGGATGGTGTGCCACCCTCGCACGCTTGTAAGGTACGCCGTGACGACCAGAGCCAATATCTGCAGACTGATGAGCAGTCGGATGCTGAACGTGCTGTCGACCGTCACCTCGTTCACTTTGTGGTTGACAAAGTTGTGTCGCAGCACGAGTCCAGAGTCGACCGCCTGCACGGACCATTCGGATAGCCACAGCTGCGTGAACAACAGTGAGCTGCAATCTCCCGTGACAGTACACTGGATCATGCGCCACGGTGCCGGGTACGAATACGTTCGACTGCTTCCGTCCGAGTTGATGTCCGCCACTGCACCTGACGTCCCGATAGACGAGTACGCACACCCAAACTCGTCTCGCTCACCCCCAAAGAGAGTGAAGGAGGCGCACGTTTCGGGTATGAGCAGCAGACTAGAGTAGACAGTCACGAGGCGCTTGTACTCGGTCGCGCTCTTCGTCACGGAGTATCGCGCAGTTCGAGTCGCCGTGAAGCACGAGCTCAAGACGGGTTTGAGATTTGCGTCCACTGACGACGCGATGAGCATGGCGCCAGACGTACGTGACGGGTTGAGTTCGCCCATGGTGTCCGGCACAAAGAACTCGGTTGACTGCATCCGCAGCCGCATGTGTGTGGCCGAACCCTGGACGCACGAAGAGTCGATACCGAAGGCTTCGACATCTTTCGCACTCATCAACGCCTCGATCTGGATAGCTCCTTCCGCATCCACGCCACCGAAGCATACGCTACTGTCAGTTCCGAGACCCAGAATTCCTGTATTGACCGACAACTTGATAAATCCGTCCCCAGTTGTCTGGTTTACAACGAGGGATCGAGCGAGCTCGAATGTAGAGTACGGCACTGCTCGAATGAGATCGGTAGTTGCTGTGGGGGTCGTTCCGCTGAAGAGAACGTGTTGCAGATCGGTGCAGCTCACTTTTCGAGGCTCGAGTACCTGGTAGTGGTCGTTCTCGAACGCAAAGTAGGAGAGTTGTTCATATCGGTCACCATGTCCGTCACCGAATACACTTTCTGGAACGAGGATGGCTTGGAGCAACATGGGCCACAGACCCATGGCTGCGATGGCGAATAGCGCGAGCTGTCGAATATGTCCGTAGAGCGCAAACATGACCGTCTTGTGCTTGGAGAGTGGGGGCGGCTTGCGTTGAACTGGCGCAACTGAAATCCTCGCATCGCCCTCGTGTGGGGTCATGGTTGTCGATTACAGATGCGTGGCGAGACAACGCAAGCTTCGGATGTGGAGGATGATGTCGTCAAGTTCATCTTCTTGGTTCAAAACGCTTTGCTTGTCTCGATGTGCAAGCAGTGTGAGTTTTTATCGGAGTTGTTCTGATCGCGCTGCTAAAAATGACGGAGGTACCCTGCTGGAGTCTGTGGGCCACACCAACGGTCTTTGAACACAACTGATGGGTCGTCATGGTACATTTATCGCTCACGTCGAGCTCAAAGTACAAGAGGGCCAAAGAGCTTTCAACCCCGGCTCTGCCAAAGCTGCGGGCTGTTATCGACCGATTGGTCACATGTGTAGCGTTGAAGGTGATTGTGCTCACCAACGACGCAGGGGTGTTGAGACGTGGCGGGCTTTGAACAGATCCGGCTCAGATCCGCCAGGATGGGCTCTTGCAACGAAACAACACAAGTTCCTGCAGTTGCTGAAGGACGAGCTGATAGGACTCGATAAGGGCCCGTTCGCCAATTGTAAGGACCCCCATGTTTGCTCTCTGCAACTGCCATGTTCCCAGCGTCATGGAACATCTGACTCATGACTGAGCAGGGCGTTCGCGATCCCGATCCTTGTCCGAGTTTCTTCATTCTCCAATTTTCCTCTCACTGGACAACTCAAGTCTCCCACCAAACCTCACCATGAAGCTCTTTCGTCCGATCCTGCTCACTTTCGCAGCCGTCGTGGGTGTCAACGCTGACAACTGCACGCTCACGGGGACATACGTGTCTGGAACGAACGTTTCAACGTGTAGTACGTTGACGGTCGACTCGCTCACGGTTCCTGCCGGTGTGACGCTGGATTTCACCAAGACCAAGAAGGGAGCAACCATTGTGTTCAAGGGCACTACGACCTTCGGCGCGCAGCTTTGGGATGGACCGCTAGTCACCATCTCGGGAACTAATATCACGGTTCAGGGAGATGGTGTGCTGGACGGTCAAGGTGCCGAGTACTGGAGCAAGTTTGTGGCCGACAAGAGCATCGTGCGACCGGTGTTCATCCGCCTGTGGAAGATGATCAACTCTACAGTGTCGGGCTTGACCTTCAAGAACATGCCATACCGCACCTTTAGCGTGCTCAACTCGAACGACACGACCATCTCAGGGCTAACGCTCGACGCGCGGGACGGTAACGGGGTCGCCAAGAACACGGACGGGTTTGACCTCAGCCAGAATTCGGGTATCACCATCACAGGCAACCGCATCTACAACCAGGACGACTGTCTCGCCATGCAGTCCTCCACGAACACGGTCTTCTCGAACAACTACTGCAGCGGTGGGCACGGCATCTCGATCGGATCCCTCGGCGGCACGGGCGTGACGGCGCTCGACACGGTCAGCGGGCTCGTGGTCGAGAACAACCGGATCGTGGACAGCGAGAACGGCATCCGCATCAAGACCATCATCGCGCTCGACGGACTCGTGCAGAACGCCACGTACCGAAACAACATGGTGGAGAACGTGAACTCTGCGATCGTGATCCGCAGCGACTACAACAAGAGCGAGGGCGGGTACTCTGGCCAGCCGACGAGCCTCGCCGCCATCAAGGACATTGTGATCGACGGGCTGTCGGGCTCTGCCGGCCAGCTGTACGACGTGTTTGTGAACCCCGACGTGGTCTCCGACTGGTCCTTCAGCAACGTCGCGGTGCGGGCCAACGAGACCGGCAGCTGCCAGGGCCAGCCAAGCGGGGTCTCGTGCTGAACGAATGGCTTCAGTCCGGCCACGTTGAAGTCGTCAAGTAATTACACAACTGTTCATGGATAAGAACCCGATGACACCACATCATGTGTTGTCATTTGTATGGATCTAGTCTATACACGTAAATACAGTATACTCCCGTGGCAGAAAAAAGCTCCAGCAGTCTCACAAATTACGCATCCATCTCCATACATTCCTCCAATACAATAAACCAGCTGTCTGGCGGGAACCAGGCGGGATGACGCGTTCTCACCTTTGCCCAATCCCCTTGGCGCCAGGAGGGGCGACATTTCTCCCGCGAGCGAGAAGGGAAGGGCAGGCAAAGGGCGGACGTGTCGGTCGCTGGCTGGCGCTCGCTCGACTCGCGGCCCTCGCTCGCTCCAGACGCGCGCGCTCGCTCGCTCCCTCGCACAGGCAGGCGGCGCGTGGCCCGCTGACTCGATCGGTGCGCGCGCGGGCGTCTGGCGCGCGCTACAAGCCGCGCAATGGGCGCCGACGCGGAGAAGTTTAGCAGCAACTCGTCCGCGTACTCGCAGCGGCTCGTGACGCAGGAGCAGCTCCGCGCGACGCAGGAGGAGCTCGCCACCAAGATCCGCGAGCTGCAGATCTACGAGAGCAACTACATTGCGCTCAAGAAGGACCTGGCGCGGTGGAAGAAAAAGTTCGAGTACATTTTCAGGGAGAACGAGCTGCTCTCGCTCGAGACGGCCAAGCTCGACGCCTCGCACAAGCAGATCGCCTTCCTGCAGCAGGAGATCAAGTTCAAGGAGGAGGAGGCCACGGCCCTGCGAGGGCTCGTCAGCGCGCTCGAGGCGTCCAACAAGAAGGCGCGCGCATCCAGACTCGACTCGGTCGCGCGACAGACCAGCTTCCGATCGGCCTCCATATCGGCCGCGCCCGTGCCGGAGCACGCGGCAGGAGCCAGCAGCAATGAGGAGCTAGAGCGCGAGCGCGCAGAGCGTCAGGAGGAGAAGGAGCGACACCTCGCCGAGATCTCGGCGCTCAAGGCCGAGAACGGCATGCTGCTCAAGGACCTCGACCGCAAGGACATGGAGCTGCAGCTCAAGGACGAAAAGGTGACCGCGCACAAGGAGCGCATCGCCACGCTGGAGAAGACGCTGCAGGAGGAGCAGGACACCAACCTGGCGCGCATGCGCGAGAAGCAGGACCTCATCGCCGACCTGGAGCTGCAGGTGCGCCAGCTCGAGATGCGCCGCCGGTCTTCGGCCGCGATGCTCGCCAAGGTCGAGGAAGAGGTGGGCTTTGGCGTCCTTCAGCGCATCAACAGCGCCAACCTCGAAAAAACGGACGAGGAGGGAGAGGACGTGGAGCCGCCTGACACGCCACCAGGAACGCCGCCGCCGATCTCAGCAGGAGGACTGCTGCCGCCAGAGGACCCGAACGCGGACCAGATCACGAGGGACTGGACGGTAGACCGCAAGATCCGCGGAGCCCCGAGTATTGAGGGCATCATGGACCAAGATCGCATCAACGACTTCATCGATAAGCTCCCGTACGATTCGCGTGAAGGCGCGCAGCGCATTTTGATGGATGTCATGGACCCGGAGAACGGCCACCAGATCGACGAGTCTCAAATTCTGCTGCGAAACGTGAATACTGACCGCCAGAAGGAGATCCAGGAGTTCATCGTACCGCTGCTCAAGGCATACCACAACATCCGCGTTACGTACGCGACGATGCAGCGCCGCACGCTGGCGACAGATGTGCGCATCATGATCGAACGCCGTCGCGACTCAGTCACGGGAGGAGTCGTCCCGGGTGAGAAGCGGTTTGGCAAGGACCATTCGTTCTACGGCCCGTCGGCGGACGACGTGGGCAAGCTCGTCCCTCACACGGATCGTGTGATGAGCACTGGCAACAAGGCGATCTACGTGTCCAAGCCCAAGCATGAGAAGCCAGCTCACTCACCAGAGACGCCTCAGCACCCTGCTGGCTCGCCAGTTGACACGGAGCAAAGTAGCACCGCCGACTCTCCTGGTGGCGAGGCGGGTGATACCAGCATGTCCGTCACCGCTGCTCCGGCAGGGCCAGTCGTGAACCGCAAATGGCGTGGCATTAGCGCTGCCAAGTTTATTGGCACTATGGCGGCAGGCGCCAAGCAGCGTGTCGCCGCTCGATTCGCCAACTCAAAGCACGTGCACGAGGGGACAAGCTGTCAGTTCTGCAAGGTCACCCCGATCGTGGGCCAGCGGTACTCGTGCATGACGTGTGTGGGCTTCGATCTCTGTGAAACATGCTACTCTCTGGGTGGTCACGGTCTGGAGAACTCGGACGAACTGTTCTACCGCGTACAAGAGCTTGTACTCGCGCGCTGCCCACGCCTGGGCCATGAAATGGATCTGCTGGAGCTCATGCGCTTCGAGATCTGCCGCTCGAATTTGCGTAAGTTCAGTTTCTGTCTTAACTGGCTGGCCGACATTATCAACGGCAAGTCGTCGAGAGAACTTCAGGCTCGCGCACTCGAGATCCCAAGCATCAGGCGCGACGTTCGCAAGCAATTCGTGCCGCTTCTTCTCACCGTATGCAGTGATCGTGAGGACATCGAGGTCAAGACCGAGTGGGAGCTCGAGAGCGATAACTCTGCCGAAGTTCGGAGTGTTGTTCGCGGCTCACTCAGCGAAGGCGACGGTCGGTTCCTCGAGACGCTGCGCATCTGGGTGGCAGACCAGTACCGCACAACATCACCGTTCGTGGAGCGTAGCTTGCTGGCGTACAAGGAAGGCGAGGAAGGTGAGGAGGAAGAAGAGGCCGCCAGCGATGCCGGCAGTGACGCAGTGGATGACGACCATGTAGCCTCCAGCCGCGACCCGAACGGCACGGCGGCCGCGAGCAGCCAGCCAGGCTTCCTAGAGCGCAATCGCATCCAGAAGGAGGAGTTCTAGGCGATGACAGGTATGTTCGAGTAGGCTCACCCGTAGTGTGGTCGCAAGTTCTGCAGCAAAATACATGTTTTACGTTGAGACTTCCGTAGATTCAAGCAACAAATTGGGGATGAATTGACGCTGGCACCTCGCAGTGACGTAGACATGGGGGTTCGTGCCAGCCATGACGATGCTGTTCCGATACCGAGATCTGCCTTTGCTCCTGGTGGCTTGAGTGTTTCCACTTCAAGTGCTCAACTTCTTCAGCCTGACCGTGGAGTGTTCGAGATCATGGACACAGGTCGGATGGTGAACAGCGTACCAACAGTGATGCGGAAGAACAGATCATCCGAGCACACTGGAGCGAGCTGAAGAGCGCACGACTGAGCTGGACAGACATGTGCTATGGTGGAGAAGTCGCCAAGCACCGCTTCACTTCCTCTATCAACCAGAAATGCCAATGAAAGCTCCACGATTGACTTCCTTTTTGAAATGCACTGACTGTTTCATGTTGAAGTACACTTCAAGTTGAAGCAGACCGGATTTGCCTCTCGATCTCGACTCGCGGGGCGGCAAATCAATCACATCTATATACTACACACTCTATGATACAATGCTTCCTTGCACTGCATCAGCAACCCACAACTTCCCGTTCCTTGCATTGAGGATCCACTCCGCTTAGCAGGTGATGCCACTGGGCTGGCCCTTGCAGCTTCCCTGCGACGTGGCCTTCACCGTAATTCCCGAGAACGACCAGGTCGAGGCGTACGGTGAGTTGACAAGCACATCGTAGAGGTTGGTGGCGGTACCCGAGAGTCCGCTGATGGTGACGCCCTTGATGTTCACCTTGCTGGTGGCCGAACCCGAGTAGCCCTGCGCGGCAAAGGAGTAGTCACCGCGAATCACAATCGCGTTCTGCACATTCGACAGCGTGTTTCCGATGTACTTGACATTCTCGACGAGACCGAAATCTCCCGTGATGGTCTTGATGCGGATGCCGTTCACGCTGTCGATGATCTTGTTGCCCGAGACCGTGAGACCGTTGACCGTGTTGGCTGCTGAGAGGGCCGTGCCACCGAGAGAGCCGATCGAGATACCGTGGCCACCGCTGCACGTGTTGCTGGAGAAGACGGTGGTGGTGGATGACTGCATGGCGAGACAGTCATCCTGGTTGTAGATGGTGTTGCCGGTGATGGTAATACCCGTGTTGGCGCTGAGGTCGAAGCCGTCCGTGTTCTTGGCGATACCATTGCCCGCGCTCGAGTCGAGCGTGAGACCGCTGATGGTCGTGCTCTCCGAGTTGAGGATGCTGAAGGTGCGATAGGGCGAGTTCTTGATGGTGAATCCCGAGACTGTTGAGCCAACGACGTTGTGCATGCGGAAGAAGACAGGGCGCTTCATGGACGAGTTGGCCTTGTACTTGGTCCAGTACCACGATCCCTGACCGTCGAGCGTGCCGCTACCCTTGACGGTCAGGTCCGTGCCGGTGAGCAGCACGAGCGGTCCGTCCCACGCCTCCTTGCCGAACGTCGTGGTTCCCGTGAACTCGATAGTGGCTCCGGACTTGACTTTGGTCAGGTCGAGGGTGACGCCAGCGGGGACCGTGAGCGATCCGATGGTGATGGTGGTGCAGGTCGAGACATCGGTACCGGCCGTGTAGGTTCCGGTGAGTGTGCAAGTGCTGGCGTCGGCTTCCTGGCGCATCATGGGAGCAGCGTTGATGCCTGCGAAGGCAGCGAGTGCGAGGATGACGGGTGCGAAGAGCTTCATGGCGGTGTAGGTTGGTGAAGGTTGTGTTGCGGTCTTGGATTGCTTGTGGTTGGCAAGTGAAATTGCGGAATGAGGTCGTGGTGGAGTGATGTGTCTGCGAATGAATGAGGCTGTTGTATTCAATCGAATGGCCGCTTGAAAGGTCCTGTTTCCTACCTGCAGTGTTATACAGCGTGCACGAAAACGTGACTTTTATCATTTCGTGTAGGGCTGCGGATACAATTGAATATCTCTACAACGGTGTGGAGGTGTCTGGTCTCAATTTCACCGATTGACGAGACCGTACGCTGTTCTCAAAGAACTTTACCTGAGCTATTAAGCTCAATACACTGTATCAAGGTTTAGTGTAAGGTTGACTGCCTTCAGATCCGGTTTGTATTATACAAATCGATACAACCACGCTTTCGCGTGCAATCGCAATGCAAGATCGCTCGTACCTGGGCGGTTGCACACGACCCGTGTTCGCCAAAACCAGGAGGTGAAACCCGCTGATCCACTCGCGCCGACGATTTAGTGGTCGCGGTGCCAAAATTTCCATGAGGGTTGCACTGAGAGTCGCAAATCCGAGCAGAGATGAGCTCACAGAGTCTCTCGTGAGTTTGGCGGATCACAATGCACCACGATTTGGCGCGATTTTCAACTGTTCGTGCTAATCTCTCCATGATGTCGTTGGCTAGTCGGTTGCTTGTCGACACGAAAGGTATATCGTATCGTCTCACAGATCGTAAGACCACACTCGAGTCTACAACTCCTCGAACTGCGAAAAAAAAAAGTCCAGCACTATTGCCTACCCAGTCAAGTGCACCGCGCAGCTTTCTACCAACAAAAACTCCACTCCACCACGACCTCATTCCGCAATTTCACTTGCCAACCACAAGCAATCCAAGACCGCAACACAACCTTCACCAACCTACACCGCCATGAAGCTCTTCGCACCCGTCATCCTCGCACTCGCTGCCTTCGCAGGCACCAACGCTGCTCCCATGATGCGCCAGGAAGCCGACGCCAGCACTTGCACACTCACCGGAACCTACACGGCCGGTACCGATGTCTCGACCTGCACCACCATCACCATCGGATCGCTCACGGTCCCCGCCGGCGTCACCCTCGACCTGACCAAAGTCAAGTCCGGAGCCACCATCGAGTTCACGGGAACCACGACGTTCGGCGAGGAGGCGTGGGACGGACCGCTCGTGCTGCTCACTGGCACGGACTTGACCGTCAAGGGTAGCGGCACGCTCGACGGTCAGGGATCGTGGTACTGGACCAAGTACAAGGCCAACTCGTCCATGAAGCGCCCTGTCTTCTTCCGCATGCACAATGTCGTTGGCTCAACTGTCTCGGGGTTCACCATCAAGAACTCGCCCTACCGCACCTTCAGCATCCTCAACTCGCAGAGCACGACCATCAGCGGTCTCACGCTCGACTCGAGCGCAGGAAATGGTATCGCCAAGAACACGGACGGATTCGACCTCAGCGCCAACACGGGTATCACCATCACCGGCAACACCATCTACAATCAGGACGACTGTCTCGCCATGCAGTCGTCCACCACCACCGTCTTCTCCAGCAACACGTGCAGCGGTGGCCACGGTATCTCGATTGGCTCTCTCGGTGGCACGGCCCTCTCAGCCGCGAACACGGTCAACGGTCTCACGGTCTCGAACAACAAGATCATCAACAGCGTCAACGGCATCCGTATCAAGACCATCACGGGAGATTTCGGTCTCGTTGAGAACGTCAAGTACATCGGAAACACGCTGTCGAATGTGGAGAACGCGATTGTGATCCGCGGGGACTACTCCTTTGCCGCGCAGGGCTACTCAGGTTCGGCCACCAGCAAGGTGAACATCAAGGGCGTCACCATCAGCGGACTCTCGGGTACCGCTACCAACCTCTACGATGTGCTTGTCAACTCGGCCTACGCCTCGACCTGGTCATTCTCGGGAATCACAGTGAAGGCCACGTCGCAGGGCAGCTGCAAGGGTCAGCCCAGCGGCATCACCTGCTAAGCGGAGTGGATCCTCAATGCAAGGAACGGGGAGTTGTGGGTTGCTGATGCAGTGCAAAGAAGCATTGTATCATAGAGTGTGTAGTATATAGATGTGATTGATTTGCCGCCCCGCGAGTCGAGATCGAGAGGCAAATCCGGTCTGCTTCAACTTGAAGTGTACTTCAACATGAAACAGTCAGTGCATTTCAAAAAGGAAGTCAATCGTGGAGCTTTCATTGGCATTTCTGGTTGATAGAGGAAGTGAAGCGGTGCTTGGCGACTTCTCCACCATAGCACATGTCTGTCCAGCTCAGTCGTGCGCTCTTCAGCTCGCTCCAGTGTGCTCGGATGATCTGTTCTTCCGCATCACTGTTGGTACGCTGTTCACCATCCGACCCGTGTCCATGATCTCGTACACAGGCGATATCGGTCGCCCAGGATCCGGCATGAGGGAGTCGGTCGTCTTTTGATGGGCTTCGCTGTCGAATAGACGTTGCCGTCGAGAACGAGTGTGAGTCATTGACTCCGGCGCTGATTTTCGGATTGATGTGCACACTTGCCCGCAGTCCATGCAAACTGATGAAAGTCGCGATTCTGGTAATGACAATCAGCACGACGATGTAGTTGTTTAGAGATACCTCGAAGCCCCAAGAGAGGTGGTTGCGCGGTTCTGATAGAGTGACCGACTGTGTAGATAGATGTGGCCTGCTTGACGTCGTGGCGATCGGTTTCTTTCAAGAGAAAATGGTTGCCCTCATGAAGCGGGACAAGTTCAACTTCAACAAACGGAGTGTCACTGTGTTGACGCTTGCACATCCCGCATGACGCTCACCATCCTTGCGCAAGGTCCACATCTGGCTGGCAATCAGCGGTCACTAACTCGCCAAAACGCGTGGACGACAGGGAGGACAAGTTGCAGGACACGGCAAGTTCTCGGACCTGAGATGAACGAGAGCGAGGGGACGATCGAGCCTGGATAATGGTGCCTCCTCAAGCGAGGCAGGGCGGAATCAAAGCACAACGAACGTATGAATGAATGCATTAGTATCGCACGCATACACGGAGGAGAGTGAGCGTCGACCGGGTGCAATAGCGTGCGTCCTCGCCCGGTCGAGCCTTCGTCCTCTACTGTACTTGGTTCTTCCGCTCGCTTCTCTCTCTTCTCAGTCGTCAGTCGTTTTCGCTGTGAATCGCCCGGCCGCTGGCATCGCGACCTCCTTTCTCCCTGCTTCATCCACGCATCATAGTGCCTAGTAGCGTTGTCGGCTCAGAGGCTTGGCCTCGCCGAGCACATCGCGGCTGGCGCCAGTAGCCACGCGCGGGGCTGCGTAGCCAGCGTCCATGCCCATCTGCCGGTCGTCGCGGAGCCCCGAGCGGTATGAAGCCTGCGCCGGCGTGTGGCCACCAGACTCCTTTGACTCCTCGCGCACGTACACACGACCCTGAGATGCAACCGGACGGCCAGCGTCCTGGCGAGAGTCGATGCGCGCGCTGCGCTCGCCCGTGTCGCCGCTCGTGTCGCGCTCGCGGCGCGCCGAGCGCAGGTTGAGCACAGTCCAGTCGAACATGGCGTCGAACTGGAAGCCCTTGCGGAAGAAGAGCTCCTTGAAGAGGCGCTTGAGGTAGGCGTAGTCGGGCTTGTCGTCGAAGCGCAGCGCGCGGCAGTACTCGAAGTAGGCGCGGAACTCGGCCGGGTATCCCTTGCAGAGCACCTCGATGGGCGTGTTCATCTTCTTCTCCATGATCTTCTCGTACTTTTGCTTCTTGGTGTTGGCCTTGAGTCCCTGCCACGGCAGCGAGCCGCGGATAAAGTACATGAAGACGTAGCCGACCGACTCGAGGTCATCGCGGCGACTCTGCTCGATGCCGACGTGCGTGTTGATGGACGCGTAGCGCGCCGTGCCCGTGAGGTTCTTGTTCTCACGGTAGGGGATGTGCTGGTGCGTCTTGGGGTCTCGGTACTTCTTGGCGAGTCCAAAGTCGATAATGTACACGATCTGCGCGCGCTTGCCGAGTCCGATCAAAAAGTTGTCTGGCTTGACGTCGCGGTGGATAAAGTTCTTCGAGTGGAAGTACTCTAGGCGGCAGAGCATCTGGTCGGCGATCATGAGCACCGTCTTGAGCTGGAATCGGCGGCCGCAGTAGTTGAACAGGTCCTCGAGCGAGGGTCCGAGCAGGTCGATGACCATGACGTTATACTCTCCCTCGACGCCGAACCAGTGCAGCTGCGGCACGCCCAGGCCGCCGCGCAGGATCTTGTAGATCTTGGACTCGTAGAGCAGCTGCGGGTGCTTGCTCTTGACGGGCTCGAGCTTAATGCCGACCTCCTCGCCCGTCGTCATGTTGGTGGCGAGGTAGAAGTCTCCGAACGAGCCCGAGCCGATCTTGCGGCCGAGGCGGAACTTCTTGCCCACGCGCAGCTCGAGCGCCGACTCTCGGAGGGCCGACATATCGTCAGGGGGCAAAGGGGGCGAGGGGGGAGAAACCTGCGGCGGGCGTAACTCGCGTTAGACGGCGATCCAGGAGCCGCCGAGACCTGCGCCGGCACCAGCGAGACGCGGGGAGCAGCGCCGAGCACGCGGCGACGAGGGGAGACACGCGGGGGCCCACGTACGGCGAGGGGAGCGCGGCGCGCGGGGCTTCTCGGGGCTGGCGGGCGAACGCGGGTCTGGCGCCGCGGGGGCGACAGGCGCCGCGTCGTCGGGACGTGAGCTGAACCGAGCGTTACGAACCGGTACGGTTCGTTCGCTCTTGCGGTTTGTATGGGGAAAATGGTGTGGAGGTGGAGTGGTGCGGCTGCGCGCGCGGGTTCGAACGCGTTATGGCGGTTAAGGGTACAGGCGGGGTTGAACTCGAGCAGGAACTCGAGTTGAAGGCGGCGGGGACCTCGTCTTGCGCGGAGGAGAGCGAGCGAGGGCAGTGGGGGATTAGTTGCGGCGAAAAAGGCTGGAGGGCGGAAAGGCGAGGGAATTTCGGCGGGAAAGTGAAAATTCTCTCGGGCTGGATTTTCTGAAGGAGCCATTTTTTTTTTTTTTTTTTTTTTTTTTTTTTTTTCTTTTTTTTTCACGCGGTTGGCAAAGGAGGACGATGGACTTTTGTGGCGGATGGACGGGTAACAGGACAATCGACTGCAAAGCTTCATCGAGGATTTGTGTTGATCTTACATCTGCGATGTTTACCTCAGCCCCACCTTCAGATCGACTTTCTCATCAACTGTGGCAGCATCCGACCAGAACAAAATCCCGACCCACACACAGTTTATTTTCGCGAGTTTTCGACTCCTTCGTTGGTGCTGGGCTTACTTCCCAAGGTCCTTTACAGCGTTTCAAGCCAACCCCCGAACACTCATCTTAGTGCTAATACCAGATGTGAACCGGTGATCGACGTCTTCACCTCCGTAGAGTTCATCCATCCAGCCCAAACGAGCGCTCTTCAGCTTACTCCAGTGCGCGTGGATGATTTGGTCCGCCACATACACCACCGGCACGCCGCCAACCATCCGACCAGTGTCCATAATCTCGTACACCGTCACGGTCAGGTTGAAGAAGTTGAGCACCTGAAGTGGCAGCACTCGAGCCGTCAAGAACAAAGGCAGATCTCGATATCGGAACAGCATCGTCATGGCAGGCACGAAGCCGCACGCCTCGAGCTGACCGCGAGTTGACAGTATTGATCCATCCATCGCTTGCACGTATACCTCTGTGCTGCAATCGTATAGCGCCGTGCGGCGAGATCGGTCGTCCAAGAACCGCGTGAAGGAGTTGGTAAGCTCGGATGGCTTCCGCTGACGATTGGGTTTTGTACTTGAGGGCGAGTACGAATCTATGACACCGGCGCCGACCTTCAGATTCGCGTGCACGCTTGCCTGGAGCATAGCATGTATCGATAGTCCGACGAAAGTCGCGATCCCAATGATGACGATTAGCACGACAGGTATAGTTGCTCAGTGATGCTTCAATCGCACAGACAGACGAGCCTCGACAGCCAGAGTGCTGCGTCACCTCGGTTGCTGATACCGAGTGCATTCCTTTCGCCAATAACGAACGCGCTGCTGCAGACTTCCGGCTCACCAGGTATAGCACAAGCGACGCCAAGAAACCCACGACATGAGCGACACTGGGTTCCATCTCCTGCATCTTCAGATCCCCCGCACGAGCGAACACGATGTTGATAGCTAGAGCCACGATCAGTGTACCGCAACCGACGGCTCGCAGCACGGCCTGCTCCGTGTCAGCTCCAACAAGCAGATCAATAGTAAGCTGTTTGCGCCACTGGATC
The DNA here is from genome assembly GCA_024867545.1 of Phytopythium helicoides. Lineage (NCBI taxonomy): Eukaryota > Oomycota > Peronosporomycetes > Pythiales > Pythiaceae > Phytopythium > Phytopythium helicoides. Next base: position 952,432 of record JANFNE010000012.1, on the reverse strand, counting down.
ACACCCAGTACCATCTGCGCGACCAGGATGAAGTTGTAACTGCTGCGAACAACCTTGGCAATGGTACACGAAGTGATGGCGTTCGGTGTCGTGGCCCACGGAGACACGAACGAGCAACGGATGGTGTGCCACCCTCGCACGCTTGTAAGGTACGCCGTGACGACCAGAGCCAATATCTGCAGACTGATGAGCAGTCGGATGCTGAACGTACTGTCGACCGTCACCTCGTTCACTTTGTGGTTGACAAAGTTGTGTCGCAGCACGAGTCCAGAGTCGACCGACTGCACGGACCACTCGGATAGCCACAGCTGCGTGAACAACAGAGAGCTGCAATCTCCCGTGACAGTGCACTGGATCATGCGCCACGGCGCCGGGTACGAGTACGTTCGACTGCTTCCGTCCGAGTTGATGTCTGCCACTGCACCTGACGTCCCGATGGACGAGTACGCACACCCGAACTCGTCCCGCACACCTCCAAAGATAGTGAAGGAGGCGCACGTCTCGGGTATGAGCAGCAGACTAGAGTAGACGGTCACGAGGCGCTTGTATTCGGTCGCGCTCTTCGTCACGGAGTATCGCGCCGCCCGAGTCGCCGTGAAGCACGAACTCAAGACGGGTTTGAGATTTGCGTCCACTGACGACGCGATGAGCATGGCGCCGGATGTACGTGACGGGTTGAGTTCTCCCATGGTGTCCGGCACGAAGAACTCGGTTGACTGCATCCGCAGCCGCATGTGTGTGGCCGAACCCTGGACACACGAGGAGTCGATACCGAAGGCTTCGACATCATTCGCACTCATCAACGCCTCGATCTGGATAGCTCCTTCCGCATCCACGCCACCGAAGCATACGCTACTGTCAGTTCCGAGGCCCAGGATTCCTGTATTCACCGATAGCTTGATGAATCCGTCCCCAGTCGTCTGGTTTACAACGAGGGATCGAGCGAGCTCGAATGTGGAGTACGGCACTGCTCGGATGAGATCAGTAGTGGCTGTGGGGGTCGTTCCACTGAAGAGAATATGTTGCAGATCCGTGCAGCTCACTTTTCGAGGCTCGAGTACCTGGTAGTGGTCGTTCTCGAACGCAAAGTAGGAGAGTTGTTCGTATCGGTCACCGTGTCCATCACCGAATACACTTTCTGGAATGAGGATGACTTGGAGCAGCATGGGCCACAGGCCCATGGCTGCGATGGCGAAAAGCGCGAGCTGCCGAATATGTCCGTAGAGCGCAAACATGGCCGTCTTGTGCTTGGAGAGTGGCGGCGGCTTGCGCTTCAATGAGATTGATGCGACTTTGTCGTTTTGCTCGTCGTGTTCGCCTGTTTGCTCTTCGTGTGGCTTGGAAAGATCGTGCATATTGGTTACACTCGACTCAGTCAATGTAAGTGAGGCTGAGTGCTTTGCTGCAGGCGTGTTTCACGAAGTGGTTGGAGGAGCGTCGAATCCCTGAAGAGCCGACTGCCTTGGCATCTTACCGTGAGCTTTTTTTTTTTTTTAGCATTGATGTTGCAGTTCGAATGCAAACTCACATTTGGGTGACGCGAGTGGGATGAGACTGACCATCAGGTATTTTTGAGATGCAGATCCGTGGCGGTTTGGCTTTGATGACTGATCTACTTGGGCTAATGATAGCGTTACGGTGCGAGAGATTATGCAAATGACAAATTAACCTTACATAGAACCTATGAATTATCAAAACAGTACAAAGTGTGTTGGCCTTTCTTCAATCAGCGAAAGCACACACATTTCTTGTACTCCGGAGTATTGGGAAAGCTAAACAACAGGAAATACAACTATCGCACAGAACATGGACGCGGAAGAAGGCATAATGTTTTAGCGAAGTGCTCGAAAAGTGGTGGATCAGCCACCTCACCAAGTCAGCAACAAAGTCCACTCCCGCATTATCATCTGCATCATCATCGTACCTCTCTGGAGGACTCGAACGACTGCTTCTTCACAGCCATGGCTTGCTCTTCTGGCTCCTCGGACGCAAACAGCAACTAGAGAAGAAATATGTCAAAAAGATGATAATCAAGCGAGCGATGAACGCAGCCAAACGAGTCTATGTTCAGGACAAGCTGAGTGAAGGCGCGAAGTTGGAAGGATCGGGTGGTACCAACAACTCTGACTCGGTATATCGCTGTCCAAACTGTGCACGTCGGTTCGGACTACGGCGGGATCTGGATGAGCACACCACAATGACGAATCACGAAGAAATTGATGATATGGTCGTCGACACGTTCGTGATGAAGCGATGGGTGCACGAAGAGGAATTCCGGCTTTTAGACGAGTGACGAGACGGGATGTGATGTCACGAAGAGAAGTGCGTTGATGTAGTTGTCCACTCATTTAGAAGCAATAATCCAAACACAAACAAGCAAACTTCCGTCGCCAGCGACAAAAGACGATAGTAGGGGTACATAAATGATCGCTGCGTGCGTTGTTGACACATGTGACACATGAAAAACAAAAAATATATAAAGAAAGTGAAAACGTTTATTACTCTATCTCAAGCAGCTTCCGCATTGCATTGCATCTGCATCGCTTCGAGTTGTTGACGCTTGTTTTTCGCTTCGCTTTGCTTTGCGTTGCGTTGCGTTGCTCTCGCTTGAAACCAACATCCAAAATAACTTTTACACCCAACACACGAGCAAGCTCATGCTACTCGACTCGACTCAGCTCGACTGCAGCATCCAGCAACCAGGCAACCAGGCAACCAGGCAACCAGGCAACCAGGCAACCAGGCAATCAGGCAATCAGGTCTCTCACCCTCGAGGCAAATACCCGTCCCCGTCAAGCCGAGGTCCAAACCGCATCCACTTAGCAAATGCCGCTCGGCTGGCCGCTGCAGCTGCCGTCGTCGCTCGCCGTGACCGTGATCCCCGAGAAGGTCCAGTCGGAGACCACCGAGGACGACACGAGGATGTCGTAGAGCGTGTCGGCAGTTCCCGACAGTCCACTGATGGTGATGTCCTTGATGGTGACCTTGCTGGTGGCCGAACCCGTGTAGCCGCCCTTCGACTTGGAGTAGTCGCCGTGGATCACGATCGCGTTCTCCACATTCGACAGTGTGTTGCTCGTGTACTTGACGTTCTCAACGAGACCGTAGTCTCCCGTGATGGTCTTGATGCGGATGCCGTTGACGCTGTCGATGATCTTGTTACTGGAGACCGTGAGACCGTTGACCGTGTCGGAAGACGACACGGACGTGCCACCGATCGAGCCGATCGAGATACCGTGGCCACCGCTGCACGTGTTGCTGGAGAAGACAGTGGTGGTGGATGACTGCATGGCGAGACAGTCGTCCTGGTTGTAGATCTTGTTGCCGGTGATGGTAATACCCGTGTTGGCGCTGAGGTCGAAGCCGTCCGTGTTCTTGGCGACGCCATCGCCCGCGCTCGAGTCGAGCGTGAGACCGCTGATGGTCGTGCTCTCCGAGTTGAGGATGCTGAAGGTGCGGTAGGGCGAGTTCTTGATGGTGAACCCCGACACGGTCGAGTCGATGACCTTGTGCATGCGGAAGAAGACGGGACGCGTGATCGAGTCATCGGCCGCGAACTTCTTCCAGTACCATGACCCCTGACCGTCGAGCGTGCCGCTGCCCTTGACGGTCAGGTCCGTGCCGGTGAGCAGCACGAGCGGTCCGTCCCACTCCTCCTCGCCGAACGTCGTGGTTCCCGTAAATGTGATGGTGGCTCCGGACTTGACATCGCTGAGGTCGAGGGTGACGCCGGCGGGGACCGTGAGCGATCCGATAGTGATGGTGGTGCAGGATGAGACGTCGGTGCCGGACTTGTATGTTCCGGTGAGCGTACAAGTGCTGGATTCTGCTTCCTGGCGCATCATGGGAGCTGCGTTGACGCTTGCGAAGGCAGCGAAAGCGAGGACGACGGGTGCGAAGAGCTTCATGGTTGAGGTTGTGAGGTGAGGTAGTGTGTGGTGAGTGTGAAGCTTGGATTGCTTGCTTGTGTTGTGCAAGTGAAATTGCGGAGTGAGTGAGTGAGAGCGAAAGAGATCGAAGTCGTCTGATGGATCGATTGATTGTTGCCATTGCTGTTATCGATAGTTGCAGATTTGATGCCTGATTGCATTGGACAGCATTCAGATGGCATGTTGGTGTCCGGTCTCAGATACACTCTGTAAAGCATCAGCATGTGGGCTCTAAGCAGTGCCCGTTCGTCCGATCCAGGCGGTGTTCATTCCCGATCCGACGCCAATTCATTGAGCCGCTGCACTTCAGCTCGCTTCCATTGCTTGCTGCTCCTCAGCATGACGCGGTCGCAAATCCGAACAGCACGAGAAACGATAGCGCGGGCATGTCGAGGCGACACTATCCACTGGTGACTGTAGCACTCGGCCTCCGCCCGGGAGTCCGCCGCCACGAGCGCGATGCGAATCCGATCGTTGTTGCTTGAAGCAACGTGCTTTGTTACTTGCATCTTTTTCAGAGACCGATGGCGTCGTCGACTAGGGAGGATTAACACTAAGGAGGATTACCTGTACGCAGTGGGCAAAGCGAGAAGCAATCGCCTGCGGACTGGCTACAGCTCCACGGATCGGACACGATCAGCATCTGGGCTATGCTTCATCGTGCATTGGCGTTCTTCAACGATCATATGATGGGTCGAGTAGCGAGATGATGTGAGACGTGGACGATCGATCCACGGGGATGGCTCTCCTCTGAGCACGTACACATGGACGAACAGAGCGCAACCGTAGAGATGGGCACGCGTGATCGGTCGAGCACTCAGCGAGTGGTCGTCCGGCTAGTCATGAGTCACAAAGGAGCGTCGCTGGAGCAGAGGTGAGACCGGCCACCGTTAACACTAAGCGAGTGAACCTCGCGACACGACGCATGGCAATCGAGGACCGTACGCTCGCTTGCGCAGGAACATCTGGGTCTAGTGTAGCACGGCCTGAAGGTTTTGGGCCGATGATTCACAGACGACTAATGGGGATCTAGATCTTCTACAACAACGGCACCAGCAGAAGCACGATTGCGCCATCGAGCGCTTCGATCTCTCTCGCTCTCACTCACTCACTCCGCAATTTCACTTGCACAACACAAGCAAGCACTACAAGCTTCACACCCAGCCACACTTCTCAAGCACTCACCACTCACTACCTCACCTCACAAACTCGACCATGAAGCTCTTCGCACCCGTCGTCCTCGCTTTCGCCGCCTTCGCAAGTGTCAACGCTGCGCCCATGATGCGCCAGGAAGCAGAATCCAGCACTTGTACGCTCACCGGAACATACAAGTCCGGCACCGACGTCTCATCCTGCACCACCATCACCATTGGATCGCTCACGGTCCCCGCCGGCGTCACCCTCGACCTCAGCGATGTCAAGTCCGGAGCCACCATCACATTTACGGGAACCACGACATTCGGCGAGGAGGAGTGGGACGGACCGCTCGTGCTGCTCACCGGCACGGACCTGACCGTCAAGGGCAGCGGCACGCTCGACGGTCAGGGGTCATGGTACTGGAAGAAGTTCGCAGCCGATGACTCGATCACGCGTCCCGTCTTCTTCCGCATGCACAAGGTCATCGACTCGACCGTGTCGGGGTTCACCATCAAGAACTCGCCCTACCGCACCTTCAGCATCCTCAACTCGGAGAGCACGACCATCAGCGGTCTCACGCTCGACTCGAGCGCGGGCGATGGCGTCGCCAAGAACACGGACGGCTTCGACCTCAGCGCCAACACGGGTATTACCATCACCGGCAACAAGATCTACAACCAGGACGACTGTCTCGCCATGCAGTCATCCACCACCACTGTCTTCTCCAGCAACACGTGCAGCGGTGGCCACGGTATCTCGATCGGCTCGATCGGTGGCACGTCCGTGTCGTCTTCCGACACGGTCAACGGTCTCACGGTCTCCAGTAACAAGATCATCGACAGCGTCAACGGCATCCGCATCAAGACCATCACGGGAGACTACGGTCTCGTTGAGAACGTCAAGTACACGAGCAACACACTGTCGAATGTGGAGAACGCGATCGTGATCCACGGCGACTACTCCAAGTCGAAGGGCGGCTACACGGGTTCGGCCACCAGCAAGGTCACCATCAAGGACATCACCATCAGTGGACTGTCGGGAACTGCCGACACGCTCTACGACATCCTCGTGTCGTCCTCGGTGGTCTCCGACTGGACCTTCTCGGGGATCACGGTCACGGCGAGCGACGACGGCAGCTGCAGCGGCCAGCCGAGCGGCATTTGCTAAGTGGATGCGGTTTGGACCTCGGCTTGACGGGGACGGGTATTTGCCTCGAGGGTGAGAGACCTGATTGCCTGATTGCCTGGTTGCCTGGTTGCCTGGTTGCCTGGTTGCCTGGTTGCCTGGTTGCTGGATGCTGCAGTCGAGCTGAGTCGAGTCGAGTAGCATGAGCTTGCTCGTGTGTTGGGTGTAAAAGTTATTTTGGATGTTGGTTTCAAGCGAGAGCAACGCAACGCAACGCAAAGCAAAGCGAAGCGAAAAACAAGCGTCAACAACTCGAAGCGATGCAGATGCAATGCAATGCGGAAGCTGCTTGAGATAGAGTAATAAACGTTTTCACTTTCTTTATATATTTTTTGTTTTTCATGTGTCACATGTGTCAACAACGCACGCAGCGATCATTTATGTACCCCTACTATCGTCTTTTGTCGCTGGCGACGGAAGTTTGCTTGTTTGTGTTTGGATTATTGCTTCTAAATGAGTGGACAACTACATCAACGCACTTCTCTTCGTGACATCACATCCCGTCTCGTCACTCGTCTAAAAGCCGGAATTCCTCTTCGTGCACCCATCGCTTCATCACGAACGTGTCGACGACCACATCATCAATTTCTTCGTGATTCGTCATTGTGGTGTGCTCATCCAGATCCCGCCGTAGTCCGAACCGACGTGCACACTTTGGACAGCGATATACCGAGTCAGAGTTGTTGGTACCACCCGATCCTTCCAACTTCGCGCCTTCGCTCAGCTTGTCCTGAACATAGACTCGTTTGGTTGCGTTCATCGCTCGCTTGATTATCATCTTTTTGACATATTTCTTCTCTAGCTGCTGTTTGCGTCCGAGGAGCCAGAAGAGCAAGCCATGGCTGTGAAGAAGCAGGCGTTCGAGTCCTCCAGAGAGGTACGATGATGATGCAGATGATAATGTTGGAGCGGACTTTGTTGTTGACTTGGTGAGGTGGCTGATCCACCACTTTTCGAGTTCCTCGTACGTGACGGTGCCATTCGCATCACTATCAAGATCGTCAAACAGGTTCCTCACTTGTGCTGCCGTCAATCGAGGAGGCAGAGCTCTCTTTTGCTGCTCGGACATTCGTCGCCCTGGTTTTCTCGGTGGCTTACCTCGAAGATATGCCAACAAGAGCTCAAACTCATCAAGATCGAGTGTACCGGATCCATCAAAATCAAACACGCGGAAGCATTGCTTCAACCTCACCAAATGATCGTTAGGTCCTTGAGGCAAATCTCCTGCTGGCTCGTGATCCGTACTCAAAGCAGGTGTCACATGTGTCCGTCGCCACAGTTTTAATTCTTTGTTGACCAGATTCTTGCCGAAGGCTGTCACGAAGAGTACCTTGTACTCTTTGTGGATACTCCGCTCAATTGCTTCGAGAGCCTGCAGCTCTAGCCACATCGCAGTCACATTGTTCTCTCGCTTTTGACGGAGCCATTGGACGACCCAGACCTTGATGAACGAATAAGCAGACACGAGTTTTGGCCTTCCATCTATTTAAATGAGCTGCTCGCCTTCGTAGCGCCTCCTCTTTGGTCCGTCGAGCAAGATATATTTTCATAATCCAATTCGCGATCGAGATCTTTGCTCGAGCAACTCGAATACCAATCACAATCCATTTGCTGACGTTTTGGGTCACAAATGGACGGAGAACGAGTTCTCTCCAGCGAACATATCGGCGGAATCGTCGTTGAATCTTCACAGCGGCGCGTCGTCGGCGACGGAATCTAGCAGTGATCGCGGGAACTGCACGTCGTCGCAGGACTCTGATTGCGATCGCGACGCGGCGTAATCGTTCAAGCACATCGATCCGAAAACGGTAGGTTTCGTAGCATCTGCCAATCCTTCTAGTAAATCCGTGAGCCTCTGTGGAGTAAGGAAATCTCATCGTAGCTGTACCATCACCAACAGTGAGATCCTTCTCTGAGCTTATAGGCGATGTAAATTTGGGGGCCGTGAGATGATGGCAGAGCTGTTCTTTTCGAGCACAAAATGCGGTGGCACTAAGAGGTCGGGCAAGGCGAGATCGGATTTCGTTTTCCCAAATATCGCCCTTTATCTTCGCTTCGAGGTGAGTCTGTAGTCTTCGCAACATCTGCATTCACGTTTTGATTAACATGGCTTCGATTTCAGAGGAGACGAGGATGAGTTACCTCTCTAGACATGAGCGGTTCAATCGCCATCGGTCGTCCTGGGCTGCGCCGACAAAATCCAACGGGGTACCTTGGACGCTTATGGATGGTTGAAAATACCTTTTCATGGCGCTGAAGCTTTGAGTGAATCAGTGGGTTTCCCTTGGCCACGACTGAAAGTGTTGGTAAGGAGTCAGAGGGCTTTGTGTTTGCGCAGCGATACTCCAGCGTCTGCTGCTCGTTCTCGGCTCTGAGCGCCACCACTGGCCTTTCAACAAGCTCCTCAAACGACGACAGCAATTTGACATCTCGATCAGCAGAGGCCTCTTTTAGCACGTTGTCGAAATTTCCCTCTTCGAGGAGATCCCGAGCCTCCCTCAGCCATTTCGCTCGCACCACGCGTGACTTCCGGCGCTGACGAGGGATTAGCGGTCGCAGTCGACTAGTCGCATCTTGCAAGCCCTGCCTCCCCAGCTTCTGTTGCTCCCTGTGCCCGCCCAAAGTGAGCTGTTGGCAGTATGGTGACTGCATGTGCTCTGGCATGCTTTGCGCCGCCAAAATTGGACACCTCGTGCCAAGTTGAAGCTGTGCGCATCTTGAGTCAGTGTGTACCACCGATTGGGTACGCAGTCGCCTTCCTCATCCCCCCTCACTACTGACTCCCTATCACTTGACTTCACTATACCCTCGAGAGGAGCTACATACATTCAGCTGAGACCGAGACTGCGCATCTCTGCTCGCGCCGACGTGTCCGACACGCAGGACGAGTCGAGGTTTCGCGCCTGCTCGTCCGCACGCGATCATGCTGGCTGGATCTCCTCGACGTCGGATAGCTGGTGCGCGAACGCTGCGGCGCCTGCTGGCTGTCATCGTCGTCAGCTTCGTCGCGTTCCCGCTCATCGTCTACCACTTCTTCACGTTCGACTTCCACCGCGTGCCCACGACGTCGGCCATCTCTCGGCGCTTTGCCGACCGATTCTCGCGTGTCGTGGGTGCTGATACCAGCAGCCAGGCGAGTATGACGCAAAGCGAGACAACTGGACGCGACAACTTCATCGCGCTGCCGCGATGTTTGAGCCTGCCGAGTGACAGCTTTCTCTCGCTCAAGGAAGTGCGTTCAGTCGGTGAGCAATGTGGAGCTGGAGCAAATGCGACGGACGGTAGCTACAGAGATGCTGAGTCGACCTCGGTGTTGGTGCACTTCGCGCACGTGCCGTTGAGCGATATTCCGAGATTCCCGAGCGACCCACCTATGTCTGAAGATCCTGACGAGCGCTTCACGTACCTGCACTTCGCGGCACTCCAGTCAGTTCAACGCGCGCTGCAACCAGAGCTTATGTTCCTGCACTACTTCAGTCGGCCGCGCGGCGTGTGGTTCACGCAGTGTCAGCGGTACCTATCGTTGCATAACGTGCTTCCTCCGATCGCGTTTGCCCAGCCAACTGACAATCAGATACCACCACTTTCGCTTGAAAAGCGCCGCCAGCTCGTTCAGCTATTACTTGTGATTCGAGCGCTCAAGAAGCAAGGCGGCGTGGGGTTTCTCGACTTCAACACGTTTGTATTGCGGCCATCGTTAACCGCAATGGACCAGCCCAAACTATTTGTTGCCAGCCAATCTTCTGCGTTCTCGGGGTTCAGCATTGGGCTACACATGATTCAAGCACCGGCCAATCATCCAGTTCTGACCTACATTGAGCAGGAGGTCGCCTCAATGGTCGCCCGACCAGACAGCATTCTCTACAAAGAGCCCCTTGAGCGAGTCGTGGGTCAGTTGATTCTGGAGAAGACTGGAGAAGCAGGGGCTGAACAGCTCCGCGTTGCGATTGGCACATCAGATCTTTCCGAGCCAGGCAATGCAAATGTGCAGCAGTTGTTGGTCACTCCACTAGATGCGACTGACACCAGCTTGGTTAAAATCTTGCGCCACAGTGTAGCATTCAGCCTCGATTGCCGACATTCACAATTGGGAGGGCCGTGCGACGTGTTCGAGCAGATTCAGCAGAACAGGACGTCAGCTGCTGACTGGTTATCGCTGGATTCGGTCTTTGGAGGCGTTCTTCGTTTTGTCGTCGGCGCCAACACCACCAACGAGCTGGGTATCTAGCTGGCTATCTAAAGTGTATGAAGGGTGAACAACTCAACCTGTGAAAGTATCATCGCCCTGTGTAACTAGCGAACAGGTTTCCCCCCACAGGCTTGAGCTCTATCTAGCATGCTAGCAAAAGCTGGCTCAGCCACAGATCGTTGAGGTGTTCGGAGAGCGAGAGGAGGAGCGAGATTAGAGGAATGGAATGATGTGCGTCTGTGCCGCCGCTAGGACCTTCGGTGTGAGGCAGACGGCTGATGCAGGGAGTTCTTCGAGCTGTAACGCATCACACTTCATGCGAGCGATCGTTTAGCCGCCTGAGCAGGCACTAGCTCGTGGGGGAATGACAAGGCAGATCGGGAATGAGCTTCCCGTGCGATCACCATCCGCTGTGGCCGAAGCGAGATCCTCTCGAGCAGCGAGAACTCTTCGCCAAGAATCCCTGAATCATACTATTTATTATCATCCAGGCCATCCTTTGACCGATCATGGCTCGACATGAAATGAGCTCCCCATGTGAGATGGTCACGGGGAAGGATCGGGCGAGCACTGCAACGAGATGCCAACGGCGCATTGCGATTTGAAAACCTGTCGCATCTTATGCGTCTGCTAATCGATTCGTTACAAGACACGAACATCTTAGTTTGATCAAGTGATAATCATAAGTATCTTCCTTTCACAATTTGTATCGGTCGGACCAAGTGCACTGCAACGTGTTTACCCACCAGCCCCAACTCTCTAGCGCCGATGGTTCGCTCAACCACGAGCTCCGCATCACCGCACCAGCAGAAACACGAATTGAGGCATCGAGCGCTTCGATCTCTTTCGCTCTCACTCACTCACTCCGCAATTTCACTTGCACAACACAAGCAAGCAATCCAAGCTTCACACTCACCACACACTACCTCACCTCACAACCTCGACCATGAAGCTCTTCGTACCCGTCGTCCTCGCTTTCGCCGCCTTCGCAAGCGTCAACGCTGGGCCCATGATGCGCCAGGAAGCAGAATCCAGCACTTGTACGCTCACCGGAACATACAAGTCCGGCACCGACGTCTCATCCTGCACCACCATCACCATCGGATCGCTCACGGTCCCCGCCGGCGTCACCCTCGACCTCAGCGATGTCAAGTCCGGAGCCACCATCACATTCACGGGAACCACGACGTTCGGTGAGGAGGAGTGGGACGGACCGCTCGTACTGCTCACCGGCACGGACCTGACCGTCAAGGGTAGCGGCACGCTCGACGGTCAGGGGTCATGGTACTGGAAGAAGTTCGCAGCCGATGACTCGATCACGCGTCCCGTCTTCTTCCGCATGCACAAGGTCATCGACTCGACCGTCTCGGGGTTCACCATCAAGAACTCGCCCTACCGTACCTTCAGCATCCTCAACTCGGAGAGCACGACCATCAGCGGTCTCACGCTCGACTCGAGTGCGGGCGATGGCGTCGCCAAGAACACGGACGGCTTCGACCTCAGCGCCAACACGGGTATCACCATCACCGGCAACAAGATCTACAACCAGGATGACTGTCTCGCCATGCAGTCGTCCACCACCACCGTCTTCTCCAGCAACACGTGCAGCGGTGGCCACGGTATCTCGATCGGCTCGATCGGTGGCACATCTGTCTCGTCTTCCGACACGGTCAACGGTCTCACGGTCTCGGGCAACAAGATCATCGACAGTGTCAACGGCATCCGTATCAAGACCATCACGGGAGACTACGGTCTCGTTGAGAACGTCAAGTACACGAGCAACACGCTGTCGAATGTGGAGAACGCGATCGTGATCCACGGTGACTACTCCAAGTCGAAGGGCGGCTACACGGGTTCTGCCACCAGCAAGGTCACCATCAAGGACATCACCATCAGCGGACTGTCGGGAACTGCCGACACGCTGTACGACATCCTCGTGTCGTCCTCGGTGGTCTCCGACTGGACCTTCTCGGGGATCACGGTCACGGCGAGCGACGACGGCAGCTGCAGCGGCCAGCCGAGCGGCATTTGCTAAGCCGCTCACTGATCCGTTGATGGTTTTTGGTGGTGTGGAAGTTGTCAGTGTTGATGTGGCTGTGCATGTTTAGAGTTCATGCAATGAATGTATACGTATTTTGTCAATGATGTTGACAGGAGTGCTGGTCAAAGTTGAAGTGCACGGCTCTATCCAATCAGAGCGCAACGAGACGTCTGTCACTAGCCAATCAGCGCCGAGAGCACGTGCGCTACGCGTGTCAAAAGTGCCACGCTGCATGCGGTCGTTTGACCTCCGGTTTGTATCGATCGTGGGCACCAAAATGGCTGCGAAGACTTTGCCCGCATCATCCGCTAGTGACGTTGGTTGATGCGCGAGTTGTACAGTAGAAGACCTCAGTTGGCCATGGAGAGGGAATGAGCTCAATAGCGCATGCGATTGGCCCAGGCCATGCGTTCCCACGACGAGGAACGCCAGGGTCTCGACCATGCAGTGCAGACGTGAAACGCCAATAGCAGTCAGTGGGTCGTTAGCGACCACTACAGCTCCCACAGGGTGTATCAACCATCACCAGCCACCATCATGAGGGGTTTCTTCGAGGCGAAAGCGCACGCTATCATGGACTTGAGCCCCATCGAAGACGACACTGCGCCACGGAAGCAAGAGTTTCGCTATGTCTCGGTGGCAGGTACATTCCACGACCAACGCCAGAGACGATCGGGAGCAGTGCGGTTGGCGGCAGTAGCGCTGTCGCTGCTTGCTGTTGTGTGCATGGCTTCACTCGTCAGCGCGCCGTGCATCTACGCGACGTCGCTCTATTGGTCGGATGTGCGCGCAGCCTTCGCGAAGTGGTGGGGTGTTCATGAAGAGATGGTTGACGCGAGCTATTTGGTCGTCACCTGCGTTGTTCCTCTCGCCACCAGCTGTGTAGCGATCGGGTTGCTGCGCGAGTTGAATAGGAACGCCATGGGAAGGCACAAGCGGTTCTGGCTGATGAGTATTTCCTCTACACTTCGCCGTCGTCCTCAGCTTTTCCTGAGTTTGAGGACGTGTTGGTTCAGCTATGGGGAACTCCTCTTCCTGCTCGTGCTTCTAGGAGGCAATGCTGTCATATTCTGGCACAACTTCTCACGTAGGTATCAAGAACACGTGACGATGGCGCTCCGATTGACCCGATATCCGCAAGTTAAGCTATTCGGGCGAAGCATGGGATACAACTGCATCTTCAACATGGTCTTCTTGTTCCTTCCGGCGACTCGGAACGGTGCTTGGATGGAGTTCCTCAATCTCTCGTACGCGAATGCAATCCGCTATCACCGCTGGCTAGGGGCTGTCACTGTGCTGACTGCGACTGTCCACTGCGGCTGCTATTACTGGTGCTGGATGAGCGCGGGAGAATGGCAGAAGAAAGCGATTCCGTGCTGGAATTGCTCTTGGAAAGACAGAGCGAACCAGCACGTCTGGGTGAACGTCTTTGGTGAGATTGCCCTTGCATGCTTCCTGCTCATTTCGCTTACTTCAATCTCAGCGGTTCGCCGTCGGGTGTTCAACATCTTTTACTATGTTCATCAGCTTTTGTTTGTGGCAGTCGCGTTTACTATTCTTCACTGGGGTAGCGCCGTGTGGTTTCTGCTTCCTACGGTCGCTATGTATGTGATAAGTCGAGCTATATCGCAGTGCAACATGTTTGGATCAGCTCCAGTCCAGGTTTTGGAGGTTGTTATGCTTGGTGAGAAAATATGCAAGCTTGTTCTAGCTCGGAACGCAGACTTTCAGCCTGGACAATTCGTATACTTGAACGCGCCAGCTATCTCTGCGTTGGAGTGGCATCCATTCACAATCGCGAACTCGACTCGATCGATTGGAGCCCCAAACTTGACAGTGTTTGTGAAGGCTCTTGGGGACTGGACAGACGCTTTTGTGGAGCACTCGCGGAGCTGCGTCGATCAAAACGTTGCACCAACTGTTTATGTCGATGGGTTGTACGGAGCATCTATCCTTGACGCTGCACTTCCGTATGACAAGGTTGTTCTAGTTGGAGGTGGGATCGGCGTTACTCCACTTTTGGCGCTCATGGAAGACATCGCGGGCGTGTCTGGAGACATTGAGAGACGGATGAGTCCACGAGAGATACATTTCATTTTTTCATTCCGTGAAGCCGAGCTGCTTGTGGAGATGGCACCTCTCCTTCGTCGTCTCCAATGGGAGAATGTGAGTTTCAAAACGAGTTTTTTTCTGACGTCTCACTCACTGAAAAGAGGCACAGCTGTGATTGATCATTTCGGGCAACCACGACTCCAAATGAAGCGAGTGATGAGGGTACATCCTCCAGCCCACCCACTTATCAAACCGTTTTCTCCATCGTTTGGGAAAGTAGAAACAATTGTGGTCGGTGTACTAGCACTTTTGATGACGACAATCTTGCTCGGAACCCTTGAGTATCAGTGGGGAAGCTCGTCGATGTCGTGGCTGATTCCAGAAGGTGGACTGCCGTGGATGATCAAGCGGACGGCACAGCTCTCGGCTCTCTACTTTGGTATGACTGTGATCTATGCGTTCGGAAGCTGCAAGACTGTGAAGCGTACTGCAGTAGCTGCATGCAGATCTCAGGCAATTTCGGGACGGACTCACTACGGGTGTGTGGGAGAGCAAAGTAGCAGCATTCACCAACGCCTGCTATCATTTAAACACGACGAAGAGCGCGCCTCAGACAACATTTCAGACACTGAAATCAATCAACTGCTACAAGAGTTTGACGTTCGTGTCAACGAGCACCCAGATTTCGCTGATCTTCTTCGCACAGATGCTCCAAGCGAACATCTTCCGGAGTTCGCTGACTACAGGAGGTATGAGTATGTAAGCAGCACCGATATGGGCGGAAGGAGCGTGCTCCCCATCGGTGTGTTCGTGTCGGGTCCGAGCGCTTTGGAGCAAGCAGTACGGCGCAGCATTGCTGTAATCGGTAGCCAGAAGTTTGACATTCACACTGAAGAGTTCGAGTTGTAAGTCGATGTAGCAGGTCAATAAAGCTGAGAGGTGCAGGTCCATTCGATCGATCGAGAACGTTGGCGTTGGTGCAACCATTCGAATTCGAAGTCCAGATTAAGACGTTTTGTTTTAATTTGGCGTGGGAAAGCGTAACCGCCGCAAGTTGCACTCGCCACTCTCGGCGATTTTCTTCACGACGACGTTATGATATAGAGGAGCGACAAGCGAGCACCCACTGATGAAGAAGATGCAGGCGCTGTGGGGGTGGCTGCAGTTGGACTGTATCTTCTAAATGACCTTGGTCCGAAACCGACCGTCCGGAGCTGGCAACGGCAAGTCTGAACAGCCATGCAGAGAGCACGAGCCCGTCGGTTGTTGTGAGTGCTTCAGTCGTTGCTCAACATCGCACACCTGACATATCCAAGGACAGGCGCGTGCACTGGACAGAGATTGGGCTTCAGGACACGCGCCTTCGCCCAATCAAATCGCTCAGCGCATCGGAAAGATCGGCCGTGGTGTACCACCGATTTTGTGGACCGTGGTTAGTGAGTGGTAGTGAACTGGGTGTACCGGCACAGCCGCTCTGGGCTGAGAATGGGCTCTAAGCCTCACGTTGCGAGCCACCGGACCGTCGCCTGCACTTGCTCAGCTCTATGCCAAGAGTATTATTTGGTTCCTACAAATCGGTCTAGACTAATGGCGCCGGTCACGTGGTGCCTAAGAGGTGGAAGCAAACCCCGGGTAAGTGTTGTTGTCGATGGTAGCAAATCTTTGAAGCAGCGTGGATATCGCGCCTGCTGTAAGCTCCCGAAGTCATGACGCGACGAGGGCGAGCATCGAATCCAATCGCGACAATTCTGTCGTATGCGCCGCATTGGTTGTGTTCACTTCGCAGTTATCAGTTGGAGAGTGGGCCAATGAGGGGTACCACCTTGAATGGTTGGACTGTATCAGCGCAGCGAAGCATGCCTGGCGGTTCTTGTTGATGATCGTGATGTCATCTAGCAGGTAGACGAGGTCCTTTGCTCGGTGATCCAGCTTGCTGCCCCCATATGGATCCTATCAGCAGCGCTATTGGCCAGCGGCACGAGGCAGATCTGGACAGGGAGCCGTGAAATCTTGATCATCGTGTTGTTATCATGGGTCCTGGGCAATTGCTTCGATGTAGTCCTGCAGAAGCTAAGTAGAGTCCGAGGAAAGAATCTCAAGCGAATCGATGCGATGGAAGAAGTGAGATCCTGAAGCTCAAAGCATACAAAGGAGAACATTCAGACATCCAAAACTTGAAAAAACAAAACAAAAAAAACAAAAAAAAACAAAAAAAAACAAAAAAAGCGCTCGTATTGGGCGAAGCAATCTGAAGTTGAACTCGCAAAGCCTTCATGGATCCAGTCCCTGTGTAGGGAGCGGCTGTCGCATCGGTTGTCGAGTAAGGAAAAAAAAAAGCTGGATGGACGGTTTGACGCGCCTCTCCTCTGGCCACCGGCACGTGCAAGGGGTCAGATCGTCTGTCTGTTCGCGGTTTTGACTCGCCAGCGCAATGTTGTAGACCCCACACTGAACCGCTCTCGCGTCAACGACGCTTTGCCGCAACCATCAGTAGACCACCACTAGTTTCCCCTGTGAGGGTAGAAGAAGAGCACCCGCGTCAAAGATCCACGATCTGCTCCCAACTCATTCTTCCTTTTGCCTTCCAGCGTGCAAGCCCTCTCCAGCAACAGCTTACCAGCTCACCAGGAACAGTCTCGCACTCAAGATGCCACCAAGTGCTCCTCACACACCACACCCGGACATCGACTATGCTGTTGTCAAGACACCTACCGAATCCAAGCTCGACAGTCACTTATCGGAGCATGGCCCTTCCTGGTGGTCTTCAAACCTCTGGTACTTCGGTAACGCAGCGCAGTTCCTCATCTACGCAACCATCTTCGTGTACGTGTTCGGCCAATTCTTCTACTTCTCGGCCAACTACACCGACCTAAGCACCACCATCGGCACGTGGTATGGCGTCGCTGCCACGACGACTGGAGGTGGAGGTGGTGGTGGCTCCAAGACTGCTGCGACTGGTCACCGCGAAATGGTACTCCCGACCTACTTCTTTTTCTTCACGGTGCTCCCTGCGGTTGCCGCCGTACTGCTCTTCGAGTTCCTGCGCCACTACAATGTGCGTCAGATCTCGTCAGGTATGATTCTCAAGACGGCCCTTGTTTTGCGTCGCAAGCCGAGTGCATTTGGCCGTGTGTCGTCCAAGAGTTTTGGCGAGCTACTGTTCCTACTCGCTCTCGTCGGAGGCAACGTGTACGTGTTCCAGTACTACTACCGCGCACGCTACGAGCGCATGTCAGCCAAGTCCGGTTCACTTGACTTTGACGGGTACCTGAACGTCATTGCACTCACGTTCGGCTTCGTGTGCATCTTCAACCTGGCGTTCCTGTTCCTACCGGCGACTCGCAACAGTGTATGGATGGAGTTCCTCAATATCTCGTACGCCAACGGCGTCAAGTACCACAAATGGATCGGTGTGATGACGATCGGCACGGCGCTACTGCACTGCATTGGGTACTACTGGACGTGGATCCGTCAGAGCAAATGGGTCGAGGAGGCACTGCCGTGCTTCGACTGCGACGTGGGGTCAGAGGGCAAGGACCCGTGGATGAACTTCCTCGGACTCATCGCACTCATCGCTTTCCTCGCCATCGGTGCCACGTCCTTCTCCTGGGTGCGCCGCCGCATGTACAACACATTTTACTTTGTGCATCACATGTTCATCATCGGCACCATTTTCGCTGTGCTTCATTGGAACCCGATTCTCATGTGGATCCTGCCAACCTTCGTCCTGTACGTGATCAGCCGGTCGCTGTCGAGTTCGAACGGGTTTACCCCCGTGGTTGTTAAGGAGTTCACGACGCTAGGTGACGACGTCGTTAAAGTGACACTGGGTCGTTCCATCACGCGCGCGGGACACTTCAAGGTCGGACAGTTCGTGTACCTGAACGTGCCAGCCATCTCAAAGCTCCAGTGGCACGCCTTCACAATCGCGTCATCCCCGCGCTCGAGCTCCGACTCGCTCACGATCCTGCTCAAGTCACTGGGCGACTGGACCGCAGAGCTCGTCGAGTACACCAACACGTGCAAGACCAACAACGTGCTGCCGGTCGTGTACATGGACGCGTTCTACGGCGCATCGCTCGAGATGTACGACGAGTACTCGACCGTGTGTCTGGTGGGGGGCGGCATCGGCGCGACACCCATGTTCGCCATCCTGGAGGATATGGTGTGTAAGCTGGCAAGCGGCGCGCCGATGAGCCAGAAGGTGCACTTCGTGTTCACGTTCCGCGAACTGACACTGCTGGAGGAGCTGCATCCGGTCCTGATGCAAATCAAGGAGCTGGATCCGCAGGAACAGTACTCTGTGCTCGACTTTTACCTCACGCGCGCGCCGACAAACGCGCAGCTGGACGCATCAATTGACCACGAACGACTCGCGGGGAAGCCGCACGTGCTCGCAACATGCTACGACACGAGTGTGAGCAAGGTGGCTCCCGTCGCCTTTTCCGAACCGCTGCGCTCGCGCACCAACAAGTCGCTCATGTACATCACGGCGTTCTTCGCCATCTGCCTCGTGCTGACGATCGTCAAGTACGGCGCCAAGGTCACGGGGACGCACGCCAACCTGTGGCCGCTGCAGAACTTTGTCGAGATCTCGCTCGTCTTCGTCGTTGTCGCCCTCGTGGTGTACGTGTTCGTGTTTGTTGAGCGCCGCGCACGTGTGTCGCAGGACTACTCAAGTGCGTACGGTACTTCTGCTGGTGGAGGCGTGCAGACCCCGACGAGCGGCAGGCCGTACTCGAGCGATGTCCACAGCTTCCGCGACCTCATGGCCGAGTACGCGGTCAAGGTTGGTCAGCGACCCGATATGCAGAGTATCATGAGTGCCGTGCTGCACAGCCACGACCGCTTCAAGGGGCATGCACCCTGGTGCTGGCAACGGTGTCGTGGGGGTGTTCATTTCTGGCCCTGATGGGCTTAAGAAGGCGACGGAACGGGCGATCGCCGTGCTCGGTGCAAGCCACTTCGACCAACATGAAGAGCAGTTCGAGCTGTAAATAGCCTGTTATCGACGGTGGCCACTCCAAAGCTTCCTTGAGACCTTGAAGAAAAGAGCCACACTTCATATGACTGAATGCTATTACGCCTGGGCAAATAGCTCTCGGCGCTAAGCAGCTCGCTCCAGACCACGGGGGTAATGAACCAAATACACCTGTCAGTATCATCATCATTCAGCACCATCACCACCGCCACCACCATAGCTCACCCTCCACTCGCTTCGGCGCACTTGCATGGTCACACAAATGACATGTAGCAAGAAGGGATCGAATGCAGAAAAAAAAAAAGATATCAGGAAAGGCTGAACCAGCGAGATGAAGATGGCTTCAACTTGACATCAGTCAGTCTACCAGGCAGCGAATCTCCAAACCATCCATTGCCACCAATCCATCGATAGCCACAGCACTCTTGATCTCTATGATTCGCTGCGCTCAGTGCACCCTACTCTCCCATAGCACTGCATCACAAACTCACAACTCCCCGTCATGCCTCGTTCCATCGCGTTGCTCTCCACTGCTTCGCGTCGCTTAGCAGATGCCGCTGGGCTGACCCTTGCAACTGCCCTGCGATGTGGCAGTCACCGTGATTCCAAAGAATAACCAGCTCGATACCACCGAGGACGACACGAGAATGTCGTAGAGCGTGGTGGCAGTCCCCGACAGCCCGCTGATGGTGATGCCCTTGATGGTCACCAAGCTCGTGGCTGTACCCGTGTAACCCTGCGCGGTCTTGGAGTAGTCACCGTGGATCACGATCGCATTCTGCACGTTGGTGAGGGTGTTGCTGATATACTTGACAGCAGTTCAGGTGTGTATCGGATCTGAAAGCGAGGTGTGCACTTGCCGCATACTAGTTGACCTAGTCACCCGTTGGCCAGCATTGTCATCATTCATCTCGTCAAATACATACTTGCTCGAAGTTTTGTTGGAGAACGGAGCTATTCTCCTTGACTTGTCAGTCTAGAGGGGCCCCTATGCGCGGACAATCCCACCAACACGACAATTTCCTTCGCAGAGGCCTGCTCGAAGTCTCACTCGACTGTGTTGCCACGCCAAAGTTCGCCTGACCCAGTGACGCATCCTTTCAAGATCATCGACTAACATCACACGAAAGTGTAGCGAATTTAGCGAAGCGAATGCAAAGCAAATAAAAAGGACACATGATTGCAAAAAAGAGAAGCCATTGACATGGAATTGAACCAGCAAGTTGAAGATGGGTTCAACTCGTTGGCAAGCAAAGCCGAAGCTGTAGTACCGACCGACCGACGATACAGTCTACAGTACTCCGCTAAGCTAGTCCATCCTTCGCTACGACACTCTAGGACCTTGTGCGCAATCGGTGCTCCACAGCACTTCGCCAGAAACTCACACCACTCCCCCACCTCACCTTGCCCTGCATTGCATTGCATAGCTTTCTTTCGCTTCGCTTAGCAAATACCGCTCGGCTCGCCCGAGCAGGACCCCTTCGACGTAGCCGTCACTGTGATACCCGAAAACGTCCAGTCCGAGACGTCAGCAGACTTGACGAGGATGTCATAGAGCGTGGTGGCGGTTCCCGACAGTCCGTCGATGGTGATACCCTTGATGGTCACCAAGCTCGTGGCCGAACCCGTGTAGCCACCCTTCGACTTGGAGTAGTCGCCGTGGATCACGATCGCATTCTCCACATTCGATAGCGTGTTGCTCGTATACTTGACGTTCTCAACGAGGCCGTAGTCTCCCGTGATGGTCTTGATGCGGATGCCGTTGACGCTGTCGATGATCTTGTTACTGGAGACCGTGAGACCGTTGACCGTGTCAGAAGACGAGACGGACGTGCCACCAATCGAGCCGATCGAGATACCGTGACCACCGCTGCACGTGTTGCCGGAGAAGAGAGTGGTGGTACTCGACTGCATGGCGAGGCAGTCGTCCTGGTTGTAGATCTTGTTGTTGGTGATGTTGACACCGGTGTTGCCACTGAGATCGAAGCCGTCCGTGTTCTTAGCGAGATCGTCACCCGCGCTCGAGTCGAGTGTGAGGCCATTGACCAAGGTCTTCTGGCAGTCGACGAGGCTGAATGTGCGGTAGGGGGAGTTCTTGATGGTGAATCCCGACACGGTCGAGCTGATGACCTTCTCCATGCGGAAGAAGACAGGACGCGAGATAGAGTCATCAGCCGCGAACTTGTTCCAGTACCACGATCCTTGTCCATCGAGCGTGCCGGTACCCTTGACAGTAAGGTCCGTGCCGGTGAGCAGGATAAGCGGTCCGTCCCACTCCTCCTCACCGAACGTCGTGGTTCCCGTGAACTCGATGGTGGCTCCGGACTTGACATCGCTCAGGTCGAGAGTGACGCCAGCGGGGACCGTGAGCGATCCGATGGTGATGGTGGTGCAGGTCGAGACGTCGGTGCCGGACGTGTATGTTCCGGTGAGTGTGCATGTGCTGGCGTCTGCTTCTTGGTGCACCATGGGAGCGGCGTTGACGGTGGCGAGCGCAGCGAATGCGATGACGATGGGAGCGAAGAGCTTCATGGCTTGGGTTGGGAAGTTGGGTGGTAGCTGTTGGAAGCTTGCTTGGTTGGTTGGTTGGTTGGTTGTGTGTCTCTCGAGGGACTTGAAGCTCGCAAGTGAAATTGCGGAATGAGGTCATATCGAAGCTGAGTGGAAACGGCGGTGTAGGACGGAGCGGGTGGGCCATGACAGCACGGACCATCGGTCGGTCTCCATGATAGTCTCTACGTTGGCTTACTCGCCCGTAGCACACGACACAAAGCACGACACACTTGAGTGGCGGCGGGGGTGGTGGCGGCAGTGATGATGGCGGTGATGGTGATGGAGGTGTCTGTTCTCAACATTGATCATGGACACAAGTCATGTCTTGTCACAAGGTAACGATCCGCGTCGATCCAGTTGACTCAGGCTAGCTGGCATATTGCTGTTAAGGACTCCTGGTGACATCCGATCACACTGTGCGGATAGAGAGGTGTGTGACCCATCCCATCAGGAATGTTATCCTGTGCTGTGCTGTTTGGATCCGCTCATTTCTGCTCGGATTTGCGTCTTCACGGTCGATTGAGCGCGAACGGCGCGGCGCAGTGCGATAACTCGAGAAACTTTGGCACGGCGACCACAAAACTTGCGGTGTGAGAGGATACGGTGATCGGAGAAGATCACCGCTTGTTTTTGTGCTGTTATATGAAATTTGTTATAAAGAGTGTTTACGGTAGTATCTGAGGATGTACCTGGTAATCATATCCAAAGAAAAGACATGAACGTTGAAGCTCAACCACTATTACCACACTATGGTGATGTACACTATCTGATAGGGAGCACACAAACAAGCGGTGATCATCATGGTCAACGAAAATTGTAAAATGATGATGAACTCGCAAGATCCAGGTGACGATCTTCCCCATCTTCCCCGATCTTCGCCACTCCGGCTGACACGTCCATGCCAGCAGCAACTTTGTGGTCTCTGTGCCAAAGTTTCCGGAGACGCCGCGCAGCGCAGTGCAGTACGCAGTGCAGTTACAGTATTATCAATAGTGAGGGATACGGATAGCACAGCACAGAAAAACCTTCGCGATGGGATGAGACGCATCGCTTTGTCCGCCTGTCCATACAGTGTGAGTGGATACCATCATCACCACGTGAATAACAACCTGCCAAAAATGCCTGGGTCAACGGCAACACTGTTTGTTGACTTGTGACAAGCTTGAGAACAGACACCGCTATCGTCACCATCACCACCACAAAACCACTACTGCGTTGTATTTTAGGTCGACCCGTATACCGTGTGCGAAAACGTCGACGCACATGTTGCCCAGGCGGCCCATAAATCGACGACCTACCCGATGCCGCTTCTTGCGGTTTCGATATGATCTCATTCCGCAATTTCACTTGCGAGCTTCAAGTCCCTCGAGAGACACACAACCAACCAACCAACCAACCAACCAAGCTTCCAACAGCTACCACCCAACTTCCCAACCCAAGCCATGAAGCTCTTCGCTCCCATCGTCATCGCCTTCGCTGCGCTCGCCAGCGTCAACGCCGCTCCCATGGTGCACCAAGAAGCAGACGCCAGCACATGCACGCTCACCGGGACGTACAAGTCCGGCACCGACGTCTCGACCTGCACCACCATCACTATCGGATCGCTCACGGTCCCCGCCGGCGTCACCCTCGACCTGAGCAACGTCAAGTCCGGAGCCACCATCGAGTTCACGGGAACCACGACGTTCGGCGAGGAGGAGTGGGACGGACCGCTTATCCTGCTCACCGGCACGGACCTTACTGTCAAGGGTACCGGCACGCTCGATGGACAAGGATCGTGGTACTGGAACAAGTTCGCGGCTGATGACTCTATCTCGCGTCCTGTCTTCTTCCGCATGGAGAAGGTCATCAGCTCGACCGTGTCGGGATTCACCATCAAGAACTCCCCCTACCGCACATTCAGCCTCGTCGACTGCCAGAAGACCTTGGTCAATGGCCTCACACTCGACTCGAGCGCGGGTGACGATCTCGCTAAGAACACGGACGGCTTCGATCTCAGTGGCAACACCGGTGTCAACATCACCAACAACAAGATCTACAACCAGGACGACTGCCTCGCCATGCAGTCGAGTACCACCACTCTCTTCTCCGGCAACACGTGCAGCGGTGGTCACGGTATCTCGATCGGCTCGATTGGTGGCACGTCCGTCTCGTCTTCTGACACGGTCAACGGTCTCACGGTCTCCAGTAACAAGATCATCGACAGCGTCAACGGCATCCGCATCAAGACCATCACGGGAGACTACGGCCTCGTTGAGAACGTCAAGTATACGAGCAACACGCTATCGAATGTGGAGAATGCGATCGTGATCCACGGCGACTACTCCAAGTCGAAGGGTGGCTACACGGGTTCGGCCACAAGCTTGGTGACCATCAAGGATATCACCATCGACGGACTCTCGGGAACCGCCGACACGCTCTACGACATCCTCGTCAAGTCGGCCGACGTCTCGGACTGGACGTTCTCGGGTATCACAGTGACGGCTACGTCGAAGGGATCCTGCTCGGGCGAGCCGAGCGGTATCTGCTAAGCGAAGCGAAGGAATGCAATGCAATGCAATGCAGAGTGAGGTGATGTGGGGGAGTGGTGTGAGTTTCTGGCGAAGTGCTGTGGAGCACCGATTGCGCACAAGGTCCTAGAGTGTCGTAGCGAAGGATGGACTAGCTTAGCGGAGTACTGTAGACTGTATCGTCGGTCGGTCGGTACTACAGCTTCGGCTTTGCTTGCCAACGAGTTGAACCCATCTTCAACTTGCTGGTTCAATTCCATGTCAATGGCTTCTCTTTTTTGCAATCATGTGTCCTTTTTATTTACTTTGCATTCGCTTCGCTAAATTCGCTACACTTTCGTGTGATGTTAGTCGATGATCTTAAAAGGATGCGTCACTGGGTCAGGCGAACTTTGGCGTGGCAACACAGTCGAGTGAGACTTCGAGCAGGCCTCTGCGAAGGAAATTGTCGTGTTGGTGGGATTGTCCGCGCATAGGGGCGCCTCTAGACTGACAAGTCAAGGAGAATAGCTCCGTTCTCCAACAAAACTTCGAGCAAGTATGTATTTGACGAGATGAATGATGACAATGCTGGCCAACGGGTGACTAGGTCAACTAGTATGCGGCAAGTGCACACCTCGCTTTCAGATCCGATACACACCTGAACTGCTGTCAAGTATATCAGCAACACCCTCACCAACGTGCAGAATGCGATCGTGATCCACGGTGACTACTCCAAGACCGCGCAGGGTTACACGGGTACAGCCACGAGCTTGGTGACCATCAAGGGTATCACCATCGACGGACTGTCGGGAACCGCCACCACGCTCTACGATATTCTCGTGTCGTCCTCGGTGGTGTCGAGCTGGTTATTCTTTGGAATCACGGTGTCTGCCACATCGCAGGGCAGTTGCAAGGGTCAGCCCAGCGGCATCTGCTAAGCGACGCGAAGCAGTGGAGAGCAACGCGATGCAGAGTGAGGTGGCGTGGAGGAGTGATGTGAGTTTGTGACGCGTGCTGTGGAGAGTCGAGGGCACCAAGCCATAGAGTATCGATGTCAAGGTTGGATCTAGTTAGCTGAGGCGTATTGATGGTATGACACCGACCACGTTATCGCCTACAACTTGATTAAATCACTCGTTCAAAGTTTGTTTTTGTTTATTTTTTGTTTGTTTGCTTGCTTGCTTTTCTTGCTTATTGCTTTTTGCTTCATGGAAAAAGACTCCACAACCTTGTTTGCCGTGAGGTTTTCATTTGCACTCATGACGCATTCGTTCGTCTCGCTAGCTTCGACCTGGCTCTCCTATCGCGCAGTGTGATTTTCTTGTCGTAAGTTAACCACTCGTCGGCATCGACTTCCGAGAGAACGATGCGAAAGACTGTCCTCAGTTAACTTCGCTGCGTGTGGTTCGCCTTCTCTACTCGAAGAGGTAGGACGATCTAGGTAGTAACTAAAAGTTACAGTGCTAGTAAGAACCTGGAGGCAATGTCATCCGGATGACTACCCTGTGAATTCCATATCAGATGTGTTTCGTCCCCGCTGGAGCTTCTTCAATAAATTTTTCCTATCTACTTTTTAACTCCTTGGTTCCCAACAACGCATCTTCCGACATAAACATATCGACTGCTTGCGATATTTTCTGCATGACACGAATGCTTCTCATTTGCTCGGAGTGCCACGAACCCTGCCATGTGCTGAGCGTCGTGAAGATTGTCTTGGCGACTCATCCGACACTACATGACACCGCTGGATTTCAGAAAATCGGATGCGTTGAAGGGTTGCCGCGCACTCATTCGTTACATCGCAGATTACAACGCACTGCTCCGCAGCATCTATCAGCCGTTTCGCAGAGGCCAAAAGCAACCGTTAGGTTCCCCGGATATCCCTCAGAAATGACTGGCTAGCAACAGCTTGCAGCAGCCTAACATCGCCATTCGGGATTGGCCATGGCCCATGGAGTCCAAAGGCCCGCATTTTCCCGACCAATTCGGTCCTGGGCCTCCCAAACTCCCGGATCCTTCTGATGACGACAATAAATATGATGATGACCAGTAGCGACACTGCACGTCATGCCTCAACCTTCCAGCTCGCACCTGCACGACGGCCGTCAGGGGGAAGCTCACTCATTCTGTTTTCTGAGTACCGAACGTCAACATGCTAGTGCAGCCAGCGATGCGCACAGCGCCGCCAACAGACCTCGCGCTTGACACATCGCTCACCAACGCTTCGCCCAACGCTCCGTCCACCATCGTGCCAGACTGCTTTCGAACCGCACCCGAGACGTTGCTTCCAGGCGACGCAGAGGGCATGCTCACCGAGCTGCTTCTTGTCGCCCACGCGCTCGCAGGCTCGCTTGATACCACCGCCACGTTGCCCGACGATGAATTGAAAATGTGCCACTCTCGTGCCACCCACTTGCTGACGGAGACCGCACCAGAATCGCTCGAGAAGACCGACATTGACAATTTAACACAGGCGAACCGCAGAACCCGACAGCCTGCAGTTGCTGCGCTGTTGGACGCCGAAACGCCGCCCTTCGTGGCGCCCTTGCATGTGATCACCAAAGCCCAACGTCTACTTCCAGAACTCGAGATCGACCGTTCCAGAACTCTAGCGAATACTAGTTTCGCCTAGCTTTGACCCAGGCGGAGCAGACACATGCGTAATTATTTATGCGCGACCTGGGTGGTATACACCATTTTGAGTGGTTTCTCACACCAAAAGAACCAAAGTTCCCTTGGGCCTGTAAACCTTCTGCTACTGCTGCTGTAGCAGCTGCAAAGTCCCTGCCGACAGGTCTCCGAGACGAAGGCGGCGCCTCTTGTGCTGCGCGTGTGGTCGCTGGAAAGCGCCTGACAACTGGTTGCGCTGCACGTTGATGATCTTGAGCTGCGACGATCCCGCACTTGGAGAGCTTTCAGGACGAAGGCAGCGTGCTCTTGCAGTCTTTCTGTCTCGGAAGACGACTGCGCAAGAGGAAGCACAGCGCGCAGCGCATCGACCGCCGCGCGCTCCCTCATCCGCTCTCGAACTCGTGCACGTCATGAAGCCACGCGTGGCTACCTTGACTTGGATACGTCGCGCTTGACACCCTTCTTGGCCGATCACCCCTGCCGCTGGCTTGACAGACTCCGATGTCGCCGCGGCGAAGGCCTTGGAAGGGTCTGGAGGCTTGTAGCGGGGCCCCGGGTCGTGAGCCGGGAAATGCGGCCGCTTGGACTCCATCTTGCAAATTCACGACTTAGGGGAAAAGCACCGTGCGAGTCGAATGCCGAGAGCGCAAGTTGAAGTCCTCCAGCTTTCATGACATCCCTCCCATTTTTACTTGAGAAATGAATTCAAAGTCACATGAACTCCTCTGTCGGTCATGCAAGCAGCCATGACTCGACACTTGTGCTGCATGGAAGAACGGTCGCAAGCGGCAGAGCGAAGACGCAGGCTTGCGAACCCGTGCGTTGGCATCCACGACGCAACCAATGAGCTCTCGGCAAGCCTTCTTCGCGACCGAGGACTCCAGTAGCGCGCTTGGCACTCCATGCTAATGAGAAACAAGCGTGTCATGCAGATACTATCGCACGCAGTTCATGCGGTTATGTCGTAAGATACGACGTTGGGAACCAAGCGGTTAACTGAACTTGAGTGACGTCGGCGACCTCGTGGCCGAGTACGCGGTCAAGGTTGGTCAGCGACCCGATATGCAGAGTATCATGAGTGCCGTGCTCCACAGCCACAACCACTTCAAGGGGACGCACCCTGGTGCCGGCAACGGCGTCGTGGGCGTTTTCATTTCTGGTCCTGATGGACTCAAGAAGGCGACGGAACGGGCGATCGCCGTGCTCGGTGCAAGCCACTTCGACCAACATGAGGAACAGTTCGAGCTGTAAATGGCCTGTTATCGCGGTGGCCACTCCAAAGCTTCCTTGAGACCTTGAAGAAAAGAGCCACACTTCATATGACTGGGATGCTATTACGCCTGGTCAAATAGCTCTCAGCACTAAGCAGCTCGCTCCAGACCACAGGGGTAATGAACCAAATACACCTGTCAGTATCATCATCATTCAGCACCACCACCACCGCCACCACCATAGCTCACTCTCCACTCGCTTCGGCGCACTTGCATGGTCACACAAATGACATGTAGCAAGAAGGGATCGAATGCAGAAAAAAGACATCAGGAAAGGTTGAACCAGCGAGATGAAGATGGCTTCAACTTGACATCAGTCAGTCTACCAGGCAGCGAATCTCCAAACCATCCATTGCCACCAATCCATCGATAGCCACAGCACTCTTGATCTCTATGATTCGCTGCGCTCAGTGCACCCTACTCTCCCATAGCACTGCATCACAAACTCACAACTCCCCGCCATGCCTCGTTCCATCGCGTTGCTCTCCACTGCTTCGCGTCGCTTAGCAGATGCCGCTGGGCTGACCCTTGCAACTGCCCTGCGATGTGGCAGACACCGTGATTCCAAAGAATAACCAGCTCGATACCACCGAGGACGACACGAGAATGTCGTAGAGCGTGGTGGCAGTCCCCGACAGCCCGCTGATGGTGATGCCCTTGATGGTCACCAAGCTCGTGGCTGTACCCGTGTAACCCTGCGCGGTCTTGGAGTAGTCACCGTGGATCACGATCGCATTCTGCACGTTGGTGAGGGTGTTGCTGATATACTTGACAGCAGTTCAGGTGTGTATCGGATCTGAAAGCGAGGTGTGCACTTGCCGCATACTAGTTGACCTAGTCACCCGTTGGCCAGCATTGTCATCATTCATCTCGTCAAATACATACTTGCTCGAAGTTTTGTTGGAGAACGGAGCTATTCTCCTTGACTTGTCAGTCTAGAGGCGCCCCTATGCGCGGACAATCCCACCAACACGACAATTTCCTTCGCAGAGGCCTGCTCGAAGTCTCACTCGACTGTGTTGCCACGCCAAAGTTCGCCTGACCCAGTGACGCATCCTTTTAAGATCATCGACTAACATCACACGAAAGTGTAGCGAATTTAGCGAAGCGAATGCAAAGTAAATAAAAAGGACACATGATTGCAAAAAAGAGAAGCCATTGACATGGAATTGAACCAGCAAGTTGAAGATGGGTTCAACTCGTTGGCAAGCAAAGCCGAAGCTGTAGTACCGACCGACCGACGATACAGTCTACAGTACTCCGCTAAGCTAGTCCATCCTTCGCTACGACACTCTAGGACCTTGTGCGCAATCGGTGCTCCACAGCACTTCGTCAGAAACTCACACCACTCGCCCACATCACCTCACTCTGCATTGCATTGCATTGCATTCCTTCGCTTCGCTTAGCAGATACCGCTCGGCTCGCCCGAGCAGGATCCCTTCGACGTAGCCGTCACTGTGATACCCGAGAACGTCCAGTCCGAGACGTCGGCCGACTTGACGAGGATGTCGTAGAGCGTGTCGGCGGTTCCCGAGAGTCCGTCGATGGTGATATCCTTGATGGTCACCAAGCTTGTGGCCGAACCCGTGTAGCCACCCTTCGACTTGGAGTAGTCGCCGTGGATCACGATCGCGTTCTCCACATTCGATAGCGTGTTGCTCGTGTACTTGACGTTCTCAACGAGGCCATAGTCTCCCGTGATGGTCTTGATGCGGATGCCGTTGACGCTGTCGATGATCTTGTTACTGGAGACCGTGAGACCGTTGACCGTGTCAGAAGACGAGACGGACGTGCCACCAATCGAGCCGATCGAGATACCGTGACCACCGCTGCACGTGTTGCCGGAGAAGAGAGTGGTGGTACTCGACTGCATGGCGAGGCAGTCGTCCTGGTTGTAGATCTTGTTGTTGGTGATGTTGACACCGGTGTTGCCACTGAGATCGAAGCCGTCCGTGTTCTTAGCGAGATCGTCACCCGCGCTCGAGTCGAGTGTGAGGCCATTGACCAAGGTCTTCTGGCAGTCGACGAGGCTGAATGTGCGGTAGGGGGAGTTCTTGATGGTGAATCCCGACACGGTCGAGCTGATGACCTTCTCCATGCGGAAGAAGACAGGACGCGAGATAGAGTCATCAGCCGCGAACTTGTTCCAGTACCACGATCCTTGTCCATCGAGCGTGCCGGTACCCTTGACAGTAAGGTCCGTGCCGGTGAGCAGGATAAGCGGTCCGTCCCACTCCTCCTCGCCGAACGTCGTGGTTCCCGTGAACTCGATGGTGGCTCCGGACTTGACATCGCTCAGGTCGAGAGTGACGCCAGCGGGGACCGTGAGCGATCCGATGGTGATGGTGGTGCAGGTCGAGACGTCGGTGCCGGACGTGTATGTTCCGGTGAGCGTGCATGTGCTGGCGTCTGCTTCTTGGTGCACCATGGGAGCGGCGTTGACGGTGGCGAGCGCAGCGAATGCGATGACGATGGGAGCGAAGAGCTTCATGGCTTGGGTTGGGAAGTTGGGTGGTAGCTGTTGGAAGCTTGGTTGGTTGGTTGGTTGGTTGGTTGTGTGTCTCTCGAGGGACTTGAAGCTCGCAAGTGAAATTGCGGAATGAGGTCATATCGAAGCTGAGTGGAAACGGCGGTGTAGGACGGAGCGGGTGGGCCATGACAGCACGGACCATCGGTCGGTCTCCATGATAGTCTCTACGTTGGCTTACTCGCCCGTAGCACACGGCACAAAGCACGACACACTTGAGTGGCGGCGAGGGTGGCGGCGGCAGTGATGATGGCGGTGATGGTGATGGAGGAGTCTGTTCTCAAGATTGATCATGGACACAAGTCATGTCTTGTCACAAGGTAACGATCCGCGTCGATCCAGTTGACTCAGGCTAGCTGGCATATTGCTGTTAAGGACTCCTGATGACATCCGATCACACTGTGCGGATAGAGAGGTGTGTGACCCATCCCATCAGGAATGTTATCCTGTGCTGTGCTGTTTGGATCCGCTCATTTCTGCTCGGATTTGCGTCTTCACGGTCGATTGAGCGCGAACGGCGCGGCGCAGTGCGATAACTCGAGAAACTTTGGCACGGCGACCACAAAACTTGCGGTGTGAGAGGATACGGTGATCGGAGAGGATCGGAAAAGATCATAGCCTGGGTTTTGTGAGCGGATAATCACTTGGAGCAGAGGGTTTGCAGTAATCGAACGAAATACTGCAGCAAATCGGACGAACTCCTCGATGGATACGCAGCGATCTGGAAAGTAAAATAATAAAAAAGCAGTTCCCACCAGCAACTTCAACAGCGAATACTGACGATCTTTTCCGATCTTCTCCGATCACCGTATCCTCTCACACCGCAAGTTTTGTGGTCGCCGTGCCAAAGTTTCTCGAGTTATCGCACTGCGCCGCGCCGTTCGCGCTCAATCGACCGTGAAGACGCAAATCCGAGCAGAAATGAGCGGATCCAAACAGCACAGCACAGGATAACATTCCTGATGGGATGGGTCACACACCTCTCTATCCGCACAGTGTGATCGGATGTCACCAGGAGTCCTTAACAGCAATATGCCAGCTAGCCTGAGTCAACTGGATCGACGCGGATCGTTACCTTGTGACAAGACATGACTTGTGTCCATGATCAATGTTGAGAACAGACACCTCCATCACCATCACCGCCATCATCACTGCCGCCACCACCCCCGCCGCCACTCAAGTGTGTCGTGCTTTGTGTCGTGTGCTACGGGCGAGTAAGCCAACGTAGAGACTATCATGGAGACCGACCGATGGTCCGTGCTGTCATGGCCCACCCGCTCCGTCCTACACCGCCGTTTCCACTCAGCTTCGATATGACCTCATTCCGCAATTTCACTTGCGAGCTTCAAGTCCCTCGAGAGACACACAACCAACCAACCAACCAACCAAGCAAGCTTCCAACAGCTACCACCCAACTTCCCAACCCAAGCCATGAAGCTCTTCGCTCCCATCGTCATCGCATTCGCTGCGCTCGCCACCGTCAACGCCGCTCCCATGGTGCACCAAGAAGCAGACGCCAGCACATGCACACTCACCGGAACATACACGTCCGGCACCGACGTCTCGACCTGCACCACCATCACCATCGGATCGCTCACGGTCCCCGCTGGCGTCACTCTCGACCTGAGCGATGTCAAGTCCGGAGCCACCATCGAGTTCACGGGAACCACGACGTTCGGCGAGGAGGAGTGGGACGGACCGCTTATCCTGCTCACCGGCACGGACCTTACTGTCAAGGGTACCGGCACGCTCGATGGACAAGGATCGTGGTACTGGAACAAGTTCGCGGCTGATGACTCTATCTCGCGTCCTGTCTTCTTCCGCATGGAGAAGGTCATCAGCTCGACCGTGTCGGGATTCACCATCAAGAACTCCCCCTACCGCACATTCAGCCTCGTCGACTGCCAGAAGACCTTGGTCAATGGCCTCACACTCGACTCGAGCGCGGGTGACGATCTCGCTAAGAACACGGACGGCTTCGATCTCAGTGGCAACACCGGTGTCAACATCACCAACAACAAGATCTACAACCAGGACGACTGCCTCGCCATGCAGTCGAGTACCACCACTCTCTTCTCCGGCAACACGTGCAGCGGTGGTCACGGTATCTCGATCGGCTCGATTGGTGGCACGTCCGTCTCGTCTTCTGACACGGTCAACGGTCTCACGGTCTCCAGTAACAAGATCATCGACAGCGTCAACGGCATCCGCATCAAGACCATCACGGGAGACTACGGCCTCGTTGAGAACGTCAAGTACACGAGCAACACGCTATCGAATGTGGAGAATGCGATCGTGATCCACGGCGACTACTCCAAGTCGAAGGGTGGCTACACGGGTTCGGCCACAAGCTTGGTGACCATCAAGGATATCACCATCGACGGACTCTCGGGAACCGCCGACACGCTCTACGACATCCTCGTCAAGTCGGCCGACGTCTCGGACTGGACGTTCTCGGGTATCACAGTGACGGCTACGTCGAAGGGATCCTGCTCGGGCGAGCCGAGCGGTATCTGCTAAGCGAAGCGAAGGAATGCAATGCAATGCAATGCAGAGTGAGGTGATGTGGGCGAGTGGTGTGAGTTTCTGACGAAGTGCTGTGGAGCACCGATTGCGCACAAGGTCCTAGGGTGTCGTAGCGAAGGATGGACTAGCTTAGCGGAGTACTGTAGACTGTATCGTCGGTCGGTCGGTACTACAGCTTCGGCTTTGCTTGCCAACGAGTTGAACCCATCTTCAACTTGCTGGTTCAATTCCATGTCAATGGCTTCTCTTTTTTGCAATCATGTGTCCTTTTTATTTACTTTGCATTCGCTTCGCTAAATTCGCTACACTTTCGTGTGATGTTAGTCGATGATCTTAAAAGGATGCGTCACTGGGTCAGGCGAACTTTGGCGTGGCAACACAGTCGAGTGAGACTTCGAGCAGGCCTCTGCGAAGGAAATTGTCGTGTTGGTGGGATTGTCCGCGCATAGGGGCGCCTCTAGACTGACAAGTCAAGGAGAATAGCTCCGTTCTCCAACAAAACTTCGAGCAAGTATGTATTTGACGAGATGAATGATGACAATGCTGGCCAACGGGTGACTAGGTCAACTAGTATGCGGCAAGTGCACACCTCGCTTTCAGATCCGATACACACCTGAACTGCTGTCAAGTATATCAGCAACACCCTCACCAACGTGCAGAATGCGATCGTGATCCACGGTGACTACTCCAAGACCGCGCAGGGTTACACGGGTACAGCCACGAGCTTGGTGACCATCAAGGGCATCACCATCAGCGGGCTGTCGGGGACTGCCACCACGCTCTACGACATTCTCGTGTCGTCCTCGGTGGTATCGAGCTGGTTATTCTTTGGAATCACGGTGTCTGCCACATCGCAGGGCAGTTGCAAGGGTCAGCCCAGCGGCATCTGCTAAGCGACGCGAAGCAGTGGAGAGCAACGCGATGGAACGAGGCATGGCGGGGAGTTGTGAGTTTGTGATGCAGTGCTATGGGAGAGTAGGGTGCACTGAGCTCAGCAAATCATAGATATCAAGAGTGCTGTGGCTATCGATGGATTGGTGGCAATGGATGGTTTGGAGATTCGCTGCCTGGTAGACTGACTGATGTCAAGTTGAAGCCATCTTCATCTCGCTGGTTCAGCCTTTCCTGATATCTTTTTTTCTGCATTTGATCCCTTCTTGCTACATGTCATTTGTGTGACCATGCAGCGCCGAAGCGAGTGGAGAGTGAGCTATGGTGGTGGCGGTGGTGGTGGTGCTGAATGATGATGATACTGACAGGTGTATTTGGTTCATTACCCCCGTGGTCTGGAGCGAGCTGCTTAGTGCCGAGAGCTATTTGACCAGGCGTAATAGCATCCCAGTCATATGAAGTGTGGCTCTTTTCTTCAAGGTCTCAAGGAAGCTTTGGAGTGGCCACCGCGATAACAGGCCATTTACAGCTCGAACTGTTCCTCATGTTGGTCGAAGTGGCTTGCACCGAGCACGGCGATCGCCCGTTCCGTCGCCTTCTTGAGCGCGCCAGGACCAGAAATGAAGACACCCACGACGCCGTTGCCGGCACCAGGGTGCATGCCCTTGAAGCGGTCGTGGCTGTGCAGCACGGCACTCATCACGGTCTGCATATCGGGTCGCTGACCAACCTTGACCGCGTACTCGGCCACAAGGTCGCGGAAGCTGTGGACATCGCTCGAGTACGGCTTGCCGCTCGTCGGGGTCTGGACCCCTCCGCCAGCAAAAGCACCGTACGCACTTGAGTAGTCCTGCGACACACGTGCGCGGCGCTCAACGAACACGAACACGTACACCACGAGCGCGACAACGACGAAGACGAGCGAGATCTCGACAAAGTTCTGCAGCGGCCACAAGTTGGCGTGCGTCCCCGTGACCTTGGCGCCGTACTTGACGATCGTCAGCACGAGGCAGATGGCGAAGAACGCCGTGATGTACATGAGCGACTTGTTGGTGCGCGAGCGCAACGGTTCGGAGAAGGCGACGGGAGCCACCTTGCTCACACTCGTGTCGTAGCGTGTTGCGAGCACGTGCGGCTTCCCCGCGAGTCGTTCGTGGTCAATTGATGCGTCCAGCTGCGCGTTTGTCGGCGCGCGCGTGAGGTAAAAGTCGAGCACGAAGTACTGCTCCTGCGGATCCAGCTCCTTGATCTGCATCAAGACCGGATGCAGCTCCTCCAGCAGTGTCAGTTCGCGGAACGTGAACACGAAGTGCACCTTCTGGTTCATCGGCGCGCCGCTCGCCAGCTTACACACCATGTCCTCGAGGATGGCGAACATGGGGGTTGCGCCGATGCCGCCCCCCACCAGACACACGGTCGAGTACTCGTCGTACATCTCGAGCGATGCGCCGTAGAACGCGTCCATGTACACGACTGGCAGCACATTGTTGGTCTTGCACGTGTTGGTGTACTCGACGAGCTCTGCGGTCCAGTCGCCTAGTGACTTGAGCAGGATCGTGAGCGAGTCGGAGCTCGAGCGCGGGGATGATGCGATCGTGAAGGCGTGCCACTGGAGCTTTGAGATAGCCGGCACGTTCAGGTACACGAACTGTCCGACCTTGAAGTGTCCCGCGCGCGTGATGGAACGAGCCAGTGTCACTTTCACGACGTCATCACCCAGCGTCGTGAACTCCTTGACAGCCACGGGGGTGAACCCGTTCGAGCTCGACAGCGACCGGCTGATCACGTACAGGATAAAGGTTGGCAGGATCCACATGAGAATCGGGTTCCAATGAAGCACAGCGAAGATGGTGCCGATGACGAACATGTGATGCACAAAGTAAAATGTGTTGTACATGCGGCGGCGCACCCAGGAGAAGGACGTGGCACCGATGGCGAGGAACGCGATGAGTGCGATGAGTCCGAGGAAGTTCATCCACGGGTCCTTGCCCTCCGACCCAACGTCGCAGTCGAAGCACGGCAGCGCCTCCTCGATCCATTTGCTCTGACGGATCCAAGTCCAGTAGTACCCGATGCAGTGCAGTAGCGCCGTGCCAATCGTCATCACACCGATCCATTTGTGGTACTTGACGCCATTGGCGTACGAGATGTTGAGGAACTCCATCCATACACAGTTGCGCGTCGCCGGCAGGAACAAGAACGCCAGATTGAAGATGCACACAAAGCCGAACGTCAGTGCAATGACGTTTAGGTACCCGTCAAAGTCGAGTGAACCAGACTTGGCTGACATGCGCTCGTAGCGCGCGCGGTAGTAGTACTGGAACACGTACACGTTGCCTCCGACGAGAGCAAGCAGGAACAGCAGCTCGCCAAAACTCTTGGACGACACACGACCAAATGCGCCCGGCTTACGACGCAGCACTAGCGCCGTCTTGAGGATCACGCCAGACGAGATTTGACGCACATTGTAGTGGCGCAGGAACTCGAAGAGCAGCACGGCGGCAACCACGGGGAGCACCGTGAAGAAAAAGAAGTAGGTCGGGAGTACCATTTCGCGGTGACCAGTCGCAGCAGTCTTGGAGCCACCACCACCTCCACCTCCAGTCGTCGTGGCAGCGACGCCATACCACGTGCCGATGGTGGTGCTTAGGTCGGTGTAGTTGGCCGAGAAGTAGAAGAATTGGCCGAACACGTACACGAAGATGGTTGCGTAGATGAGGAACTGCGCTGCGTTACCGACGAATCCGAGATTGTTTGACCATGGAGATGCACCAAATGACTGACGATTCGGCTGCGAGAAGTTCTTCGACTCCTCCGGAGTCTTGACGACAGCGAAGTGAACGTCAGGATTTGGGGTGTTGGCAGCGTTGGGAGCCATAGCTACTCGCTGTAACTCACTAGGAGTTGGTCCTTCTCGCTGGAGTGGTCACAGGAGGGAAAATAGAGGAATGAACGAGCTACGGGCAGAGGCGCCCGAGTTTCTGCTCATACTGAGTGTGCATCGGTCGGAAAAGTTCGGTACTTGCAAGGGAGATCGCTCGAGCCACCGATGTGATGCGCAAATCGCACTTGTAGCTCAAGTCTGCCAGAGCACACGCTTGAGTCGGCAGAAAGGGGCCGGTGGATGAGAAGGCGCGCGCACATCTGAGCTCCGATCCGACCCCTTGCACGCGCCAGGGCCAGTATTCGATCCAGTTCAGCTCGCCGTCCATACTCCGATTTAAGCGTCGCATAGTCAGAACACCTACTACGCAATTATTATTTTACGAGTTATTTTATCCAGTGTTTATTAAAAATGATACATTTGTTTATAAGGGGTATTGAATGACCAATGATAATCAATATGGAAAAGTATCTTGAGTGTGCCTCTATCTTCTCTCGACGGTGTGGTGGCTATTGGACGGTGCCACGAGCAACTGCGGTTTGTGTGCAGCCAAGAGGCGACGAAGCATCGCCAACGCCGAATAAATTGTGGTGAAGCCGCACTCCTCCGTACCGAATCGCTCCAGTGGTACTCCGAGTTGTGAGTAGAGGGTTGCTTCGGTTCATGAACCGCTGACGGTGTTTCCAAATGGACTCGAAAATCACATCTATATTTGCATGACACTACACTACACGGCTGCCTTCCACGCGAGCGAGACTGGCAACTAACAACAAGTTTCGGGCTCATGCGAGCATCGCATATACCGCAATTCGATTCTCGTTGAAACCGCGCACAAAAAAGAGTTAGCAAATGCCGCTCGGCTCGCCACTGCAGCTGCCGTCGTCATCAGCAGTGACAGTGATGTCCGAGAACGTCCAGTCCGACGCCACTGACGAGTCGATCAGAATGTCGTACAGCGTGTCGGCCGTGCCGGTCAGGCTGTCGATGGTGATTCCCGTGATGGTCACCTTGCTCGTGGCCGAACCCGTGTAGCCTCCCTTCGACTTGCTGTAGTCACCGTGGATCACAATCGCGTTCTCGACATTCGACAGCGAGTTGCCCGAGTATGTCACGTCCTCCACAGCACCGTACTCGTCGATAATAGTCTTGATCCGGATACCGTTGACACTGTCAATGATCTTGTTGTTCTTGACCGTCAGACCGCTGACCGTGTCGGACGAAGAGACGGAGGAGCCGCCAATTGACCCGATCGAGATACCGTGTCCACCACTGCACGTGTTGCTGGAGAAGACGGTGTTGGTCGAAGATTGCATCGCCAAGCAGTCATCCTGGTTGTAGATGGTGTTTCCAGTGATGGTGACGTCCGTGTTCTTGCTGAGGTCGAAACCGTCGGTGTTCTTGGCAACGTCATCACCGTCGCTCGAGTCAAGCGTCAGACCGCTGATAGTCGTGCTCTCGCAGCTGACAAGGCTGAAGGTGCGGTAGGGAGAGTTCTTGATGGTGAACCCCGACACCGTCGAGCTCAGCACCTTCTCCATGCGGAAAAACACCGGTCGGTCGATCGAGTCGTCGTCCGCGTACTTCTCCCAGTACCACGATCCTTGTCCATCAAGCGTGCCGCTTCCCTTCACGGTGAGGTCGGAGCCCGTGAGCAGGATAAGCGGGCCCTCCCACTCCTCCTCACCGAACGTCGTGGTTCCCGTGAACTCGATAGTAGCGCCGGACTTGACATCACTGAGGTCGAGTGTGACTCCCTTGGGGACGGTGAGCGAGCTGATGGTGATAGTACTGCAGGAGGAGACGTCGGTACCGGAGGTGTATGTTCCAGAGAGTGTGCAGCTACTACTGGACTCGTTTTCCTGTCGCATCATGGGTGTGGCGTTGACCGTGGCCGTACCGACGAAGGCGATGAGAGCGAAGAAAGTGGGGCAGAAGGGCTTCATCCTTGGTGTTGGGGCTAGCTTGTGGAGACCAATTGTCGTTTGCTGAGAAAATTGAAGAATGAGACTTTGACAACTTGCTTCAGGTATTTCTTGATGCCTATATGATTGACTGCAACCCAAGAGGAGCACTGATGGCTGGTCTCAGTGGGGATCTTTGATAAAAGCGAGAGCTTCACCAGAACCAAAACAATCCCTCACCGCTCAGTGAATACTGTGAATGCCATTGTGATCCTCTACGAGGAGTCAACGATCAATGCATTCAGGATGAAGCTGTCTGGTGCACGCACAATCTTTCGTCTCAAGCACCTGTCCATCAATTACAATCGTGGTAGCCAGACACTCTGAACAAACGTCTACTTCCACCGACAGCCGCGCTGCAAGTCAATTAGCGAAAGGAGCCGCCTGTTTTGCACGAAGAGCTCTCCTACGATCAAGCAAGATTCAAGAACGCGCCCGCCCTGTATCTTTGATTGAAGAGGACTTTGGTGTTGCCGCTGTTTGTGGCTCTGGGACACAAAATGGATCGGCCAAGATGGGATGGCACTCATTGACGAGCATGGGAACGGTTGTGGTCACGACAAAACGTCATCTGCTGTGAGCCGGACCGCCCTGTCTAAACAGATATACAGTTGGTATACGATGCATTCACGCTCGGACCCTTTGGCTGTCATGAATTGCAATTTTTTCGTGGCTCTGTTGCGATCCACGCTGGTGGGCGATTCCAGGGCGATGAAATTCGGATGTTTTGCGCGAAATCGACAGGATCGCTCTGGAGGCGCGCTCTTCAACAATCTCCAACGCTGAATTTGGTCATGCAAAGTACAGAGGAGCTAGGTAACACCAATATGTACATTGCCGCGTTTAAGCGACCTGCAACCATGCGATATGGATCTGAGAACAGCCAGTCGTGATGACCCATTCGAAAGACGTGGGCAAGATCTCCCGTAGCTGACTGACCTCTACTGTTTGCTACCTCCCCTTAGTTCGACTATCGAAGATCAACATGCAAGTGGGGTCGCAATAAACGACCACGACGGTTCATTCCAGAATTTCCCAGGTCCATTCCAAGCCCCAACACCAAGGATGAAGCCCTTCTGCCCCACTTTCTTCGCTCTCATCGCCTTCGTCGGTACGGCCACGGTCAACGCCACACCCATGATGCGACAGGAAAACGAGTCCAGCAGTAGTTGCACGCTCTCTGGAACATACACGTCCGGCACCGACGTCTCCTCCTGCAGTACCATCACCATCAGCTCGCTCACCGTCCCCAAGGGAGTCACGCTCGACCTCAGCGATGTCAAGTCCGGCGCCACCATCGAGTTCACGGGAACCACGACGTTCGGCGAGGAGGAGTGGGAGGGCCCACTTATCCTGCTCACGGGCTCCGACCTCACTGTCAAGGGAAGCGGCACGCTCGACGGACAAGGATCGTGGTACTGGGAGAAGTACGCGGACGACGACTCGATCGACCGACCGGTGTTTTTCCGCATGGAGAAGGTGCTGAGCTCGACGGTGTCGGGATTCACCATCAAGAACTCGCCCTACCGCACCTTCAGCCTTGTCAGCTGTGAGAGCACGACTATCAGCGGTTTGACGCTTGACTCGAGCGACGGTGATGACGTTGCCAAGAACACGGACGGCTTCGATCTCAGCAAGAACACGGACGTCACCATCACTGGAAACACCATCTACAACCAGGATGACTGCTTGGCGATGCAATCTTCGACCAACACCGTCTTCTCCAGCAACACGTGCAGTGGTGGACACGGTATCTCGATCGGGTCAATTGGCGGCTCCTCCGTCTCTTCGTCCGACACGGTCAGCGGTCTGACGGTCAAGAACAACAAGATCATTGACAGTGTCAACGGTATCCGGATCAAGACTATTATCGACGAGTACGGTGCTGTGGAGGACGTGACATACTCGGGCAACT
This sequence comes from Phytopythium helicoides, assembly GCA_024867545.1. Classification (NCBI taxonomy): domain Eukaryota; phylum Oomycota; class Peronosporomycetes; order Pythiales; family Pythiaceae; genus Phytopythium; species Phytopythium helicoides. The sequence continues at coordinate 911,267 of JANFNE010000012.1, read as the reverse complement.
CGCTGTCGAATGTCGAGAACGCGATTGTGATCCACGGTGACTACAGCAAGTCGAAGGGAGGCTACACGGGTTCGGCCACGAGCAAGGTGACCATCACGGGAATCACCATCGACAGCCTGACCGGCACGGCCGACACGCTGTACGACATTCTGATCGACTCGTCAGTGGCGTCGGACTGGACGTTCTCGGACATCACTGTCACTGCTGATGACGACGGCAGCTGCAGTGGCGAGCCGAGCGGCATTTGCTAACTCTTTTTTGTGCGCGGTTTCAACGAGAATCGAATTGCGGTATATGCGATGCTCGCATGAGCCCGAAACTTGTTGTTAGTTGCCAGTCTCGCTCGCGTGGAAGGCAGCCGTGTAGTGTAGTGTCATGCAAATATAGATGTGATTTTCGAGTCCATTTGGAAACACCGTCAGCGGTTCATGAACCGAAGCAACCCTCTACTCACAACTCGGAGTACCACTGGAGCGATTCGGTACGGAGGAGTGCGGCTTCACCACAATTTATTCGGCGTTGGCGATGCTTCGTCGCCTCTTGGCTGCACACAAACCGCAGTTGCTCGTGGCACCGTCCAATAGCCACCACACCGTCGAGAGAAGATAGAGGCACACTCAAGATACTTTTCCATATTGATTATCATTGGTCATTCAATACCCCTTATAAACAAATGTATCATTTTTAATAAACACTGGATAAAATAACTCGTAAAATAATAATTGCGTAGTAGGTGTTCTGACTATGCGACGCTTAAATCGGAGTATGGACGGCGAGCTGAACTGGATCGAATACTGGCCCTGGCGCGTGCAAGGGGTCGGATCGGAGCTCAGATGTGCGCGCGCCTTCTCATCCACCGGCCCCTTTCTGCCGACTCAAGCGTGTGCTCTGGCCGACTTGAGCTTCAAGTGCATTTTGCGCATCACATCGGCGGCTCGAGCGATCTCCCTTGCAAGTACCGAACTTTTCCGACCGATGCACACTCAGTATGAGCAGAAACTCGGGCGCCTCTGCCCGTAGCTCGTTCATTCCTCTATTTTCCCTCCTGTGACCACTCCAGCGAGAAGGACCAACTCCTAGTGAGTTACAGCGAGTAGCTATGGCTCCCAACGCTGCCAACACCCCAAATCCTGACGTTCACTTCGCTGTCGTCAAGACTCCGGAGGAGTCGAAGAACTTCTCGCAGCCGAATCGTCAGTCGTTTGGTGCATCTCCATGGTCAAACAATCTCGGATTCGTCGGTAACGCAGCGCAGTTCCTCATCTACGCAACCATCTTCGTGTACGTGTTCGGCCAATTCTTCTACTTCTCGGTCAACTTCGCCGACCAAAGCACCACCATCATTAACTCTAAAAACATCTCTGTTCGGTATTCATAGATCTTGTTGGTTTCCTTACAGCATGATCGCATTTGCGTTGTTGCGTGTGGCATCCGCAACGCGTGCCCTTGACGAATTAAAATCCTTGGTTGCTGCTAGTGCTGCCTGATTGGATGTTCCACGCAGATTGGGAAAATAGAATGTTTGGTTCAGAGCTCTCGGTATTGGCACCCGTACCGAGCTCTCACAAAATTATCTTCCTTTCACCTTCCAGCTCAAGCATCTTGGCTTCTGTCTCGTGACTCGATCTTCACACCTTCTTCAAGTTACAATGTCTCCATTGAGCGAGTCTTGGACCCCTCCCCTCGATGTGCGCGGTGGCTACACGATGACTCAATCGCCAAAGGAAGCAAGAATTAAAAAATCTCTGAATGGAAATCCAAGTGGTATTAGCGTGCACCAGCCTTCCTTTCGTCGGATCCTCGGCTATGTTGCCCAGTTTGTGATGGTCACATCGTTAGCTGTTTATATCTTTGGACACCTCTTCTACCATTCTCCAGGTTATGTGCGTCTTAGCGAGACGATTGGAAGCTGGTATAGTGACTCATCTAATTCTCCTGCAATTTTTCATCGTGAAATGGTCCGTCCCACATATTTTCTCCTGCTCACAGTGATACCACTCGTTGTTGCTACCGTGGTCTTTGAGTTTCTACGGGATTACAATCGTCAAATTGCGTCAAAATATTTGCTAAACGCATCAAAGATTCTTCGTCGCCGACCAGGGACACTTAAATCAAGTTTTGGTGAGCTTCTGTACCGTACTGCACTAGTCGGTGGTAACGCGTACGTGTTTCAGCACTTTTATCGCGCCAGACTCAAACGATTCAAGGATGCTGGTCGTGTACTTGACTCCGACGCCTACTTAGAGATGGTTGCACTCACTTTTGGTTACGTCTGTATCTTTAACCTAGCGTTCTTGTTCCTTCCGGCGACAAGAAATTGCATGTGGATGGAGTTTCTCAACATCTCGTACGCTAACGGTCTCAAATACCATGGAGGAATTGCAAAGGCCGTCCTCATTACTGGTGTGTTGCACTGCGCATTGTTTTATTCCTCGTGGATTCGTCAAGGTATGTGGGTGAAAACAGCGCTCCCATGTGGTGATTGCGAAGTTGGAGCAGGCGGCAAAGATCCGTTGACGAACTTTTTTGGGTTGGTTACGCTGCTCTGCTTTGTGCTTATCTGGGTGACTTCGAGATCGTGGGTGCGCCGACGTATGTACAACGTGTTCTATTATACGCACCATATCTTCGTCATTGCTATCGTTTTTGCTGTGCTACACTGGAACAACATCATCATGTGGATTTTACCTTCACTGGTCTTGTACCTTGTTAGCCGGTCACTTTCCAGCATGAATGGCTTTACTCCGGTTGTTGTCAAGGAATTCACCACTCTTCGCGAAACCATAGGCAAAATCACTGTTGCGCGCAGTACCACTCATGTCAGCACCTTCAAAGTGGGGCAATTCGTGTACCTCAATGTGCCAGCCATTTCCAAAATCCAGTGGCATCCATTCACTATTGCCTCGTCCCCACTCTCGAGCAAGAATTCTCTTACCATCTTACTCAAGCCACTAGGTGACTGGACCTCCGAGCTTCTTAAACACACTGAAGCATGCAAGGCCAACAATGTCCTCCCCATCATTTACATGGACGGATTCTATGGTGCCTCCCTGCAAATGTACGACGAGTATTCGACGGTTTGTCTAGTTGGCGGTGGTATTGGCTCAACCCCCATGTTTGCGATCCTGGACGATATGGTGTGCAAGCTGGCAAGCGGAGCGCCGTTGAGACAAAAAGTGCACATCGTGTTTGCTTTCCGAGAACTGGAGCTCCTAGAAGAAATTCACCCGCTGCTGGCACGAGTAAAGCAGTTTGATCCACAGCAAGAGCATTTCTCATTTGAACTTTACATTACGAGTGAGGGGACTGTGGAGCAGCTGGATGTCTCTATTGATTACGAGAGACTTGAAGGAAAGACACATGCAAAGGCAACCATCTACGACACTAGAATTAGCAAGGTTGCACCAATTCCATTCTCGGAGCCATTGAGGTCTCCTGGCGCTAGAGCACTCATGTTCTCGACAACTTTCTTTCTTGTCTGCCTTTTGCTTGCGATTGTCAAATATGACTCCAAGATTCAAGCGAAAAATGACGATTTATGGCCGCTGCAGAACTTCGTGGAAATCGTTCTTGTCTTTGTAATTGTTGCTCTGACAGTGTTCACCTTCGTCTATGTTGAGCAGAAGCGGAGGTGTCACGATAAAGTGTGCCGTTCCCATGTCGCTAGCAGCGAGTGTTTAGTGGTTGCAACCAAAGAGGTGGATTCGACCAAGATTCGCACACTTCGTGACCTGATCTCGGAGTACTCAGTCAAGATAGAGCAGCGTCCAGACGCTACCTCTATCATGCGTAGAGTACTGCAAAGCCACGACAATTTCAAGCTCAAACACCCCGACACAGGGAACGGTTTCTTGGGCTTGTTTGTTTCGGGTCCGAAGGCTCTAAAAGCTTCGATGCGACGCTCAATTGCTGAGTTGGGCGGCCACCACTTCGATGTGCACGAGGAGGAGTTTGAGCTGTGAAGCACCGCATGTGTGGCCCCTGGCCTCATCGATCGCTCTTTGGGACTCCCACATGGACTTCAAGAACCTGGAGGGTCATCATGTCTAGATAAACCATCAAGACAGTGTGATGTGCTCAAGCCGAGCTTGCTTGATCGGGAAGGATCTCGTGCAATCGAATAGTACTGGCATTGACCCTTTTATAACGGACCCAATCTTAGGTGTCATCCTTGGCATATTTGAGGTCCAATCAATTCAATGGATTCAGACAAAACCCGCCACCTCGACTGTTCTCCACTGAGCTTCAAATCAATCCTCCATATTCAAGGAAACCGGTTATACTTGAATCCCGGTACAGCGTAAGTTTGGATCGATGCACGAACGTGTAGATGTTCACACGCAAAAAGAAATTGCACTGGGTTACTGCATGTGGAGGAACGGTTCAAGCGAGAGAGCTTCGTTGAATATTGCCGACAGTCGATGCCAGCTCCGTGCTCAACTAGATAGCGTTCGCTATGCAACGCGCGCGGCGCTCAGCTTGACGGCTTCAGCATGAGGGCGTTGTCGAGGGGACGCGTTTTCATAACTTCGGTCGACATGCGCGACCAGCCAGCTTCTTCCCGGACTACAGCGGGGCGTCACAGACGTATGCAGCCGAGAAGACTCTAGTCTCTCGCTGCGCGGCGCAGTGCTCCGCACTCGCCGTGAAAGCTACATGTATCTATTTAGATATAGCGTAGCTACTGTGGTATAAGGATAGCAATAAGATGCCCGAGCATTCCGAACTTCGCCGTCAGCTGCAAACCTCATTGGTGTCGCCTCCTCAAGATAAACCAACTCAAAAGCAAAAAGCATAGAATTCGACGTTGGTGCGTTTCCTTGGCCATGTTGCTGCAAAGATTGCCAACGAAGCGAGTGAGCACTACAACCGCATGGAAGTGCGAGGTTCTTTCGACCCTCTTCTACCGAGTCGACGAATGCACTTAAAGTTGATGGCATGAGCCGTAGAGAATCATGAGACGGGTGCGAGCACACGGGGGGATCGGAAGGGAACCCGCATGGTGTCACCGAAGCTTTGGAGTAATCGCTTACTACGCTCAAGATATTCGGAATTTTGATAGGGCAAGCACTATGAGCTGGAGACTATAATTCATCATGCTTGATGCGCAAACTCCGAATGAAGAGCTGCTGAGAGCGGCCACAAGACTGCAATGCGACCGTCTCAATGGTCGCGTCACACAACATGTGATGCTGACGTTACATCTAGTACGTTCTAATCGAGCTCTTCGGTTTCAACGCGGTGAGCATTGCGTCTTGCGATTCATTCCGCAATTTACCTTGCTCCCCCACAACCACCAGCCAGCCTTACCAAGGCCTCCTCGTTCAAGCCATGAAGCTCTTCCAACCCATCGTACTCGCTTTCGCAGTAATCGCTGGAGTCAATGCCACCTCGATGATGCGTCAAGAAGCTGACTCCAGTAGCTGCACGCTTTCGGGAACCTACACGTCCGGCAAGGATGTTTCCTCATGTAGCAGCATCACTATCAGCTCGCTTACGGTTCCTGCTGGCGTTACTCTCGACCTGAGCGACGTGAAGGAAGGAGCTACCATTACGTTCACCGGAACCACAACGTTCGGCGAGAAGGAATGGGACGGACCGCTCGTGCTGCTCACCGGTACCAGCCTTACGGTCAAGGGCAGCGGCACACTCGACGGCCAGGGTGCCTGGTACTGGAAGAAGTACAAGTCGGACTCGTCGATCTCGCGTCCCGTCTTCTTCCGCATGAGCAAGGTCATCGACTCAACCGTCTCGGGGTTCACCATCAAGAACTCCCCCTACCGCACATTCAGCATCCTCAGCTCAGAGAGCACGACCATCAGCGGCCTCACACTCGACTCGAGCGCTGGTGACGATCTCGCTAAGAACACGGACGGCTTCGATCTCAGCAAGAACACCGGAATCACCATCACCGGCAACAAGATCTACAACCAGGACGACTGCCTCGCCATGCAGTCATCCACCACCACCGTATTCTCCAGCAACACGTGCAGCGGTGGCCACGGTATCTCGATTGGCTCGATCGGTGGCACGTCCGTGTCATCTTCCGACACGGTCAACGGTCTCACGGTCTCGGGCAACAAGATCATCAACAGCGTCAACGGCATTCGCATCAAGACTATCATTGACGACTACGGCCTCGTCGAGAACGTCAAGTACACGAGCAACACGCTGACAAATGTGGAGAATGCGATCGTGATCCACGGCGATTACTCCAAGTCGAAGGGCGGCTACACGGGTTCGGCCACCAGCAAGGTCACCATCAAGGGTATCACCATCAGCGGACTGTCAGGCACTGCCGACACGCTCTACGATATTCTCGTCAACTCAAAGTACGTCTCGGACTGGACGTTCTCGGGAATCACGGTCACGGCGAGCGACGACGGCAGCTGCAGTGGCGAGCCGAGCGGTGTGTCGTGCTAATCTCCACAGGCGGACATCATGGAGATAACTGGGAACCCGTGCGCGTCACATGAAGTGAATGTTCATTTTGTAGACCAATGGAGGTGCTGTGTAGTGTCGATGTCGATTGTTGAAAACCTCATAAGGTCTACCAATAATGAACTATGTCTGTTCATGGCCCTCAAGTTCCTCGCGGGGCATCTTGTGATTCTGCATGCGCCAATTCTTGAGGCGTCAACTTTCACTTCCTGAATCTTGATTCTTGAGGCAAGGCTATTCTCACCTTTTACCGCATCAGACGCATCAATGTGTTGCGCACTGGAACAATGGCGTTCCTACATGTAGTAAGCACCAGTGCTTCCCGAGACATTCAGGCTGGTAGCTCAGGCGCCAGACTCAGCACCCTTCCCGCCCGATCGCCATCTGCGGTCGGAGCGGGCGCGTCTCCTCCCGGACTTCAGATCACGGAAGTCGTATGCCTCGATCCCGGCCGATCCTTCATGTGCTGCGTCCGCTCTCTCTACTCTGGAATTCTGTATGCCTCTTCACTGAAAGCGAGGGTCTCCACTCCGCTCACGCTCAGATTAACGAGCCTTCGATGATAGTGAGTGAATGCAGGCTCGATGCAACGCCACACTGGCCGCCAACGAACTAGCAGGCAAAGGAGTCCTGGCTGCGTGTCCCGACGCCGAGCAAGTCAGTCGCCTGGAATCGATCCGCGGGCCTCATTCGCAGTTTTTCTCCGGCCTCAAGACTCAAGTGCATCCCAAGCTACCACGATGAAGTTCTACCTGTCCAGCATCGCTGTTGCCCTCCTTGCCGCGTTAGGCAACGCGTCACCCATGATCCGCCAGGAGGCCGAGTCATCGAGCTGCACGCTGTCCGGGACGTACACGAGCGGCACGGACGTGTCATCGTGCTCGGCCATTACAATCAGTTCGCTGACGGTCCCTGCGGGCGTCACGCTTGACCTCACCGAGGTCAAGTCAGGCGCGACCATCACCTTCAGCGGCACGACCACGTTCGGCACCAAGGTGTGGTATTGATTGATGCTGCTGCTTTGGGACAATTTTCACGACTAACGACTAGCGATTGATCTGTTTGCATTTACTAACAGAAATGGGATGGCCCGCTCATCCTTTTGACTGGCACGAGCCTGACGGTGAAGGGAAGCGGCACGCTTGATGGACAGGGTTCCTGGTACTGGAAGCAAGGCTCATCAATCACTCGCCCCGTGTTCTTCCGCCTCAGCAAGGTTGTCAAGTCCACTCTTTCGGGTTTCACTATTAAGAACTCGCCCTACCGCACCTTCAGTATCCTCAGCTCGTCGTACACGACGCTCAGCGGATTGACACTCGACTCCAGCGCTGGTGACGGTACCGCCAAAAACACGGATGGCTTCGATCTCAGCAAGAACAACTACGTAACGATAACTGGCAACACCATCTACAACCAGGACGACTGCTTGGCGATGCAATCTTCGACCAACACTGTCTTCTCCAGCAACACGTGCAGTGGTGGACACGGTATCTCGATCGGGTCAATTGGCGGCTCCTCCGTCTCTTCGTCCGACACGGTCAGCGGTCTGACGGTCAAGAACAACAAGATCATTGACAGTGTCAACGGCATCCGCATCAAGACCATCATTGACCTCAAGGGTCTGGTTGAGGACGTGACGTACACGAGCAACACGCTCTCGAACGTCGAGAACGCGATTGTGATCCACGGTGACTACAGCAAGTCGAAGGGAGGCTACACGGGGTCGGCCACCAGCAAGGTCGAGATTACAGGCATCACCATTAACGGTCTCTCGGGCACGGCCGACACGCTGTACGACATTCTGGTCGACTCGGATGTGGTGTCTGACTGGACGTTCAAGAGCATCACAGTGTCGGCGGACGACGACGGCAGCTGCAGTGGCGAGCCAAGCAGCGTGTCGTGCTAAATGGCGTCCTACGCGTGAAGATTTGAAACCACCTCGTGTTTACAGAGGTAGCGCAGCTCCGCTGTCTGTTGCTGTCACCCACTCGTCAGTCTACTGTAGTCTCGCTGCCGTAACTCCAAATTGATACCGAAAGATTTGATTTGTGTGCTTGAACGCACGCCTCATGCTGTAAGTGCAACTGTGCTGTGCTGCAAGTATGCTCGTAGATGCTGTGATCGATAGGCGATCGCAACAGCAGCGCGCCTTTCCGCTTTAGTCCCATTGTCGAACCGATACCCCCACGTTATGGTCAGCACGGCCAAGCGATTGCCCATCGACAGTCCACAAACTATCAATACGAGAGGATGATGCGAAGCTATGAGACGCAGCCACAGGTCAGCGTCATCGCTGATACTCCCCATGTGGCCCTGAGGAACCCATGCGAAGTCCAACAGGGTGTCACCGCTCCCTGGGGATCTCAGAGACGCCCCTCTCAAACAGAGCCGGGCGTCGCGGCATTGCAGGTGATGTAAGCCAGGCCATTGTTTCAGAGACAGGCCGAAGTCCCTCAGATTTGCTCTGTTCGACTGCACGAATTGAGCTTTCCAGTCGAACAGCCGAAGATCATGTCGGCTATCTGTTTACCTTTCCATGGCGAACCAAATAGAATGCCATCGATCGGGACATTGGTCATCATGCAGTCGTGCATCCGTTTCAAATCCACCTAATGGTGCAGATCGACAAACCCTCGAAGATACCTCACAGCGAACCGGCACCCAGTGCACGCGCAGTCTTCTCACACCCTCCCCTCACGCGACTCACGCTACCCACTCACTCTCGAATTTACTTCGACACTCACAAGCGAGCCAACACTACTACCAGCTCCGAGGGACACCACAACCAACCAACCAACCATGAAGCTCACCTTCGTCTCGCTGCTCGTCGCCCTCCTCGCCGCCGCCTCGGACGCCGCTCCCATGATGCGCCAGGAGGCAGACGCCAGCTGCACACTCACCGGAACCTACAAGAGCGGCACCGACATCTCGACGTGCAGCGCCGTCGTCATCGACTCGCTCTCGGTCCCCGCCGGTGTGACCCTCGACCTGACCAAGACCAAGTCGGGAGCCACCATCACGTTCACGGGAACGACCACCTTCGGCACGAAGCTGTGGGAGGGTCCGCTCGTGAAGCTCACGGGATCCAACCTCAAGGTGTCGGGAACGGGTACTCTCGACGGCCAGGGTGCGTGGTACTGGAAGCAGGGCCAGTCGGTGACTCGTCCCGTCTTCTTCCGCCTGAGCAAGGTCGCGTCGTCCACGCTCTCGGGTTTCACGCTCAAGAACTCGCCCTTCCGTACCTTCAGCATCCTCAGCTCCACCGCCACCACACTCTCGGGTCTCACGCTCGACTCGAGCGCGGGCAACGGCCTCGCCAAGAACACGGACGGCTTCGACCTCAGCAGCAACGACCACGTCACCATCTCCGACAACACCATCTACAACCAGGACGACTGTCTCGCCATGCAGTCCTCCACCAACACGGTCTTCTCTGGCAACACGTGCAGCGGTGGACACGGTATCTCCATCGGCTCGCTCGGCGGCACCACGGTCGCGTCCACCGACACGGTGAGCGGTCTCACGGTCTCCAACAACAAGATCATCAACAGTGACAACGGTATCCGCATCAAGACCATCGTTGGTCTCCAGGGTCTGGTCGAGAACGTCAAGTACACGGACAACACGCTGACGAACGTGAAAAATGCCATCGTGGTCCACTCGGACTACTCCAAGTCGAAGGGCGGCTACACGGGTTCGGCCACGAGCGCCGTCACGATCACGGGTATCACCATCAGCGGTCTCACGGGTACGGCCACCAATGTGTACGACATCGTCGCGAACTCGAAGGTGGTGTCGAACTGGAGCTTCTCTGGTATCAGCGTGTCTGGCAAGACGGGAAGCTGCAGTGGCCAGCCCAGCAACATCAAGTGCGCGTAAGTGTCCTGTCCTGTCCTGGGACCTGGAGACTCGCGGTGGATACGGGGTAGAGCGATCGATCGATGCTCATGTCCTGGCATCACGATGTACAGAGTGGATGTTTGTACTGTAGCTGTCGTGCTCGCTGTCATCAACTGTGAGCAGCAATAGACAATGTGTGAATGAATGCCAAATCATTGAAGTCAAGGATTTCTTTCTTTGTTGTCTTGCATTGACGCGGATTTGTTGAGGTGGCGCGGTGGGTCATAGCGTCATAGCGGAGAGCTTCTTCGATGGTGTCTCGAGGGTGCACGAGATTACATGCATGCGTTCGATGCTGAACAGCATACGAAGCGATTTTTGTTGATGGTATTGACAGCCCGATCAAGAGAAACTCGAAAATCGAGGCAGGCGAGGCATTATGGTTCTTTGATTGGAAGTACAGGACAGTCATGATGAGACTGAGCGGTGATGGCTGTATGGGCGTTCGGTCGGTTAGGAGAGTCTCACTGATAGGTGTGGGCCTACCCTGCCAACTACCCAGGGAAATTGGCTCTACAAACCTGAAAACCCCGCCGGCAGTGAATACATACATACTCCGCCATGCTCCAATTTCTCACGCGTCTTCGATCGCGACCCCGTGCTCGCAGCATCCGAGCGACGCGAAAGCAATCCTATTGATCCTTTCTCCCTCTCTCGTGACTGGTTCGGCAAGCTACAAATCCGACGGGAACCGAGCAAACCAGATCCTTCAGTCATCCGATCCTCGCTGCTGGTGCTTCATCCCATTGGGACGGTCGTCGCAGGAGGAGTCGACTTGTGTGCTCGAGTGCTCTTTAGCAACGATCGGAAAAGAAGAGAAGAAGAGGACGAGGTCACCACATACTAGTCCGGGAACGTACGTACGTACGAACACCATATCATATGCATGGCGTTGTGCATGAGCGCCCGCCGTCGTCTGGGTTTGCAGAACGGTGAGTCGCATACAGTGGCGCGGCGTCTTGTGGCGTGGTGGCGCGATGACTCGCGGTCAGAACAATTTGTTCAACAAAGGGCGGCGCCATCGCGGCATTGCAGGGGTGATATGAGCCAGGACAGCGGCGACCTCGTATACTACACAGCTGTACTATACGAAGCTCTTCGCTTTGCGGCCACCATAGACGGGCCTCGCAGAGACTTTCGCTGTTTGTCCTCCCTCAGCTTCAAGCTTTCGAGCAGTCGAGCGAGCCAACTGCTGAGTGAGTCGGGCAACAGCAAGTTCAAATGCCACGCTGAGCTGGTGCTGTTGCAGTCAGGTGCCGAAAAGTGTGCTCCGTTGGCAAGTGTCAAGCAAGTGCCAAGAATGACATCGACTAGCAAAGCAAAACAAAACAAATCAATTCGAGTGCGCTCGACGCCATCTTCCCAATCGATTGACCGACTGATCAATCGATCGATCGATCGATCGATCGATCAACTGATCGACCAATCTGAATAAACGGCCACCGTACCGGACCACGTACGGATGCTGTGCGCCATACGGTGGCGGCGCACGGGTGAGACCACAAACGTCCGTCCCGATCGCACGACGCCGCGCTGGTCGTGACGACCGCCGTCTGCTGCGACGCAGATCCAAACTAATTCGCCGGTTTCTTGACCGCACCTCGGACCGCTGGCCGCGATCAAAATTATCTCTCAGTGGACGGCTCACACACAGCCTCCAGGCTCCAGCCACCAGCCTAGCCAAGCTGCGAGCGACAACCACAACTCACGCAACTCACACCCTCCCCTCACGCGACTCACGCTACCCACTCACTCTCGAATTTACTTCGACACTCACAAGCGAGCCAACACTACTACCAGCTCCGAGGGACACCACAACCAACCAACCAACCATGAAGCTCACCTTCGTCTCGCTGCTCGTCGCCCTCCTCGCCGCCGCCTCGGACGCCGCTCCCATGATGCGCCAGGAGGCAGACGCCAGCTGCACACTCACCGGAACCTACAAGAGCGGCACCGACATCTCGACGTGCAGCGCCGTCGTCATCGACTCGCTCTCGGTCCCCGCCGGTGTGACCCTCGACCTGACCAAGACCAAGTCGGGAGCCACCATCACGTTCACGGGAACGACCACCTTCGGCACGAAGCTGTGGGAGGGTCCGCTCGTGAAGCTCACGGGATCCAACCTCAAGGTGTCGGGAACGGGTACTCTCGACGGCCAGGGTGCGTGGTACTGGAAGCAGGGCCAGTCGGTGACTCGTCCCGTCTTCTTCCGCCTGAGCAAGGTCGCGTCGTCCACGCTCTCGGGTTTCACGCTCAAGAACTCGCCCTTCCGTACCTTCAGCATCCTCAGCTCCACCGCCACCACACTCTCGGGTCTCACGCTCGACTCGAGCGCGGGCAACGGCCTCGCCAAGAACACGGACGGCTTCGACCTCAGCAGCAACGACCACGTCACCATCTCCGACAACACCATCTACAACCAGGACGACTGTCTCGCCATGCAGTCCTCCACCAACACGGTCTTCTCTGGCAACACGTGCAGCGGTGGACACGGTATCTCCATCGGCTCGCTCGGCGGCACCACGGTCGCGTCCACCGACACGGTGAGCGGTCTCACGGTCTCCAACAACAAGATCATCAACAGTGACAACGGTATCCGCATCAAGACCATCGTTGGTCTCCAGGGTCTGGTCGAGAACGTCAAGTACACGGACAACACGCTGACGAACGTGAAAAATGCCATCGTGGTCCACTCGGACTACTCCAAGTCGAAGGGCGGCTACACGGGTTCGGCCACGAGCGCCGTCACGATCACGGGTATCACCATCAGCGGTCTCACGGGTACGGCCACCAATGTGTACGACATCGTCGCGAACTCGAAGGTGGTGTCGAACTGGAGCTTCTCTGGTATCAGCGTGTCTGGCAAGACGGGAAGCTGCAGTGGCCAGCCCAGCAACATCAAGTGCGCGTAAGTGTCCTGTCCTGTCCTGGGACCTGGAGACTCGCGGTGGATACGGGGTAGAGCGATCGATCGATGCTCATGTCCTGGCATCACGATGTACAGAGTGGATGTTTGTACTGTAGCTGTCGTGCTCGCTGTCATCAACTGTGAGCAGCAATAGACAATGTGTGAATGAATGCCAAATCATTGAAGTCAAGGATTTCTTTCTTTGTTGTCTTGCATTGACGCGGATTTGTTGAGGTGGCGCGGTGGGTCATAGCGTCATAGCGGAGAGCTTCTTCGATGGTGTCTCGAGGGTGCACGAGATTACATGCATGCGTTCGATGCTGAACAGCATACGAAGCGATTTTTGTTGATGGTATTGACAGCCCGATCAAGAGAAACTCGAAAATCGAGGCAGGCGAGGCATTATGGTTCTTTGATTGGAAGTACAGGACAGTCATGATGAGACTGAGCGGTGATGGCTGTATGGGCGTTCGGTCGGTTAGGAGAGTCTCACTGATAGGTGTGGGCCTACCCTGCCAACTACCCAGGGAAATTGGCTCTACAAACCTGAAAACCCCGCCGGCAGTGAATACATACATACTCCGCCATGCTCCAATTTCTCACGCGTCTTCGATCGCGACCCCGTGCTCGCAGCATCCGAGCGACGCGAAAGCAATCCTATTGATCCTTTCTCCCTCTCTCGTGACTGGTTCGGCAAGCTACAAATCCGACGGGAACCGAGCAAACCAGATCCTTCAGTCATCCGATCCTCGCTGCTGGTGCTTCATCCCATTGGGACGGTCGTCGCAGGAGGAGTCGACTTGTGTGCTCGAGTGCTCTTTAGCAACGATCGGAAAAGAAGAGAAGAAGAGGACGAGGTCACCACATACTAGTCCGGGAACGTACGTACGTACGAACACCATATCATATGCATGGCGTTGTGCATGAGCGCCCGCCGTCGTCTGGGTTTGCAGAACGGTGAGTCGCATACAGTGGCGCGGCGTCTTGTGGCGTGGTGGCGCGATGACTCGCGGTCAGAACAATTTGTTCAACAAAGGGCGGCGCCATCGCGGCATTGCAGGGGTGATATGAGCCAGGACAGCGGCGACCTCGTATACTACACAGCTGTACTATACGAAGCTCTTCGCTTTGCGGCCACCATAGACGGGCCTCGCAGAGACTTTCGCTGTTTGTCCTCCCTCAGCTTCAAGCTTTCGAGCAGTCGAGCGAGCCAACTGCTGAGTGAGTCGGGCAACAGCAAGTTCAAATGCCACGCTGAGCTGGTGCTGTTGCAGTCAGGTGCCGAAAAGTGTGCTCCGTTGGCAAGTGTCAAGCAAGTGCCAAGAATGACATCGACTAGCAAAGCAAAACAAAACAAATCAATTCGAGTGCGCTCGACGCCATCTTCCCAATCGATTGACCGACTGATCAATCGATCGATCGATCGATCGATCAACTGATCGACCAATCTGAATAAACGGCCACCGTACCGGACCACGTACGGATGCTGTGCGCCATACGGTGGCGGCGCACGGGTGAGACCACAAACGTCCGTCCCGATCGCACGACGCCGCGCTGGTCGTGACGACCGCCGTCTGCTGCGACGCAGATCCAAACTAATTCGCCGGTTTCTTGACCGCACCTCGGACCGCTGGCCGCGATCAAAATTATCTCTCAGTGGACGGCTCACACACAGCCTCCAGGCTCCAGCCACCAGCCTAGCCAAGCTGCGAGCGACAACCACAACTCACGCAACTCACACCCTCCCCTCACGCGACTCACGCTACCCACTCACTCTCGAATTTACTTCGACACTCACAAGCGAGCCAACACTACTACCAGCTCCGAGGGACACCACAACCAACCAACCAACCATGAAGCTCACCTTCGTCTCGCTGCTCGTCGCCCTCCTCGCCGCCGCCTCGGACGCCGCTCCCATGATGCGCCAGGAGGCAGACGCCAGCTGCACACTCACCGGAACCTACAAGAGCGGCACCGACATCTCGACGTGCAGCGCCGTCGTCATCGACTCGCTCTCGGTCCCCGCCGGTGTGACCCTCGACCTGACCAAGACCAAGTCGGGAGCCACCATCACGTTCACGGGAACGACCACCTTCGGCACGAAGCTGTGGGAGGGTCCGCTCGTGAAGCTCACGGGATCCAACCTCAAGGTGTCGGGAACGGGTACTCTCGACGGCCAGGGTGCGTGGTACTGGAAGCAGGGCCAGTCGGTGACTCGTCCCGTCTTCTTCCGCCTGAGCAAGGTCGCGTCGTCCACGCTCTCGGGTTTCACGCTCAAGAACTCGCCCTTCCGTACCTTCAGCATCCTCAGCTCCACCGCCACCACACTCTCGGGTCTCACGCTCGACTCGAGCGCGGGCAACGGCCTCGCCAAGAACACGGACGGCTTCGACCTCAGCAGCAACGACCACGTCACCATCTCCGACAACACCATCTACAACCAGGACGACTGTCTCGCCATGCAGTCCTCCACCAACACGGTCTTCTCTGGCAACACGTGCAGCGGCGGACATGGTATCTCCATCGGCTCGCTCGGCGGCACCACGGTCGCGTCCACCGACACGGTGAGCGGTCTCACGGTCTCCAACAACAAGATCATCAACAGTGACAACGGTATCCGCATCAAGACCATCGTCGGCCTCCAGGGTCTGGTCGAGAACGTCAAGTACACGGACAACACGCTGACGAATGTGAAGAACGCCATCGTGGTCCACTCGGACTACTCCAAGTCGAAGGGCGGCTACACGGGTTCGGCCACGAGCGCCGTCACGATCACGGGTGTCACCATCAGCGGTCTCACGGGTTCGGCCACCAACGTGTACGACATCGTCGCGAACTCGAAGGTGGTGTCGAACTGGAGCTTCTCTGGTATCAGCGTGTCTGGCAAGACGGGAAGCTGCAGTGGTCAGCCCAGCAACATCAAGTGCGCGTAAGTGTCCTGTCCTGTCCTGGAAACTGGTAGGTGTGTGCAACTGATCGAGCAAGCAAGCGTGGAAGCACTTGCGCGCTGGATGGACGCTACAAATGATGTAGACGAGTGTGCTGCAGGATTTGGATCGGGTGTGATTCCTGAAACGATAGGTTAGGATCGAGCAAGGGCCACTTGCTCACCCACGTCCTGCATAACCGTACAATAGTGAAAGCCGCAAGGTTTTGGATGTTCATGCTTGTGGTCGTCATGAGGGGCGGTGGCAGTGAGTGATTGATCCATCATGGTGCTCTACACATCGACCACAAGGGAACTCCGAGCTAGGCTGTTGCTCATTACTGCGAAACCGATGGAAATGGCACTCTGCCTGTCTGCAAGCGCATTCTGGGGCTGGTCAGGACAGTACATTGGAGTTGGAAAGTTTCTCAAATCTCCGACAACGTTGCGCTGTGTTCTCCAACTCTTAGTGCCCACTCTATAGTCTGCATGTTGGCATTTTGCGCTGAAAAAAAAAAAAAAAAAAAAAAAAGCGCCAGACGCAGCAAAAGCCAACAAGCCGAGGTCGAGCCAAGATTTCAAGCTCGGCAGCAGTTAGGATGAGCTCTTAGGCAGCGAGCTCCGTCGTCCGGTCGACGCTGGTGTGACTGAGACAGCACACCCTTCGGCGATGCCAGCCGGCGAAGAGGAATGTGCGGCGCCGCCCATCCGACCAAACCTTCAGCGATAGGCATCGATATTAAAGAAGGCTGTTTTGCCTTTTTTGATTGGATGATACTGTTTAAAAAGTATTAAAAAGCCTATTTAAAAGTGTCACAAAGGTGGAATTGCCTACATGATCGGCGCAATGTAAAGTCGCGCCGTCCAAGCTGTTGAGTCTTGTGCCCCCAGCTCAATGCGATTGAGCAGGGCGCCGCCGAGTCAACAAGTTTGCGGAGGCCCTGGCTCACATTCAAATTCAAGTGACCTCGAACAGCGTGGCGATGAGGAGCCCGCTGCAGATCTGCTCGAGGGCACAAGCGCTTCCGAGCACATCGCGAGCCCATTCAACACTAGCAGTAGAGGCGGGCAGGAGCGACGACACGCAGCTCGCGTGGCGTTGTATGGGGCCGAGAGGTGCTCGTAATACTCCATGACGGGCATTTTCGCTGTTTGGCGGCTTTTTCTTGCTCTGTTCGACGTACAGCTGGCCATTTTGCTCCCTCCACCGTGGGATCATTTGTCTAGGCAGGAGAGTGATCACGACCGCTGGACTACGGTACCTATTTCATCTTGCATCCCCTCTGCCTCGACATCCGGTTCGCGCTAATCTCGCAGCGACCAACAAGGCCGCTAGGGCTCGATTAGACCGAGGCGGACCGGCCGAGGCCAGTGCAGTCAGTCTCACTTTCCAATTTCCTTCGAGCCCCGCAAGCGACCCAGCCTCCAGCCTCCAGCTTCGATCAGCTCACCATGAAGCTCACCTTCGTCTCGCTGCTCGTCGCCCTGCTTGCCGCCACCTCCAACGCCACGCCCATGATGCGTGAGGAGGCAGACGCCAGCTGCACACTCACCGGAACCTACAAGAGCGGCACCGACATCTCGACGTGCAGCGCCGTTACCATCAGCTCGCTCTCGGTTCCTGCTGGAGTCACCCTCGACCTGACCAAGACCAAGTCGGGAGCCACCATCACGTTCACGGGAACGACCACCTTCGGCACCAAGAAGTGGGAGGGTCCGCTCGTGCTACTCACGGGCACCAACCTCAAGGTCACGGGCACCGGCACCCTTGACGGCCAGGGCTCGTGGTACTGGAAGCAGGGCACGTCCATCTCGCGCCCGGTGTTCTTCCGCCTGAGCAAGGTTGTGTCGTCCACGCTGTCGGGTTTCACCATCAAGAACTCGCCCTACCGCACCTTCAGCGTGCTCAGCTCGACCTCGACGACTATCACGGGTCTGACGCTCGACTCGAGCGCTGGTGACGGAACCGCCAAGAACACGGACGGCTTCGACCTCAGCAAGAACGACCACGTCACCATCTCGAACAACAAGGTGTACAACCAGGACGACTGTCTCGCAATGCAGTCCTCCACCAACACGGTCTTCTCTGGCAACACGTGCAGCGGTGGACACGGTGTCTCCATCGGCTCGATCGGTGGAACGACTGCTGACGCCTCGGACACTGTCAACGGTCTCACGGTCTCCAACAACAAGATCATCAACAGTGTGAACGGTATCCGCATCAAGACCATCGTCGACCTCAAGGGCGCTGTTGAGAACATCAAGTACACGGACAACACGCTGACGAACGTGAAGAATGCCATCGTGATCCACTCGGACTACTCCAAGTCGAAGGGCGGCTACACGGGATCGGCTACCAGCCAGGTTGCCATCACGGGTATCACCATCAGCGGTCTCACGGGTTCGGCCACCAACGTGTACGACATCAAGGCGAACTCGAAGGTGGTGTCGAACTGGAGCTTCTCTGGTATCAGCGTGTCTGGCAAGACGGGCAGCTGCAGCGGCCAGCCCAGCAACATCAAGTGCGCGTAAGCGATCACTTCAGTGCCGCCGTGATTGTAGAGAATGGTTTGAGTTACAGTCTGGGCGTCGAGCCTATTGATGTCAGCGCTGTCTTTGAGATTCAGTAAAGCCGCGAGAGAGCAGCAACCTAATGCAGTGCTAGTGACGTTGATTCCATCAGTTGTTGTCGTGTCATCCTTGGCATTTCGATGCGAGCTGTCGGCTTCATGTCACGAAACAAATCAGCGAGCAAATCTCGCTGGCAGCCCAGTCGGCTCCTCGCCGGCACCTCACCATATCCAAAGCGGCTTTTCGAGCTGGTGGCGGCGAGCACATCGCGAAGGGCCGAGCAGAGCGCATCCATGGGGCGTCTACGAGCCGTGTTCGTGCTCACTGCCATGTTCTCGGGCTTCCTCTTCTCGGCCGTCTCGCTGTACGCCGTCGCCAACGAGCAGACGCAGAGCGACGTGCGCCACGCGGTCCACGAGGCCATTCGGGACGTTCTCCGCCTCCCTGCAGCTCCGATTCCCGTCGATTCAGGTGAGATGAGCCCCTCCTCGCCTTCCCTCCATCAGCGCTAATGAGAGTCGCTGACTCATCGCTTCCCCGCTCGCAGACGGCAGAAGACCAGCGCTCTGCCGCCTCTAAAGGCGCCACGCGCACGCCACGCAGGACTCGATAGACTGAATACACGCGCACATGATCCCTTGCCTCCACTTGGCGCCCATCCGTAAGGCCACGCGCGACGAGATCCGCGCGAACGGCCGTCGCGCATCACCAAGATCCGCGCGTCCCCTCGCTGGTCAATGTTCTCGAGAGTCTCAGTTCGAGTGGCGAGTGGTCCCCCCCCCCCCCATTCACAGCAGCCATCGCCTCCTCGCCAGCATGAGTCGCCTCCGAGCGGTTGCGGTCTCGGCCACGGCGGCCGTCGGCTTCCTCACGGTGCTGCTGGCCTTCGTGCTCGCGCGGGTCAACGGGGTCTACCTCGGCGGCCTCGTGTGGCCCTTCCTGTCCGATCTGGGGCGCGGTGGGTCTCTCCGTCTCTGCTGCTGCGCGTCGACGTCCGTCTCACGCGACTCGCAGACCCGCCGGGCTCGTACGTCATCTTCTTCGGGCTCAACATCGTCGCCGTGCTGCTCGGGCTCACGTGGACATTCAACCACGAGTACAAGATGCCCTTCGTGCGCCGCAGCGTCGACAGCGGCCAGATATCGCGCGGCGTGCGCGCGTTGACGTACGCCAGCGGGGCCTTCGGCATCCTCGGCGCCTTCGGGCTGCCCGTGTTCGCGTCCTTCGCCGCGCCGCCGGCCATGCATGACTGCGCGGCCGTGGCATTTGTTGTATGCGAGGCGCTCGCCATGCTCATCAACGTGGGTCTTGGTATCGCCACGGCTTCCGTGGCTCTCGCTGACCTTCTTTGCTCGCACAGACGTATCTGAACTACCGAATCTTCCTGGCCAAGCGCGACGAGATGGAGAGCGGCGTGTTCATCACGGACCGGTACGGCCCCCGCAGCGTCTCGCGCATCCGCGCCAGTCAGCTCGAGGCTGTCAAACGCTCGTTCGTCATCGAACTCGCGAGCGTCGCGCTGTTCGCCATGTCGGTCGGCATCTACCTGCCGGTGCTCTACTCGGCTACACCTGCGCCACACTTGACCATTGCCGAGGTAGGTCCCATCAATCTGGCAGTGACGGCACTTCGACGGCACGATGTTGACACTAGCGTTTAGTGTGTGGCCAAGGGACTCGGGGAGACGTACTGCTCTTCGACCATGCGCCTCAACGATACGGACACTAAGCTGTGGAACTACGGTGCGTGTGCCGCGATGGATGTCAGTTGACGCGCAGCTCTGACGCTTGGGATGCCCTTAGAGAATGATTTGGGCGTTCACCAGATGCGTGCGCTGGCCCAGCTCGGCTGCGTGCTGTCACTGCTCACCTACGCGTTGAGCTTCGTCGTGGACAACCGCGAGGATGGCGAGGACGAGGCCGGCGCGATGGACAAGGATCGCGTAGCCGCTGGCGGATCGCAGCCGCTGTACTACTACCACCACCAGCGTCCGCGCGTGATCCGGCGTGCAGCAAGCGAGGGAGGGACCCCCAGGAGACCGAGAGCGCAGTCGAGTCCGTCCACGCGCAAGGAGAAGCGAGCAGCACGGCCCAAGCTGCTGTCGGGGCAGTCGGACGGCGCCATCGTGCTGTAGCGGAGACCGAGTGGCGTTATCCGGATGCGCGGCTTTTGATCTGCAGCTATTGTCTACTTTTTCCGGATTTGTGTATAAGACTGTATAGACAGGTATAGTTGCCTTTATGTACCCATCTCGAAATAGCTGCGCAGGAATAGCACCGCCAAGCACAACGGACCGCCCGCTGCCGTGGAGCTCAAAGCGACGGCGCTTCCTGGCTACACTCGTGCCCAGAGCTCGCCACCAGAGGGCTCTCCGTATTCTAGAAGCCATCTCTTGGTTTGTGGCTCTCTGGCGGTGTCGCCACCTGCCTCGAGCGTGTCTCCAGTCCACTCTGCGACCGATCCGCTCGCGACCATGTCGTTCCAGTTCCCAGCGACTGGCGCACGCGTCACGACACGACATGTCGAGAAGCTTCAGATGGAGCGGAGGCGACAAGAAGCCGAGCATGCAGCGCTGCAGCGCTTCGCCATGAGCAACCAGCTGCAAGCGACGCACAACCAGTCGGACGTGGCGGTCGCCACACGCCGCCGCTCGAACCACATCGCACAGCTCACGGCTGAGCGCGTGCTGGAGGAGACGCGGCAGGAGCAGCAGGCTGCGCGAACGCGGCAGATGCGAGAAACCCAGCAAAACGAACAGCTTGCGAGGGCCATGGAGGCCAGCAAGAAGTCGCAGGAGCAGCGAGAGCGAGAGGTGCAGCGCATCTGTGAGGAGAGCGATGAGCTGCGCGCGCTCGAGTCATTCCTCAAGACGGCCTACATGAACAAGGAGCGAGCTGAGCAGCAGCTTGAGAAGGAGGCTCTGCGAGCCTCCGACCGAGCGCGAGAAACTGCCATGGAGCAGCAGATGGAGTATGATCGTCAGCGTGCGCTCGTTGACATGCAGAACCGGGAGCTCGCACGTCGCGCCGAGGCCGTGCAGGCCAAGCAGGGCTTGCAGAACCAAATGCTGCAGCGCCAAGAGCTCACGAAGGAGGCACAAGCAGAGGCAGAGAGTGAGCGAGAGAAAATTGAACGCCTCGTTAAGCAGATCGAGCTCGA
The DNA here is from genome assembly GCA_024867545.1 of Phytopythium helicoides. NCBI lineage: Eukaryota > Oomycota > Peronosporomycetes > Pythiales > Pythiaceae > Phytopythium > Phytopythium helicoides. Next base: position 889,362 of record JANFNE010000012.1, on the reverse strand, counting down.
GGACGCTGCTGAGATGGCCAAGAAGCAGGCGCAACGTGGCATGACACGCGAGATGATTGAGCGAGCGCAACGAGAGCGAGAGGCAATGCTACGTGCGCAGAGAGAACAAGCTCGACAGCAAGAAGAGGAGATTGCAGCCTATAGGCGACGCGTGGAGGAGCGCGAAGCGAGCATTCGCGCAGCCAACGAAGCCAAGAAGGCGCAGGAAGACGCTCTATTCAAGGCAGTAGAGCTGAGATCCAAGCAAAGCGCCGGCAGGACGAAGAGATCGAGAGACTACGCGACGAGCTTTGGGAGGAAGAGTTGCTCCAGAAGAAGAAGGCACAAGAAGAGGAGAAGTTGCTGGCCAAGCAGCGAGCCAAGGAGGAGATAATGAACAGCAACGCGATGCAAATGAAGCTACGGGAAGAGCTTGCGCGCGGCAAAAGGCCGAGAGGAAGGCCTTCAACGCCATGCTGCAGCAGAAGTTTGCTTCCGAGGCACGACGCGAAATGGAGCTCAACATCTTTCGCCGCAAGCAGCGCGAGCAGTTTCAGGAGGAGATCGCCAAGCAGAATGCACTCAAACAGCAAATGCTGCGCGAGGAGCTCGAGCGCGAACGCCGCGAACGGGAGAAGCAGGAACAGGACGAGGAGTTCCGGCGCCAGGTCGTCGAGCAGGCCAAGCAGCGTTTGCTGCAGGAGCATGCAGACGTTCTACAGGGTTTCATGCCGGGCGGATCTACGAGATCAGCAATCATGGGCAGACCCTCCTCTTCGTCGTCTTCGTCAAGCTCCCGCTCGAGTCTCTATCGCTAATCAAATTAAAACTTTGAACGACTTGGGGTGTATGTGGAATGCGAGAATCCTGTTTAGACCGATTGAAGTAGAATGAAAACGCTATGAAGGCGTCGCACCGCCATGTCCTGGGGCGACTCGAGTCCACCTACCGCTCTACCGGAAGATCTTGAGTGCGCGGTCCATCGAGACGGACGCAAGGAAGCTACCATCCGGCGCAAAAGGCGATGCCAGTGACGGCAGCCTTGTGCTCGTCGAACGTTTTCACGACCGTCCAGTTGTTCTTGGAGCTCTCGTGGGCTACTTGGATGCTTGAGCCGTGGCCAACGGCCAGGAATGAGCCACTCGGGTCGAACTGGATTGAACGCACGGCACTCTTCTTCTTACTGTCCGCGCTCAGGTCGAGCTCAAAGAAGCTCTGTGCCTTGCGCAGGTCCCACAGCTTAACAACGCCGTCATCACTGCCCGACGCCAGGTGGTAGCCGTTCTCCGAGAAGGCAAGCGCGTTGACTGGTGCCGCATGGCCCTCGAACGTCACCACATTCGCCAGCGTGTTCACGGCCCACATCTGGACAAGTTTGCTCTTGGATGCCGAGCCGAAGATGCCACCGTCCGGGTGGAACGCGACGGCGCGCGCCTCATCGACGCTCGATCCAGCCCCCGCGGCTGCAACCTGGCCCGACAGCGCGTACCGCGCCAGGAGCTTGCCAGCGCGAATGTCGTGGAAGCCCCAGGTCGCGTCAAGCGCGCCGCCGAGCACATAGTTACCTGTCGGGTGGATCGAGAGCGACGCCACGGCGTCCTCGTAGCCGTCCAGCGTGGCGCCGACCTTGTAGGCGATGTCCGCACTCGACTCGTCGCGCGTCCATAGCTTGAGGGTCTTGTCGTGCGCGGCCGTGACGAGCAGGTCGGCCGTCGGGTGGAACTCGACGTCCGCAACCTTTTTGGTGTGACCCGAGAGCGTGGCCTCGAGCTGCTGGCGCTGCGTGGAGAATACCTTGACGTGCTTGTCGACGCCGGCGGTGGCGACGCGCTCAGGCTTCTTGGCGTCCACGGCGACGGCGAGCACGCCGGGCTTGTCAGCGTCGTGCAGCGTGTGCGTGGACTTGACTTGCCAGTCGGCGATTCCCGCGAGCCACTCTGCGCGCTTGGGCGCCTCCTTCTTCTTGAAGTCCTTGCGGCGCTTGGCGAGCTCCTTCTGCTTGCTCTCGATGGTGGCGACGACCTCCGGCGCGAGCGCGGCGGGCTGCATGTCTACGTCCTCGTCGTCGGTGTGTCCTGCTCCGGCACTGGCGCTGGCGAGCTTCTCCTTGAGCGCCGCGTTCTCGGCGTTGAGGCGCGCGATGACGCGGCAGGCGGCGTCGTGCTGGTAGAGCGCGTGCGAGAGCTCCTGGCGCGTCTGCTCCAGGTGCTTCTTGAGCGCGAAGGTCTCGAGCATGGTGGCGTCCCACTCGCTCTGGAAGAGCGCGAGCAGCTGCGGCACGCCCGCGCCCTCGAGCGGCTCGCGCGGCGGCTCCTGCGTCGCCGAGGCCGCCGAGGCAGCGTGCACCTTGAGCGGGAGCAGGTCCGTCTCAGGGTCCAGCGGCTCGCCCGTCACGGGGCAGCGGCGCTCGTTCTGCTCGAGGAACTTGAGCAGCAGGCGGCGCTCGAACACGAGCCCGGAGCGCAGCGAGGCCACGGGCTCGTGCGGCACGCGGCCGCTGAGCGCGCACAGCATGGGGGGAGGCGGGAGGCAGGCGGCCAGTCGAGGACTGGGCGGCGGCGGCGCGGGCTACATGCGCGATTCCCGCGTTCTGTGCGGTTGGGAGGCGCTATTTAGTATATCTGAGCGACTGGATATGTGATTTTGAGGGTAGAATGAGGCTATATCACGGAAAGAAGGATTGAGCTGCTCACCTTGAAGAGCCGCAGAGCGCATGGAGACCGCAGGGGACGCGCCCGCCGCCGCGTTCGACGCGCTCGAGCAGCTCGGGCCGTCGCTGGCAGACGTGCTGGCGTTCGAGGACCCGCCGGAGCCCAGGCGCGCGATCGAGCAGCGGCAGGCGGCGGGAGAGGACGCGCAGGAAGAGGCCGCGCAGGCACCGACCAAGTTCGACGCGTGCCTCTCGCGCTCCGTGGTGCTCGGCAGGGTCGTGGACGCCGCGGCCGACAACGCACGCCGTACGCAGGAGTACTTTGCCAAGCTGCTGGACAGGCTGCAGCTCGACGCCACGGGGCTCGTGCTGCTGCAGGACTCGACGGTCGTCGTGTTCCTCGAGACGACCGCCGACCAGTTCCTCCAGGTGCTCAAGCACCTGCAGAAGCAGCGCATCCTTGACGCCGCGACCATGCGCATCCTCGCCAGCAGCGACGACCACGCCAAGCGAGTGCTGCAGGGGCTCTACTTTAAAAAGGTGACGGTCGCAGGCCGCCCCAGCGGCGACAACGCCGAGCTCACCGACGAGTCGCTGCGGCAGAGCGTCGTGGACACGTTCCTCGACTTGATGAAGTTTGTCAAGAAGATTGGACCCATGGGGCCGGCAGAGATCCGCAAATGCCTCACGAACCTGTCCATGACGGACCAGATGTGCCTGCCGTCGAACGACCTCGTGCTGGCGCTGCTCGGCCGCGAGGAGCTCATGACCATCGACGAGTTCCTCGAGGTGTTTGCTTCGCCCATTGCAGTTGAGCTCGAAGCCGAGCGCGTATGGCCACTGCACCCGCTCATCCAGTACTAGCTCCAAGAGGAATACAATACACGTTCGTTCATTCATTCGCTACCCGCGCTTGTCACTCGCTCAGCGTCGCGGAGAAGTCGGTCGGGTGCGCGTGTCCGTCGAGTCTGCATCCACCACCCGTGCAGTAGCCCTCAACCAGCGTGGTCTGCATCTTGCGGAAGTGGCAGGCGCCGCCGGGGCACTTGGCGGTCTCAACGCGCTCAAAGACGCACGCGCCGCCCTCGCACGTCGCGTCCTTGCAGTCGCTGCGGTTGCGCGCGCGCAGCGCCACCGAGAAGGTCGCGGCGCTTTTCCCGTCAGTCCACACGAGTAGCACCAGCAGCAGTAGCAGCAGCAGCAGCAGCAGACCTACCGGAAGTAGCAGAGTCCACCGGCGCACGAGAGCGGGCGCGCGCAGTTCTCGAACAGGCAGCCGCCCGCCACGCACTCGGGCGCCTCGCAGCTCGTCGGCACGTGCGCGTAGTCGGCCCAGATGTCTCGCGCGGCAGCCGCGTCGCCTGCCAGCAGCAGCAGTAGCAGCAGCGTCACCAGCAGCGCCGGCCTCTCCATCACTTCCTCGCGTCGCCAAGAGTCGCAATGCTGCGGCGATCTTTTCGGGCGTTACCTGTAATATACGCTTCGCAATAGATCTCTTTGTGTAATACAAACTCAACAAAAGTATATATATGTAAATATTGAAGCGTTTTACGTGACACGTTTTACGTCATCGGAGGAGGACTTCAAGTTCGATTTCAGCCAATCAGCGTGCCCCGCAGATCCTTCCCTCACGCCACCTCACATCGGAATCGGCCGGCCGCCCCCCGCCCGCGCCTGTCTCCTCCTCGCCCTCCTCGCTGGGCTCGCTGCAGGCCATGACGGTGCTCTCCAAGTCGCAGACCGTGTCGGGCGCGCTGTCCATCAGCGGACTGGTGCGTGGCGCGAAATTCCGGGCGCGAACGGCCGAAAACTGACGCCGTGAGCCGCAGGTGGCGCTGGCGCTGGCCATCCGCGAGAATGGGCAGAAGCGCTCGAGCGAGGCGCTGCGCCAGGAGTCGCAGTTCATGACCAGGAAGCAGGGCAACAAGCAAAAGGTGGCCGTCAACAGGGAGTTCTACGCGCGCTTCGTGCGCCTCTTCAAGGTCATCGTCCCAGGGCCATTCACGGCCGAGGTCGGCTTCGCCGCGCTCGTCGCGCTGCTGCTGGCCGCGCGCACGTCCTTCGACATTCTGCTGCTGCAGATCTTCACCTCCATCGAGCGCGCCATGTGCGTGAATCCCCCCTCCCTCCCGTGTCGGTGTTGCTGCAGGTGCTGACTCACAGACTTCTCGGTGCCAAACGCAGTGTCTCCCGCTCGCAAAAGGACTTTGCGCACCACCTGCGCCGCTTCTTCGCCGTCATGCTCCCCGTGTCGTGCGTCAACTGCCTGCTCAAGTACGGACACACGGAGCTCACGCTGCGCTTCCGCAACCGCCTCACCAAGCACCTCTACGCGCACTACCTCAAGGGCTTCATCTACTACAAGGTCTCGAACCTCGACAACCGCATCTCGAACGCCGACCAGCTACTCACGGTCGACGTCGAGCGCTTCTCCAACTCGGTTGCCGACCTGTACTCCAACATCTCCAAGCCGCTGCTCGACATCTCCATCTACGCCGTCAAGCTCACGTCCACGATCGGGTTCCAGGGCCCCGCCATCATGCTCTCCTACCTCATCGGATCGGGCATGTTCCTCACGTGGCTGCGCCAGCCCACGGGCCGCTTCACGATCGCAGAGCAAAAGATGGAGGGTAACTTCCGCTTCATGAACTCGCGCCTCATCACGCACAGCGAGGAGATCGCCTTCTACAACGGCAACGTGCGCGAGAAGCGCATCATCGACGAGTCGTTCTCGCGCCTGATTGACCTCGTCCGCAAGTCGCAGCAATTCCGCTTCTCGATCAGCGTCATCGACAACATTGTTGCAAAGTACCTGGCGACCTTCGTCGGCTACCTTGTCGTGTCGAAGCCCTTCCTGGACACGAGCAACCCGCGCCTGATCAACTCGTCGTATGCCGAGCGTATGGAGGACTACTTCCGATCGGGCAAGATGCTGATCAAGTTGTCGGAGGCAATGGGTCGCCTCGTGCTCTCTGGCCGTGAGCTCACGCGACTTGCGGGCTTCACGGCGCGCGTTACCGAGATGATTGACGTGCTTACGGACCTGGACCAGGGCAAGTACCAGCGTACGATGGTCAAGGCCGAGGACGACGACGCAGATGACGAGGTTGTGAAGTCGAGCTCATCTGCCGAGGCGCTTGGCCTGTACCCGAACAAGGGCACGCTTCACCACAAGGACCACGTCATCCAGTTCGAGGACGTTCCCCTCGTGACGCCGAATGGTGATGTGCTTGTCAAGGCGCTCAGCATCAAGGTCGAGTCTGGCATGAACGTGGTTGTCGCTGGGCCGAACGGCTGCGGCAAGAGCTCGCTGTTCCGCATCCTCGGTGAGCTTTGGCCCCTCTTTGGCGGCAAGCTGACCAAGCCGGAGCGCAACGGATTGTTCTACATCCCCCAGCGTCCATACCTGACACTCGGAAGCCTCCGTGACCAGATTATTTACCCGCACTCGCATGAGGACATGAAGGCTTCTGGTCGCACGGACGAGGATCTGATGCACTTTTTGGAGAAGGTCCAGCTCGGATACCTTGTTTCCCGCGAGGGCGGGTGGGACGTCGTCCACGACTGGGCTGACGTCCTGTCGGGTGGCGAGAAGCAGCGTGTTGCCATGGCTCGTCTGTTCTACCACAAGCCCCAGTTTGCGATTCTTGATGAGTGCACGTCGGCAGTCAGCGTGGACGTCGAGGGTGCCATGTACTCGTACTGCCGCGAGCAGAACATTACGTTGTTCACGGTGTCGCACCGCAAGTCGCTGTGGAAGTACCACGAATACGTTCTCCGGGTAAGTCACCGTTGTCGTGACCCATTTATCTCATCATGCGCAAGCTTCTAATGTGTGTGTGCGTTCGGATACAGTTCGATGGCCGCGGCAATTACGAGTTCAAGCAAATTGACGAGGCGGACGAGGCGTTCGGTTCGTAAGTTAGCGAGCAAGCATTTCATTCTTACACACTCTCGAGGTGTGTGCCTACAAACCAGCACCCGCTGGGGCTAGATGCGTAATGAACTGCGTTGCGGGTGTTTTCACTAGCCTACGTACATCGCGTGCCTCCCTATCTAATTCATCGGTCTCTTGCACTAACCCCCGCTGCGCTCAAGTGCTAGCTTCTTGTCGATGCCAAGCAATTTCAGCGCACGTACTGCTTCCCAGTCCTTTGCAAGACTCAGCTGCCACTGATCAATCTCGTCTAAAACTTCGCCGGTAGATGCTGCTGTTGCTGCTTGAAGCATTCGCGTGAAGAGCTGGGATGCTTTATGCTGCGCTTGGACTGGGAGCTCAACTACGAGGCGCTTGACCCATTTCCACTCAGGATTGTCAAGTGGCGACGGAGCCACTTCGAAATCAGTGGCAGCGTTGCAACTGCACTGAGCAGTTGTCGTTGACATCTCTGCGCGTTCTCCGAGTTGCAGTGTGAAGTGTCTGATAGCAAAACCGAAGCAAAACCGGGCTTGACTTTTGGCAACTTAGGAGTGTATTTGTGCCATAAATATACTGTATCTATCTCATCAAGGATGGTCATGAGCAAAGTGGAGGATGATCCCATTGCCGAAATGCTCGAGCGGAAACCCCAAGATCACAATCGGAAATGCGATGCACTTGGCTTGGAAAAGCGCGCGCTGCGACGAGAGTATAAAAGCGAGCTGTGTCAATCCGCTGATTCCAAGCCGCCGCCGAAGAAGAGCTAGGTAGACTGCCACAAAAACGCACTCGAGTGCGCATAGCGTGAGCACTCGGAACACGGTCTCTCCGACGGCATCGATGGTGGTCATAAAGCGCATTGTGAGGTAGTAGGTGCGATTGGGGAGCCAGAAGACAACAACGAGATACATAGCTGCAAATACGAGTGTTTTCATCAGTCGATAGCCTGGTAACGGAGGAAAATGCAAACGCACCGTAGAAGAGCAGCATGGAGACGGTGATGTAGGAGCGAAGTAAGATCATCTCCGTTTGATGAAGTGCAGCGCAGACCCCAACTACAAATGCCTTCTTGGCCCGTTGTGAATGTGTTAATACTATCACGTGCTGTCGCTCAGTTGGTGCTGGGGTGATCGCTAGAGCTCGGTTCCGCCGTTGAACCAGCCAGACTTTTGGCTGGCGACTCATTTTCCGAAGCGTAGCCGTCACGGAATGTGATCTTCTCGAAATTCGGGTGGGCGAAGAAACTTGTATAGTCTGGTGAGTTTCGACCAGCTCGCTTGTTGTTACTAAAATGGCTCGATGACATTCCAAGAATTCTGGGCGGCGATATCTCATTTGAGTCGAAAGAAAAATGTTTGGCGTGTCAATGTGCAGCGATCGCCCCACACTCTCCTCTGACGCAAGTTTGAGAGCAGTAGCAATAAGGCCACCGGTAGTAATATGAAAACAATCCGTTTGGTTGTTGCTGGATTCACGAACCTCTGTCCAGCGTCGTCGAATTCGAGCTGACGATTTGACAATGTCATAAGCATTGAAAACCATTTGTAGGCAGCTAAAGGCTGCAATGAGTGCTAACGTCTTGAGTGATTTCGAGTTTTGAAGGCATGTGGCAACAAAAAGAATGTGATAGAGATGTCCTGATGCACAAGTCAGAACTCCCAGTATATCGATATTTTGACATCCAGCACGAGCCAGCGCTGATCGGATGACAAGCTTGAGCACAGGGAGAGTCGCGGAAAGACACATCTGTACCGTCGGAGACGATACCATGAAGAGAGCAGCGAACACAGGGTACATAAAAACTGGCAACTGCTCTATCCACATCATTTTGCCGACACGTTGCTGGCGCTCCTGAATAACACGGGAGTTTGAATCAATGGGGCGGAACGCTGAGAGGTAGCCCACAATCACCATCGGGATGGTAGGCACAAACTGGGTGAGTGGGAAGGGATAAATGCCGGTCAAGAAAATTACCGCCATACATACGGAAACGCCGACAATTGACTGAAGCAATCCGTTTAGTAGCACACCGCGCCATGTCATGGGAGGAAATTCGGGAATGTACTCGCTCTGGGTGGCAATTGGGGGCATGCTCGTAAGCAACATTGTGAAGAAGAATCGCACGAGAAAAGCGCCCGAGTGGTCCCATCCAAGTGCAGGTGATGCCAAAGGAATCGCTTCCAATGCAATGTTGATGACAAGAGATGGCAGCGCTGACAACAATATATAGCTCGCTATGTGTGCTCGAGTAGATGCTCGCTGAAACTCGTTCAAAGAGTCGAGTTTGCTGACACTGTAGTGGCCAAATACCCTCCACTGCGACTGAGAAGCCAGGCGACCCACAAAGCGAAGCACAGGCTGTACTAGTCGGCGAGACGAGTATCGGCGGAGATCTCTTTGGACCCTTGGTGCATCTCTACTAGAGACCACTGGCACAGGTGCTACAGAATTCATCAATCCACGTGCTTGAAGTGCCTTCAACCGAACAATCACTTGTATGAAACAAAGAGAATACTGCTTGCAAACTATAAATATACTGAAGTCCAGGAAAAGATTGAACATCACGTGGAAGACAACTCGTCCATCATGGCGACGACACCTCGTCAAGTATTCTTGTCGCCGAAGTTGAGGATGATCCCATTGCCGTAATGCTCTAGTGCGAATCCGAGGATGATAATCGGAAGTGCAATACACTTGGCTTGGAAAAGCACCCGCTGCGATGAGAGCACAAAAGCCAGCTGCGCCAATCCGCTAAGACCAAGTCGGTATCGAAGGAGACCCAGGTAGATTGAAGTGAAAACGCACTCGAGTGCACACAGAGTGAGCAGCCGGAATACAGTTTCTTCGACAGCATCTGTAGTTGTCATAAAGCGCATGGTAAGGAAGTACTTGTGATTTGGGAGACAGAAAACCACAACTAGATACACGGCTGCATCCAAGATACAATTAAATACAAACGCATTGAATGGGAACCAGAGACTCATATACGTACCATAAAAGGAGAGCATGCTGATGGTAATATAGGAGCGGAGTACAATCATCTCTGTTTGATGAAGTGCGGCGCAGACCTCCAGTATAAACCTCTTTTTCACTTGTTTTGAATGTGTTAATGTTATCGTGGGCTGGTGTTCAGTTTGTGCAGGAGCAATCTTTCGAAGTCGGCTACGACGTTGTATCAGCCAGACTGTCGGTTTTAGTCTTATCTTCTTCAACATTATAGTCACTGATTGGGATCTTTTAGAAAATCGAGTTGGTAAGGAAACCTGTCGCATCTGGTGGTTATCGAGCGACTCGCTTGTCGTCAATAAAATAGCTTGGTGACGCTCTAGGAATTCGGAGTGGCGGTAGTGTTTGTTTGTAGACAAAAAGATTGAGGGCTTATCGAAGTGGAGCGATCGTCCTACACTTTGCTCAGATGCCAGTCTGAGTGCTGAGGAAATATAACCTCCAGTGAATATGTGGAAGTTTTTGAGTTGGGTACTGCTCAAATCGCAAACCTCAGTCCAGCAGTGATGAACCCGACGAGACGATATTGCAACGTCGTATCCGTTCAAGAGCATCTGAATCGAGTTGAAGGCTACGATAATCCCCATTGTTTTGAGTGATTTTGCATTTTGAAGGCACGTGGCAACGAAGAGAATGTGGAAGAGATGCCCTCCAGCATTTGTTAAAATCCCCAAGAGATCCACATCACGCCAGCCAGCACGAACAAGAATTGTCCGGACAGCAAATTTTAGCACTGGTAATGCTGCAGACAGCCAGAACTGTACTGCCGGCGACGAAGCCATAAAGAGTGTGGCGAACATGGGGTAGGCAATGAGTGGCGACTGCTCGACTCCTATCAGGTTGTTGACGTACTTTTCGCGCTCTTGAACTCCAGGCAAATATGTAAAACGGTGGCTGGAAATCAAGAGGCGGTACGCAACCGCCATGGGAAAGCAAGGCACGAACTGGATAAGCGGAAATGGGAAAATATCAGTTGAAAATATGACTACCGTACACACCGCCATGCCGACAAATGACATGAGAAGCCCATGTACAAGTAAAGCGGGCCACGATATCGCCGGAAACTCGACTATGTACTCGCTCATGTTGATATACGACAGCATGCTGGTGATCAACATTGTCAAAAAGTACCGTACAAGAAACGAAGCTGCATGGCTCGATCCGAGTGATGGAGGGGCCAGAGGAATAGCTTCGAGTGCAAGGTTGATCACTAGAGAAGGTAAAGCTGATGCGAATATGTGCCCCAGAATGTGTGTTTGAGTTGCGCTCCGTTGAAATTCATTGAAAGCATCAAGCTTGCTAATGCTGTAATGGCCAGCTACCTTCCATTGCGGCTGCGATACCACTCGGTCTATGAAGCAAAGTATACGTCGACGGAATCGGCTGCATAAGCCTTGGCGTCCAGTATCAGTAGCTTGTCCAGCATGTCCACTGGAGGTGATAGCAATCTCTGGAGTCACAGCATCCATCACCGCCACAATCTCAAAACGTTTGTACACTGATCCCGCTTGTCGGATTCTAATGCAAGGTATATTTATCGTCTCTAAGTGAAACTGCAGGACGCACAATACCACGCTGAGGCAATGTCGGGTGCAAATGCTCATTTGAGCTGTTCGATCACATACTGAACAACGCGAGCATCCACATCGACGCAGTACTATCTTTTGAAGATTTACTCTGCTTAGCACTCTTACAAGTCTGACCAAGAAGCTTAAACCCTCCAGATCCTGACGGATATCTGTACAATCCTAACCCTCGAAGATGCATGGAGGACTACTCCCTCGGCTCATGGCCAAAGTTCAAAATGATACCGTTGCCAAAATGTTCGAGCGGAAAGCCCAAAATCACGATTGGTAACGCAATGCACCTAGCTTGAAAGAGCCTGCATTGCGTCGAAAGCACGAACGCAAGCTGCGTCCACCCGCTGATCCCAAGCTTCTTTTGTAAAAGAAGAAGATAGACAGTTGCAAACACACACTCGAGCGCACATAGTGCAATTAATCGAGTCACAGTATCCCCAACAGCATCAATAGTCGTCATGAATCGCATTGTGAGGAAATATTCGCGGTTGGGAAGCCAGAAGACCACAACTAGATACACTGCTATACAGACAAATTGGTCAATCATGTGCAAATTCAAGCTTTCTGATAAAGAACGCACAACGTACCGTAGAAGAGCAAAATAGTGATGGTGATATATGACCGCAGCACGATAATTTCCGTTTGATGAAGCGTGGCGCAGACTTCGAGCACAAACCTTCTTTTGGCGCGACGTGATCTAGTCAATACTATTAGATGTCGTTGTGAATTTGGTGCAGGACTCACTCTCTGACTCTGAGCTCGCCGTCGAAAAGCCCAAACGCCAGAATAACGACTTGGTCTTCTGAGAGGTGATGATACGGTTGAAGCTCTCTTCCAACTTCGATTAGGTAACACTATCTGTTGGGACTGACGCTGGAGCAGGGGTGCGCGCTGTTCTTCTAGTATGGCTTGGTGGCGTGCCAGGAATTCAGGTCGGCAGTACCGCTTGTAAGTTGAGAGGAAAATTCTGGGCTTGTCCAAGTGCAGCGATCGCCCCACACTCTCCTCAGATGCGAGCTTCACCGCGATGTTCACAAAATCTCCCGAGGAGCTCTGCATGATATTGACCTGAGTGCTGCTCAAATCTCGAACTTCTATCCAAGATGTTTTCACGCGGGCTGCTGATTTTGAGATGTCATACGCATTAAACAGCATTTGTAGCGAGTTAAAGGCCACAATGACTGCCATCGTCTTGGGTGATTTTGAGTTTTGAAGGCAAGTTGCGACAAAAAGAACGTGGTAAAGATGCCCTGCAGCGCCTGTTAGTACGCCAAGTAAGTCTGTATCGTGCCACCCAGCATGAACTAGCACTGAACGGATAACAAACTTGAGCACCGGTAAGACTGCGGATAGGCAAAGCTGTAGATTTGGTGATGAGACCATGAAGAGAGCAGCAAACATGGGGTAAATAACGACCGGCATCTGCTCGATGGCCATCAAGTTGTTGATGCGCTTCTCACGCTCTTGAACACCAGGGAGGTGCGCGAAATGGGAGCTAAAGATTGAGAGCTTACCCACAAGCGTCATTGGCAAAGCGGGTACAAACTGAAAGAGGGGGAACGGATAAATATCGGTGAAGAAAGCGATCGCCACGCAAACAGAGATACCAACGATCGACTGGAGTAGACTATGTAGAAAAACCCCACGCCAAGAGATAACAGGGAACTCTGGTATGTACTCGCTTTTGTTGGCAATCGGAGGTATACTTGTAACCAACATGGTGAAGAAAAACCGAGCAAGAAAGGTTGCTGAGTGGCTCCAGCCAAGTCGCGGTGGTGCTAAGGGGATTGCTTCCAGAGCAACGTTGATGATGAGCGACGGCAGCGCTGATGCTAATACGTAGATTAGGATATGCGTTCGTGTCGCGGTTCGCTGGAATTCATTGAGTGCATCTAGCTTGCTGACACTGTAATGACCAAACACTTTCCACTGTGGCTGAGATGCCACTCGATCTGCAAGCTGAAGAACTCGATAGATGAACTGATTCTTCGAACGCAGTCGATGATTGCTTAGAATCCTGGAAGACCCCCTCTTTGCACTGAACTCTGCTGCCGGAGCTACAGCACGCATCGATCCAGGCAGGGTTCAAGCTCAAAGAGATCGGTAGCACCAGTGTCGTCAATTAACGCTTTCAAAGTGAGTCGTTTCAAATATTATGGTAAATTTAGCATTTTCGCTTCGTTTGTCTCTTCTAACCCCCAACATGCGTTTTCTTATAACGAAAGTTATATGGCCTTCGTGCTTCCAACGCTGTTGTGTTCTTACAATATCAAGATCCATCGTGATGTTACTGTTCAGATAGATTCTCATTCACGAAGTTTAAAGTGAAGAGCACAGCCAGTCTTTGTGAATTCAAAACTTCCGCATCACTCAAGTCTTTTTCATCCCTATGACCTCGTAAACGGCCGCGGTGGCATTCACACGACAGCAAGCATTAAGCTGAATGACATCGGTTTCTAAAGTGTTCAGTTAAGCCCTCTCTCAAAATGTCAGGATTGCTGCATTACCCGAGTGTACGAGTGGGAAAGCAAAAATGAAGAGTGGATATGAAATAAACTTGACCTGAAAGAGCTTGAACTGGGATGATAACACAAACGCTACCAGCGTTGTGCCGAGGACACCAAGTCGGCGATAGATTAGCGTCAGGTAGATGCATCCAAATGCCATCTCCGTAAGAAAAATCGCGCTTAGGCGTATAATTGTCTCGCGCACAGACGCAAAAGTTGTCATGGTCTGCATGGTGAGTATATATTGCCGATTGGGCAGCCAGAAGACAGCAACGAGATATGCGGCTGCAAATTACCCGTGTCAGTTCTGCATGGTACTCTTCAACAATTGTGTTTGATCATGTATTTACGTACCGTACATAGTGACCACAATGAGTGTGACATATAAGCGCAGCAGAATTGCTTCACTTTCATGAAGAGCTGTGCATACCTTAGTGACCATGGTAAGATGTTCACAGTGGTTTTGGGAGTGAAATAATGTCTCTTCGGTATACATCGGACCTGGAGTGCTCAAAATTGAATCAACAGGGCGACACACACAATTAATGCACGGCTTTTTCCTCGTTTTGATTCTGAGAACACGGATATGAGCTGAATCGTGGAGGCGCAAAAGCCTAGAGTCGTGATACCGATGATACGTCGATAGAACTAGTTTTCGATCTGCTCGATCTAGCTCCTTAATTGTTGCGTCATTTTCGAGTAGCTGAATGGCCATGGTGAGTGAATGAATATCGGGAGCTTTGGTAAAGCCTTGGGTGAGTATGTGGCAGTTTCGAATCATTTGAATTGTGTTAAAGACTAGAATAATCCGCAGTGTGCTGGTGGATTTGGCGTTTTGAAGACATGTGAGGGTGAAAAGTACGTGGAAAAGGTGTCCAGTCGTCCCCATAACAGTGTTAGCCAGATCAACATCGTTGCGGGCGGCATACCACTGTACGTAGCGTATACTATAACGCAGAGCGACGAGAACAAGAGCAAACCAAGGCTGTATGGAAGCCTCCAGATGTGAAAAAACCGCTGCGTACACTGGATATATGATGAGAGGTAGTGCTTGAACCATCTGCAGCCGGTCAATAGTTTTAATCTTTCGTTTGTACTCGCTGATATCGATGTCAGGAGGAAATACCCTAATTTTGTCGACCACAGCAAATATCAAGTGCGCGGCAATCGAGAGCGGAGTCAACGAAACCATCAGGACCAGTGGTACCGGGAAAACGTCTGTTGTCGCCATGATGGTGAAGCTGGTAGCCATAAATGCTGTGGCAAGAGTGGATCCCAACACGAAAGCGCGTTTCCAGTTGACGGCTGTCTCCTTGAGGTGTTCATGACGCGCATACAATGACAAAAAGCCCATTATGAAGAACATGCCAGTTATTCGAAGCTGGAAGGCCATCGAATGTTTCCACCCAAGTTTTGGGTCAGCAAGCGGAATACACTCCAATGCAAGAATCAGTAATATGCCCGGAACAGGTGAGAATATCAGCAGTACAATAATCCAACGGATGGTTGCTTTTTTTCGGAATCGGTCGAATGCAGCGAGCTTGCCAAGAGAATACCGACCATCAAATGTCGCTGATAAAGTTGGTAGATTGCACAAATGCTTGCTTAGCAAAGGCGCAAAGCATTGGAGATGGGCCACGAATGTCTGCCTTACGCTATCAACATCTCCACTACATGTCTGGTCTAGTACTTCAGTCGAACTCCAAGCCGGATGGATCATCTTGTTGGTCGGGCAGGCAGTCACTCACGAACTTGCTCCTTTTCTGCTTCTATTAATACGCAGTTTTATTTTCAATACTACAGCATGCCATTAGAAAGATTTCTTGAAGAATACGTGATTGAACTGGTCTGCAGCACCAGTAAGATAATATAGTGGGTCTGATTCATTTCTACTAGCATCACTAGAGTTGGGCAGATTGACATCTTCAAATTGGACTGCAGACTGAGCTGTGCGGTTGATTTTGACACAAACTATTTCACGAAATTAAAGACCATGGAGACGCAACAATTCTTACCCACAACTAGAGTACAACATACATTCAACCAAAATGTCCTACCACCAAGCCTTTATTCTGCATCCCAGTGCACATATATAATTTCACGTTAATCTCTCGGATAGTTTTTCCTTTCAAAATGTCAGGATTGCTTCGTTGCCGGAGTGCACCACCGGAAATACAAAGATATACATCGGGTACGAAATGAACTTGACTTGGAAGAACGTAAACTGCGAAGTGAGTACAAAAGCGAGCTGAGTCGTACCAACGACTCCGAATCGACGGTAAATGAGGACAAGATACACGCATCCAAACACGACTTCTGTGCAGTAAATGACACTGTGCCTCAAGAGGGTTTCATGTACCGACGTAAATGTTGTCATGGTCTGCATCGTGAGTATGAATTGCCGATTGGGAAGCCAGAAAACAATCAAAAGGTAGGCACCTGTCATTCATAACCAGGATGTCAGAAAAGAATGAGAAGTCAAATTCTATGATTCATTGGCACATACCATACATCCCGACCAGAACAATTGTAATGTATGTTCGCAGTAAAATTGCCTCACTTTCATGAAGAGCTGCGCATATTTCCGTTACAGGTTTGAGATGCTGAGAGTTTGTTGCACAGTGCTGATCACAATTTAACGGCCCCCTCATCGAAATTGGGATGTGTATAGGTGTTGGTGATGTTTCTTTGTGGCGCTGGAAATAATGACAACGAGGTTTTGGTTAGGCAGGCTGAACGACTTGGGCTTCTCGTTTATGACAGGGTTCATGAAGGCTCTGAAGTCGAGTGTCTAGATATCGGTGCGATGTTGATAAAACAAGGGATCGGTCTGCTTTGTCCAATTCTTTGATAATGTCGTCGCTTTCAAGAAGCTGCACGGCCTTGTGAATTGAGAGATGCCGTGAAATATTGCCAGAGGAGGAGCCTTGCATCAGCGTACGGCAATTATACATCATCTGAACAGTATTGTAGGTAACAACAATTTTCAGCGTATTCTCCGACTTGGCGTTTTGGAGACATGTGAGCGTGAACAGCACATGGACGAGATGGCCTGAGGCCCCTAAAATTACGTTTGATAAATCTGTTTCTTCACGAGCGACGTGCCACTGCATATACCGCACTCCAAGGCGCAAAGCAACAAGTAAGAGTGAGAAATACGGCTGCATGGCGGCATCCAGTTGCGAAAAAGCCGCTGCGTAAATAGGGTAGAATACAAGTGGTAACGTTTGAGCTATCTGGAGGTTGTCAACAGTTTGAAGTCTTCGATTGTACTCATCGATATCAGTCTGTGGTGACAAAACTGTACTTTTGTTAATCATATTCACCATTAATCTGCCAGCAATTGCGTTTGGAATGCTCGAAATAAACATCGTCAACGGAACAGGAAAAATGTCAGCTGCTGCCATGATTGCAAAATTGGTAGCTGCAGATGAAAGCACGACACCAACTCCAAAGCCGATGACGCGCTTCCAGTTGATTTCAATGTCTGAAATGTGCTCACGTCGCTCGTAAAGGGAAAGCGCAGCCATCAGAAAGCTTATAATTGCCAATCGCAGCTGGAAGGCCATGGAGTGCTGCCATCCGAGATCTGGTTCTGCTAGCGGGATGCATTCAAGAGCGAGAACTAACAGGATACTTGGGACTGGTGCAAAAGTCAACAGAGCAAAAACACGCAACAAAGTTGTCTTCTGACGAAAACGTTCAAATGCAGCAAGCTTACTGAGTGAGTATCGCCCCTCTGGTGCAGACACCGACAGCTTTGCAAGTTGTTTTAAGAGTGTCAAGAGTCGTTGTCCGCAGCTCTGGATTGTGAACTTACTTTGCCTATTGTTGCTTGCGTCAGTCTGCACACCATGTGGCACGACAACTGCGCTCCATGTCTGAACGTCACGCATTCCAAGCATACAACAGGTGAGTTTGTGTCTGAATGGATATAGTTCACCACGAAAGTCCCATGAACTAGCTATAAATAAGTTGGATATCGCAGAGAGATCAGCAAAAACTGTGAAGTTTGATTTAATTAACCGCATCGTCTTTCCTTTGATCCATCATGTCGAACCAACCTGATGGATCACAAGTGTGTATTTGTTTTATTGAGCTCACCAGCGAAGCCATACCAGTATTTCGAAGAAGCTTCGGAAGTATTTGAACACATCACAACACCAGAGGATATAGCATACCGTCTTGACTACAGATGTGTTGATTGAGTGGGTAATGACCAGGAATTTTCTCGCAGCTAGAATATCAAACTCATTTCCTCAGCTAGAATTTATCGATTCCTCACATTGCCATTGAACGCGATTCCTGAAGGGCGTCAGTAGATGAGAAGCCTCTTATATATAGCCGCCCTCGAGGAAGCTGACGCGAACGTTTGCCAAAAAAATGTGCGGTTCAGCTGAATTTGGGGATGCCTGTTTCTCGCTAAGTATATCTTTTGCAGGGAGGCGCGTGTGACAGATCTTTTCCCAGTTTGAGCCTGCAGTTGAAATCTCGCGACACAAGCACAAGGCTCCTCATGCGCTGCCGATCGCTCTGCGTCTTCCAAGCTGTTGCTTCCGCCATAATCATCTCGCTCGCTGAAGCTGTAGATTGCGACAACTTGGAATTATGCAGCGATGCTGACGAGCCTGTGTGTGGATCTGATGGAGCCACTTACAATAACAAGTGCGAGTTCGAGATTGCCTTCTGCATGGATCCTCGCGACGGATTCACTATGACGCCAGGTGCTTGCGAGCTCGAAGTCGATTTAGATCTTGAGACTGACATACCAACGAGTACGGAGGAATACGAGCCCACATCTTCAACCGTCACTATTGTCGGTGTTGACGATGGGGCGGCTACAACGCCACTGCCAGCACCGCAAGTGATAGCTCCAGAGGAAGACCCAAGTCTTGTCTCGATGGCCGAAGCTTTTTGTGATCTTACATGTAAGATGACGAGTGATCCAGTGTGTGGAAGCGACGGCGAGACGTACATCAATGATTGTCATCTACTAGCTGCCAAATGCGAACACCCTGAGGTTTACAAGGTCGGTCATGGGGAGTGTCCGAGCAATGACTCCACCACGTCATCATCTTTATCATCTGAATCTTCGGCAACCGAATCATCAGAGGCTTCAGCAATGTCGATGTCTTCGGCATCGGCCGAGTCTTCTACTTCGTCAGGGTCGTCTGGATCGTCGTCACCACCTGTGTCCTCTTCGCCCGACCTCACTACAGGAGATGCAGTGGACGTTGAAGTAAGTAGCCAAGGCAACATTCTTGGTACCGGCAGCAACCACAGGCTTGGAGGCGACGAGAGTTTCGTATTCACTGACTCGCACCACGAAATCAATGAAGACGACTTGATCACGAATGATGGGGACGAGCTTGCTATTCTTCTGGCAGAATCGGTGCCAATCAAATGCAATCCGATGTGTCCGCGCAACTACGACCCCGTCTGCGGTTCTAATGGAAAGACGTACGCCAACGACTGTCTGCTTGCGTACGGGATGTGTCGCGACCCTAAGCTTTTCAAGTTCAGCGAAGGCAAGTGCCCTCCAAGTCTTGTGGCCGCTCAAGACGCAAGTGGGTTTGGTAGCATCTGCGTACCATCTCCTTGCGCACACATTGACGCGCCATTGTGCGGCTCGGACGGACTGACTCATGCCAATCCGTGCATGTTTGCCAATGCGCGGTGCCACCACCCACGACTCACCGTTGTGCACGACGGCCCATGTGGAAGCGAGACCGTACTCACTTGCGCGACGATGACGTGTTCCGCGTTTACAGAATGTAAGGAGGAGGGTGGCGAAGGCGATGACGACCCGATAGTTGCCTACTGCGCCGATGTGTGCGCACCAGAGCGCTGCGGAGAACTGGAGAAGTGCGAGCTCGTGGATTCTGAGTGCTTCACTGCGCCATGCTCACCGGTGGCAATGTGCGTGCCCAAGTACACCGCGACGACCGACCTCGTCGATTAGGAGTAGGATACTTTCCTACGCCCCGTTCTTCATGAAATACCTAAGCCACAAGAGGCTTCTAGTCATCTTCATCTAACGTCAAGTCGATTACTAGAGCTCGGCTTCCATGGGTTTCAGGTTCGGCGAGTGTTTCCTTGTCACTTGCGGCTTGTTCGCTGTCACTTTGCATCACAACATCGTCTCCAAACCATTGCGGCGCAATGGAAAGCGCATCTCCCATCTCTATCGACTCATGCTGGGAATTGCAGAGAATGGTCCCTACAGCTTGTGCGTCTTCATCGTCTTCATCTCTGCCCCTCTTGCGCTTTTTCATTGGTGCCGAGGCTAATGAGGTTGCACTGGCCTGCCGAGTCAGTAATGCCCAATGCAGCTCACGACCGCAGCTCGGGCAGTCACCGCGTTTCGGCCAGATAAAGTTCGCATCGCGATCAGAATCCTCGGGATCTCTCATGGCGACGAAGTGGTCTGCAAGGCACACGGTGTGGCTCCGCATCCTGCACGTCTCATGGTAGCACCTGCAGTGTCGTTCCCTGCTCGCCAATGTCTTGCTCGCACACGAAACACTTGCCAGGGTTGACTCCACTGCCTTCGTCCGAGTCGTCTTCTTCGTCCTCTTGCTCTGCACCTGCATCATTCCCGCCCATGATCTGCACAGAACTCCGCCAGCGGCCTGGTCTCGCACGTCATGTGCTCGGCCACTTGTAGAACTCCCCCAGCGTCCTCGCGAACGCCCTCATCCCTTCACGACAGCGTTATCCACTGCTGCATGATCCATGAAATTGACGAAAGCCGCGCACCGTCGGACGTGTAGCTGACCGTGAGCGGGAACGTCGCCCACGGCAGCACGTGCAGCATTTCGTGCAGCTCGATGAGCTTCCGCTTGACCGACCGCGGTGCGCCGTTACCCTTGCTGCCCTTGAGCCTCCCCAGCCGCTCGCGCGTGAGCCTGCTCACGTACGGGTGCTGCCACGCGTACTCGACTGTCATGGCACTCCATCAGCACCTTCTCGGCCTCAACAAGCCACTGCTAGAGCTGCTACGCACACTGCAGCGCGTGAAACTTGGTGGGGAAGCCGTGCACGACGCAAATCATCTCCCTGCCGTCCGCCGAGCTGTGAGCCTCCGACCCACGATCACCAAGAGAAGAGCGACGAACCACGGCCGGAACCGCACCGTCCGCTTGGCGCCGCTGCTGATCTCGCCGTTGTGCTGCCGCAGCCGCCGAGGCGGAGCCACCGTGAAGCCCACGTACGTGCAGCGCATGCGGCGCGGCGGCTGCTCGGGCGTCAGCAGGTAGCAGGCGAAGAAGCCGCGCATGGTTTGTCACTTAAGTTGAGTATTGGTCTCTGCTGGAGACGCAGGCTTTCGACAGGACGGTGGCAATGGGCATAGTGTAGTTCGCTTGTAGCTTCAACATCGCGATGGATCCGAGTCACGAAGGCAAAGCTCGCTGTCCTTGATCAAGGAAAGCGTTCGCGTGGTGGATTCTTCTTGACGAGGTCGAACTCCAGCCAACGAAGTTTATTCCGCCGAGAAAACCTGAATGTCCAAGCAGTAAGAGAGGACGACCTTCGTGGCGAGGACAGGGGTGGAGCGGCCATCTCGCCAAGTCACCAGCGTGGGGAACACTCCCGCATCGCCTGCCACGACGGCATTTTTGGACCATCCTCTCGAAAAGTTTCGAGCCGAAAACAACTCTACGCCTACGTAGTTGCTTCACGCATTCCCATCGGCATCACTGTCGTAGCTCTCTGGAGGACTCGAACGACGACTTGGCTGCTGGGCCACTAGAAAAAGGTAGCCAAGCGAAGAACGCAGGAAAACCGGTCCATGTGCAGATCCGATGGCAGCAACAACGCGAAGCATCGGTGTCCAAAGCCGATTGGGATATCAGGAAATGCCCCGCACTAAGAGTCCTTCAACGTCGAGTTCATGCGAATTCCGGCTGTAAAAAAAAAAATAAATAAAACGACCTGCAAGAAGCGAGCCAGAAGACAGCAACACGTTTTTCCTCGGCTCCTGCCCTCCGTGCCGGTGTTGAACTGCTCGACCTCAAGCCATGCCAAGCCGACTGCCATTGTGGCGGCCTTATAGCTCTTGCGGCGCTGCATCCTCCTCCCGCACCAAATATCGTCCTCGTCTACGTCTACTGTCATTCTTCCCAAGTCCAAATCAGCCAATCCCGTGGTCTGTTGGTCCGTATTTCAACCAATCGAAATCCCCGACGTTTTGACTGGCGGAGCGGCCCCGCCCCCATCGTAGCTGCTCGCTCGGCGCCATTCCCAGTTCAAGTCCGAGTCCATCATGGTGCGTAGCTGCCGCTAGAGGCCGTGGCCGCAATTGAGCATGGAGCTGACCGCCGATGCCGCCCGCAGTCGAAGAAAATTGTGAAGAAGGAGGTTGAGGAGGTTACCCGCGTGGGTCCGTCGCTCCGTGAGGGCGAGCAGGTGTTCGGCGTCGCGCACATCTTCGCGTCGTTCAACGACACGTTCGTGCACGTGACGGACCTGTCGGGCCGCGAGACCATCGTGCGTGTCACGGGCGGCATGAAGGTCAAGGCGGACCGCGACGAGGCCTCGCCGTACGCTGCCATGCTTGCCGCGCAGGACGTGGCCGCCAAGTGCAAGGAGGTCGGTATCACTGCTCTGCACATCAAGATCCGCGCCACGGGCGGCAACCGGACCAAGACTCCGGGCCCCGGCGCGCAGTCTGCCCTTCGCGCTCTTGCTCGTAATGGCCTGAAGATCGGACGCATTGAGGACGTCACCCCCATCCCGACGGACAGCACCCGCCGAAAGGGCGGTCGCCGTGGTCGCCGTCTCTAGACGCGCGGCTGTCGGCTGCTCTCCGCTCATCTGGGAGTCCTGGGGGCGTCTCTCGAGCTGCTGCCGTCGCTGGCGCGCTCGCTTCGCTGCTTCACCCCTTGTGTTGGCTGGCTCGGTCTTTGGCTGAGCCGCTGGCGCTGAAGCTGTGAAGAGCTTGCCTCGCGGCAGCGCTCGGGAGGCTGTCATCAGTTATTTTCCTGCGGCTGGTTGTCTGTCCTCGGGCAGATGCATTCTTGTAACTGGGGAATGAAAAGACCACGCAGCGGACCTCGTCGTGTCAGTGTGTTGATCGTTATGCCCTCCAGCAACGCTACGGACTCGCGTCCACGAACGGCATGAGCAGGCAGCCGAGAACGCCAGGCCCGCGCCACTGCTGCGGCGTCAGCAGCAGCTCGCGGAACTCCCAGCCGCTCGCATCCTTTCCCCGGCGGCGCACCACCACGCGGATCGCGCTGCCAATGTTGCGGCCGACGATCTCGCGGATTGCCGCCAGCTCGCGGTGGTTGGTCGCGTCTGCCGTGCCGAACACCAGCACCTGGTCGGCGGCGCGCAGGTCCGCCGTAGCTGCAGGCGATTCTACAGACCCAGCAGACAGTGAGCACCTCCACTGCTCCGAGCATTTTCCACCAGTTCCCACCGTCCTGGACGCCTTCCACGACGGCGAACGGCTGCTTGGCCCTCTCCTCTGCGTCTGCAACAGCCCACACGTGAGCTCACCAGCTCACCAGCTCTCATAGGCCCAACACAGAGACCCACCGATGCCTGCCAACGCTGGCGCGGCCTCCTTCACCGCCACTGGAGCCGCAGCAGGTGGCGCCGCGGGCTTCTCCACCTTCTGCTCGCCCTTCTGCCCCGCCATCTTTGCCTGGAACACGCTGCGCACGCCCGTGAGCCCCCAGACGCCCCGCAGCCCCAACCGCAGCCGCCTACTCCGGCAGGATGCGCTCGATGCGCGCCATAACAGCGCGGTGGTCGTTCTGCTTGCACACGAGCGCGTGGCGCTGGTGGCGCACGCGGTAGACGTCGATGTCGGCGCGCGGGAAGCCCTCGGCGTCCACCAGCGGGCCCGAGACGCCCGCGGGCGGGTCTCCAGTCGTCAGCTCGGCCACCAGCGCGCCGATCTCGGCCTCCAGCGCCTCCTTAGCGCGCGACAGCCGCGCGTACTCGTCCAGCACGCCCTCCATCTCGACGCCGCGCCTGGAAGCTCGAGAATGCGGCGGATTCTATTTTGAGCCAATCAAAGGCTGTGATTTACACCTTTTTGACCAATGAGGAGAGGAAAAAAGTGTAGCCATGTAGGAGACTTGACTTGACCGCGTTGACGTTGAGATTCTTTACTACACTAACAGCACTACACTTCTACTCAGAGGTACACGGGCGAGATGACCGAGTTGGAGGGCGCGTCCACGTCGTCCACGACGAGCTCGTCGGCGTGGTCGGCAACCAGCAGCGTTGCCACCGCGCCGTCGACGACGCACACCATGTTGACGACTCGAGAGAGGATCACGTCGCACACCACAAGCAGCGGGAACGTCATGGGGACGGCGGTCGCGGCGGCAGACCCGCTAGCTGAATGACTTACAACCGCTCGCCACAACGCCGTCATGATTGCAAGGTTCCCGTGAGACGTGATGCCCGACGACACGACCGACGAGGAGCCCAACGCCGCAAAGCAGCTGCACAACGTCACCGCCGCGATATAAAGATATGATGACCCGCTGAAGTCGAGCGCCGAGCTGTTGGCGCTCAACGTGTTGGTCTCCATGAGCCATAGCAGCACGAGCGGGAAATACAGCGCATGACCACTGCGCAGTAACACGCTTGTAATACTCGCCATAATTTGACCTACCGACTTGGTCACGACCCGCGCGTTTGAAAAGCATCGGGTTGTAATTGGTGCGGTCAGCGGCAAACTGCCCGTGCAGAAGACATACAGGAATGACGACAGGAACGGTGTGAAGACCAGCTTGAACACATTCATCTTGAAGCAGACCTTCATAAACAGTGGCATGACAACCAAGACGTGTGCGAGCGACAGCAGAAGCACACCAACGATCAGCTGAGACATCGGAGTCACCATTGTTCCCCACTCCTCGAAGTGAAGCACCAAGTTTCCAGCGACCAGCGACATCACGCCTAAGGGAGCAACGTAAATCTCCAATCGCACCAAGATCCACTCCAGCGCCAGCTGCAATTCGACGAGCACACCCAGGATGTAATGAGGCTGTTGTGCATTCTGTTCGGCCGCCATTGCCATGCGCGTGTTGTGACTGCGTGTGCTGCTGTCCATCATGTGCTTGAACGCAATGAGCCGCTTCAACGCATGCTTACCACAGAACAGCCCGACGACCGCAGCGAACACAACAACTCCCAGAAATGATGACTTCGCGAACAAGGCTGCGCCATTGTTCGGAACGACCGTGCTCAAGAGTTCTCCCGCAGCATTGGTAAAGTTTAAGCCTTCAGGGTAATAGCGGTTCAGCACCATACTTGCATCCATGCTCGTCGGAGTGAAAATGCTGTTCACATCTTGGAGAGCAAAGATCGCCGGGCTGCTGCCTTGGATTGTAGCATTTCCGCTAGCGCCGTTATACACCGGCAGCGGGATGGACGAGTTGGAGCAGTTGAAGGTGGAGCTGTCCAGCATCTGCAAGTACTCGCTGTTAGACGAACACAGCAGTCCTGCAGCACCGTCCGCGAACACAGAGGAGCCTATTGTTCGCTCTAAGCCTACTGCTGCCGTCATCGCCGATATCTTCACAGCGTCTGACGCTTGGAACCAGCCGGCTCGGTTGGTGATCACCATGGCTCCAATGCCTTCCAGAGTTGCAATCAACGATATCACAAGCATGATACCAATCAAGCGGAAGCCGAGTACCATCGACTCCTTCTCACCCATTACAATGTCCGCGACGCCGTTAGCGACGTGGCAGAAGACAAGAGGCATTGAAACGCAGTTCCAAACACGCAGGAACAGACGACCTGGGATCAGCATCCATTGCGTCGCGATCGCCACAACCATCTCCCCATTGAAATGTTGTTCTCGGTGTGCTTCGCTCGCGTCGACTTGGAACACGCTTTCAAGGCTGCTGACGTGGATGAGAATGATGCCGAGAACGAGTCCAACAACCGCTGATGCCAGAATGCGCAGAGTACGGCTATTCTGTTTCTTTCGCTGGTTTTCAGACCGGGGAGCAGACAATTTCGTAGGCGGGTCATGTGCTTCCTCCACGCCTCCACGCCGAGCGAAGCGGGTGTAATAGGCACGCTCGTCAAAGCCCCGAGGAAGCCGAGGCGGAGCTGGGCAGGTAGACTGCGGAGATGTCAGTACGTTTGCTGTCGGCTGCTTGATTCTGCTCTGACCCAGCAACGCTTCTCCTGCTCGTCGAAGCGTACTCGTGATCGATGAAGAGAGCTGCTGCACACGGCTCGATACCTGCTCGGAGAACGTCGGGCGACTTATTGCCGTTGGTCGAAAGAGAGAGTCCTTAATGCTCACACTACTACCAGGGGACAAACCATAACCATTGTCTTGGTGGAACTTGAAACCAGCACCCATGCCAGGCGACTTACTTAACATTGC
This sequence comes from Phytopythium helicoides, assembly GCA_024867545.1. Lineage (NCBI taxonomy): Eukaryota > Oomycota > Peronosporomycetes > Pythiales > Pythiaceae > Phytopythium > Phytopythium helicoides. The sequence goes on along the minus strand of JANFNE010000012.1, from coordinate 863,351 downwards.
GACAGTGAAAGGCGACGGAGCGAACGAGGAAGAGTCCATTGAGATTCGTGGCTGGGACGGAGTCAGCGACAAATTATCGGTTCGCCGATTGCCAACTCGCTTGGCTGAGGATGCCGATGCAGCGAAGAATCCTCCAGCCTTTGCAGGAGCAGGGGCCTTGGGACTCAACTCGTAGTTGAACGGCGAGGCGTAGACAACCGAATTGTTAGATGACGCTGCGGTGCTCGCATAACCAGAAGAGCTCTTTCCTCCACTCCCAGAACTCGAAGCGGGTCGCTTGTCTTCAACAACCACCGCACCCTTTTCCTCGAGTTCATCTCCGAGATCTTGGACCATGTTTTTCGTGTTGTTGTGACTACCCAACCGTCCCGCACGGGTTTCTCCCACTGGTGTTTCTTCGGCAATATAATATCCCTCACTTTGAGGGGTAAAAGGCTTCTGAGAAACCTTTGGCCCGCCCTTCAGAGCCTTCAGGTCGATAATCTTCGTCGTTGCAATGGTACTGCTCCGAATTCGATTGGGGAGTCCGTGGTGTTCTTCACCCTCGTCCACGCAGTAAATGACTGTTGTTCGTGATCTCGTCTCTCGGTTCCTTGTCGTCCATCGAATGTCATCATCAACATCCTCAATCTCACTTGCACGGTACTGGTACGTCCGTCGGAAGAACTCCTCAACCTTTCGGTTCGACTCACGCTGAGCAGCGTTATCGCTTACCGAGCGGGCTAGTCGGACCGCTGTTAAGGATAGTACTTCTGATGAAGTTGACGCAGGCTGCTTCTCTTCATATTTCGCCTGGGGTGGAGCCTTTGCGGGTGGCTCTGTTGGCGTTGGAGGGGTCGCGCCAACTCGAGAGCCCTCAAGGCTGTTCACAGATCCCCGGTATACACCAGTGAAGTCCAGCTTATCGCTAGATGCTCGAACGATGTCCGATCCAGCGTAGGATCCGTTCTGCGATCCAGAGACAGACCCGAACGAAGACGACAGACCAGATGATGAGGAAGACGTCGTTGCAGATGGCCGAACAGGAAGAGCGATCTTCAATGGAGCGGGGAGTGTTGGCAACGCGCTTTGAACCAGATCCCCAGCTTCAACTTCCTCAGAACGAGTATCAGCTCGCTCTCGAAGATCCGGGATCGAGAATGAATCGTCGACTGACGATGCAAATGAAGCATCGAAAAAAGACCCAGTTTTTCGTGACACACTAAGACTTTCACGTACTGAGACGCTCGTGGTCGATTGTGCATGCACAGGACTTGAGCTTGTAGAAGGCTCGGACGCTTGTGACCGAGAATGCCCTTCAGACTTGGGCTTTGCAGGAGACGACGGGGGCAGTGGGCCCCCATTAAATGACACAAACGACAAATCATCTTCAGTCGACGCAGATGACATGGAGAGGATGGATCCGGGAGACGATGGTCTCACCGAGTTGAGTTGGGCAGTCGAAGATTGCGCTGGGGACGTGTCCATATTTTGCTTGTCAATGAGATTGCTGTAACTTCGATCAAGCTTATCGGATTGAGTCCCTTCCGACTTTTGTGGCATGGATGCGTTGCTGGGGCGCTGACCCACAAAGCTGTTTGCATCAAGTGCTGTGTCCCCCATAATAACCATGCTCGCAAACGAGTCGGAGATGGAGTTGGAGTAACTGCTGGCATCCGATCCGCGGTCGCTGCCGACGAAAAAATTACCGTCGTTTCGTGTGAGAGAGGAGGTGGACGAGCTGATTGAGTTGCTTAGCGAGTTTTCTCGGGAATATCCTTCCACTTCTGCGCTCTCGTCACCTTCGTCCTGTTGGTCCATCGGCGATAACGGCTGTATATGGTGGCTTGGCACCTCCTCTTCGTCAAATCGATGGCGGCTATCCCGAAAATCGACTGGGCGGCCACTATCACGAGGAATGTACCAGGGAACACGTGAGGATCGAATCTGTGCTTCCTCATCGTCTTCATTTGACTTGGCTTCAACGTCACGTGGCACATCGCTTGCAGCGACTTCATTTGCTGCAATAGGTTTGGGGATCTCCGCTGCTACAGCCGTGAGATTCCCCACCGATTTCGCTTCTGCAGCTTTGACTGTAGCAGGTTCTACAGTGTTCAATTCATCAGGCTCCGGAGCTTTGGGTGCAGTAGGCTCTGGAACTTTGACTCCAATGGGGCCGGGGAGCTTGGCAGTGACGGGTTCAGAGGTTTTTACTGCAGCAGGCTCTGGAGCTTTGACTGCAATGGGCTCAGGAATTTTGGCTTGGACGGGCTCAGAATCTTTTACTGCGGCAGCTTCACGGACCTTTACTGCTATAGGCTCCGGAGTCTTCAGCGCAGGAACTTCAGCGGCTTTAGAGGATTTAGCTGCGACAGCTTCAGGTGCTTTAACTAGGACCGCTTCTGGATTCTTCACCACAGAGCCCTCGACGGCTCTCACCATTGTGTCACCGTTGATCTTCGAACCAGCGATACCAACTTCACTCGAAGCAGCACTACTTGTGCTGCTGCTTCTGGAAGCCGCTTGCGAGCGGAACGAGTCGTCATCAATCCTCTCAGCAGATGTTGGCGTCGCAAGGTTTGGTGCGTGAGCAGCCACGTAGCTATCGTTGATGGCGCTGGAGAAACTTGAGTTGTCGTAGTCACCATCGTGGCTATCACGAACCGACGACGCATTGAGCACATCAAACGGAATCGAGTTTCGATTCGAGGGCTGCGGTTCCGCCGGCACAGTCTCTGTTTTCTCCTGCTCAGGAGATTCATCCTGCCTGGGAGCACCTGCATAGAAACTGATCACTTCGTCGTTGACAATTTCCCCATCGTCGATAGCCTCCGACGCGAATGGAGCGTGATCCGCAGCGTAGCTGTCATTGTGAGCGCTGCTGAAGCTGTCTGCGTAGCCATCCAGGCGAAACGACGCGTCAAGATCTTCTGCGAACGAGTCCGAGCGGCGGTATGTCGGCCGCGGCTGGTCGTCCAGGAAGCTCCTGTCCCCGCTGTCTGTGCTTAGGCGAGGGGGTCCGACGAAGCTGTCGTTCACGCTGAGGAACGGGTCGTACACGCCGCTCGGCGCGCTGAAGAGCGAGCTCCCGCGCTCCCCAGTGCTCCCCGCGCGCGAGGGTACGCTGGTCCTTGCAGCTGGCTCCTGTTCCTGCACGTGGGCGGCCTCCGCGACCACGACCGGAGTGGCAGCGTCCTCAATGCTGACCGTCACGCACGGAGCCTCCTCTCCCTCCTCCTCTGGCTGCTCGTCGTCTACGGCGTCGAGGCTGGGGCGCAGCAGCTCCTTGCCCAGCGCGACGTCCTCGAATGCTCCAGTCTGCGTGTGCCTGGCGTCCTCCTCGTCGCTGTCGTCGTCGTAGTCAAAGGCTGGTCGGTGGACGTCCGCGAAGCTGTCGTCGTTCTCCTGGATGTAGTTGGCGTCCTCCTCGTCCTCGTCCTGCTCCTCGTCGTCCTCCTCCTCGTCGGCGTCACCTCCGCTGTCCTCGCTGCTTCTGCGCAGCTGCTGCGAGTCGTCCGAGTCCCTCGGCTGCTCCTGCGCGTCTTCCTCTCGCTCCTCGGCCACAACTCCGGGGCTCGCGAGCGAGAACTCGAGTCCGTCGGGCGCGTACTCGAGGTCGTCGGCCTGCAGCTGCATCCGCGCCACCACGCGCGCCGCCTCGTCCTCCTCGTCCTCGTCGCTGCTCGAGTCCGACAGGAAGGCGCCGAACTCGCTGCCGCGCACGCTCTCGCGCCCCGCGGAGCTCGCGGACGACGCCGCGCGCTGCAGGCGCCGAGGCGCAGCCGCCGACGCGCGTCGCACCCCGCGCTCCATCGCTCGCCGACTGCCGCGGGACCGCAAGGCGACGGGCGTAGAGGCCGGCGGCGCCTGCTGGCGCGGCAGAAGCGAGCCAGGCGCATGTAAAGGTGAGGGCGGACGAGGGCTCGGGGCGGCGCGGAGAGTGACGCGGGAGATAGGGGCGCAAGATGGTTTGTATGTGGGAGGGGGGAGAGGAGGTCCGTAAACTCAGGGAGAAAGAGGTTTGAACCGCGAACGAAATGCTCGCGGGGTACAGAGGAGATTCGCGACGCACCGAATCCATCGACTGATGGACGCGTCGACCGATCGCTGCGATGGCGGGATTTTGGTGGAAGTGAACGCTAGCAGTTTGCTACATGTAGGCCGACTGCATGACATGAAGTCGACTAATTTTGCAGCCGACGCATCACGGAGATGGAGATGCATGGTGTCTACTCTTTTTGGTTTGGGAGTCCATCAGATCTAGCAGAAGGTTTGTCGCCACGGGGTTGGAGCCCTCGGTCGAAAGATGGTGTTGTTTGTTAGCTCTTCACCTGGACCCGGTGGGAAACGCCTACTCATGCACATGCAACGATCTCAGAGCGCATCGAGCCACCAACGACCGACCAAAGTGACGGACGCCGCGCCGATTCGCGAATGACCCGAGTGCCCGCATGAGCTCCTGCTGCTCGCCGCAAACGACTGGCTGCGCAGTGCTGTGAGGCTTCCGAACCGAACCGGACCGGACCGCAGGCGCTGAACTCTCGATTGTGGCCCACACAAGTTGAAGCGCGTGCGTGTCAAAGCGACGTCGATCGACCGACTGCATGTGGTGGAGAGCTGCCTTCTCGAGAATGCGAGGGCCACGACCAGTGCAGCACCCCAAAGCTCCTTCTGCTGTCGAGCGTCTCTCGACTCTCGTGTAGCTAGCGTTGCCGTCGTTCACTGATCGTTGGGCTCGAGGCCATCGCTCGGCGCTTTTGGCGAAAAGACCCTGGCTTTTCAAGCTCCAACGGCGCCGCATTCTGGGCGAGCAATCCGCCAAGAGCTCTCTATCTCCTCTCTAGCCGATGCAACGCAGCGTTTGTCAGCATGCTCGCCGCTTGGTCGCGGATGAGAACACATCCTCTCCCCACGACCTCGACTGTCGAAAACTGCATTTCACCCTAAGCTGCGCCTCGAAAGCTTCGAGCGAGCGAGTCCTCGCCATCCTGCGCCGCATCTTCATGGGCCACGAACGCTCCGCTTCCACACCAGAAGCGCCGAGTCGAGCTCTCGCAGTCCTCACATTCTCTCCATCCCGCATCATGCTGTGCACATCCACCCCCAACCCGCACATAGCCCCCGATTAATCCGGACCGCGGCGTCCTTCCGCGGCCGCATCGCCGCGCAGCTCCATGTCTCGCTGCTCGCCGCTGCCGAGCGACGTGGGCGACCAGTGGGCGTTCGCGGCGCTGCCGGAGCGAGTGGAGCGCATGGCGGGGCCTCAGCAGCGGCGCCTCGCGGTCTTCGCGGCCTTCGTGGCCTTCGGACTCGCCTCGTGGATCATGACGGACGGTCTCCGACGCCCTGCGCTTCCCCGACAAGAGAGCCGCAGCTGACGAGAGCCGTGGCCCGCAGTGACGTACGTGGAGCTCGGCGCCTTCCTGCGAGAGCTGCCGGAGGAGTACAGCATCTACGCCTACTCGGTGCGTCTCCGTGGCCAGCCTGGCGGCTGAGAAGGCCCTGACGCTCGGAATCGCCTCGCAGATCTTCGCGCTAGAGTCCGCCAACATCTACCCGATGCTCTACATGCTCGTCAACCTGCGGCGCCAGCGACTGCGGCCGGAGTTCGTCATCTGGTGGCTGCTCGCACAGGGCGTCGTCGTCGCAGTGCTCATGAGCGCGCTCTGGTCCTACACGACGAGCGTTGGCGGCACGCGCCACAGCGTCGGTGCGTCCGTCGCGCGGAGGCCATCGGCTAAACCTTCTAACCGTGCCATGCTCATTACAGCCATGCTGGTGCTCACCCACCTTGGAGGGATGGTCAGCACCACGTCCAGCGTCGTCTTCTATCCGTTCGTGGCCACCTACGCCCCAGTGTTCACGAGCGCCTTGTCGACGGGCGAGGGCATCAGCGGCTCCATCGCAGCGCTGCTCGGTGTCGTGCAGGAGCCGTACGACGAGCGCTCGATGCGCTTCTCAGTCAGCGCCTTCTACCTCATCTGCGGTACGTGGTCGTGGCCACTTGGCCCCTTTTGATGCACTTCCTTGACGATGCGTGCTCTCGCTCGACCAGCCCTCATTATGTGCGTCTCGATCGCCGGCTTTGCCTTTCTGCAGTGTCATCCATGGGCTATTGCAGCGGCTGCGGAAGGCGCAGTCGAAGATGAGCAAAAACCACGAGTTCGAACCAGCGCCAGCGTGGAGCACCGCCTCGCAAGAAGCAACAGCGACGAGGATGGCACGGAGGACGCGCCGCTTGTTCTCAATGGACGCGCGTCGTATCCAGATGCAGGGCATCCGGCCAGCAAAGAAGTTAAGGAGGCTGCTGTCAGCATCCTTCCAGATCACGTTCCTGCTGTTTTGTCGAATCGTGCGGCTTTTGCTGAAGTGTGGCAGTTTCTCGCATGCCAATACGCGCTTGCGGCCTTTTCTTTTGGAGTACTTCCTTCAGTCATGCCATACGTCTACAAAAAATACGCGGTACGTTGACAGCAAGCATCCTTGAGGTTTTTCGCGGTGCGCTTGCTGACTTTAATCAATTGCCACCAGCCACTAGACAACTTGGAAGCCGAGACATCTCGCTATCAAACTACATCAAGCATCGCGGCTCTGATTCTTGACCCGATCGCTCGGATGACCACGAGGTACAAAGATTGAGTTTCGTTTCATGGGGGATCGAGTGACTGATCTTGACCATTGATTTGCTTCAGTCGGTGGAGAGCGTACTACGTTCGACCGTTTACTGTTTTCCTACTGGCTATCGGGGTACGTCCTTTGACGCTTCTCTTGATGTTGATACCAATCTTCCTCACTTCAACTGCTTGAATGCTGTCAGGTCATGCTTCTTTGCTTCTCACTGGTCGACACACCGGTTCTTAGTCAGGGTCACTACAGCCACGGTTATCTACTGCGTACGTGCTTGTTCATCATGCTGTCCAAGCAACCCCAACTAACTGGCCTCTTTTTTTTCTTGGCGGTTTACAGCGCTGCTATCGCACATATTCTATCTTGTGCTGTACGCATACACACAAACTATGATCTATCTTACTCTCAAGCGAGCGTCCGGTAAGCAAAACTATCGCTTTCAAGCGAGGCACGCGCGCAAATATTGACCCCATACTGCAACAGATCATCACCCGCGTGAGTATGCGACGCGTGTGTATCAGTGGAGTGGGTTCGCAACGCAGCTCGGCGCGTTGACAGGCACCGCTATCATCTTTCCGCTGGTTTTCTTTCGTGAAGATCTCTTCACTGCATAGCACCAAGTTACGAAAATGCAAACATGAATTTTGTACTTATGCCTACTTCTTCGGTGGTGGGCGAGTAGCAGGGGGGTTCATCGCCTGTCTTTTCCTTGTCGGCGACGGAGACTTGCCCTCGCTTGGTCTCGCCCGTTGCCCCGGTGATTTGCTACTGGCGTCATTTCCCACGTTTGACTTGTACTTCGGATCTGAAAGAGCGTCGAGCTCTTCTTCAAGAGCCTTCGCTGTCGCTGCCTCCGGCTGCTTCGTCTCTGCAATTGTTGCCGCCGTTGGTGGAGCCCTAGGTCCTGAACGAACATGTAATGCGAACTGCCGCTGCTACTTCCTCCGGGCGTGGTGATGCTATCACTGGTGCTGTTGGAAGAGGTAAGCTAATAGTTGGCCCACCGAGCTGTTTGCCGCTTGGCTCCATCATCATCTTGCGACGAATCGGCGAGATTGATCGTAGATCATCATCTTGAACGAGCTCACTGCTTTCGCTCCTTGAGGTCACGGAGGCGCGACTCTCGCGTTCGATCACCCTCGATCCGGCGGGTTCGATTGGTGGCCCAGATACAACCTCCTTTGCAGCGTTCGTTTCGACACCTGAAGCACCTTGTCTGGCTTGAAGTCCTGCTGCTGTTGGTGAGGTTGAGGTTCCTGCTTTTCGTGCCAAAACCTTGGCTCGCATCATCTCCAGCGTCTGCTTATCAGGCCTCGGGGGACTCCGACTGGCATCTGTACTGATGGTAAGTTGACTTGGAGCATTGCGCTTGGCTGGCGAGCCTGGTACTGCACCTGGCGGTCTTCGAGGAGACTGAACCACCGACACCGGAGCTGGCTTCTCTTCCCGGACAAGACTCACTGCATCTTCGACCGGTGCAGCAGATATCTTTACTACCTCTGTCCGAGTTGGGATAGCAGCAGACTCCACCTTTGTGGCAGCAGGAGAAAGTAGGATGAGATTCTGCTACCCTCTTCGCACTCGGGCTCGGAGGACCACGTATCGCCTTTGCATTTAGTTGGGGTGTTGGAGCAGTCGTGACAATCGAAGGAGGTACTGCAAAAGCACGCATCGCCTGCTTGACGTTGGCAGATGCTCGCTCCAATGCGCATTCATTCGCTGCATGTGCTGCAATATCAGCTGCGTGACGTGTTACCCCGCATGCAGCGCACACAATCATTCGTCGCGGACACTCGTGACGCTCATGCCGTTCACGCAAATGTGCCGGCACACTCGCCTCACAGCCGTTGAGACGACAGCGTACAAGCTTATTGCGGCACTCGCGTTGCTGATGGAGCTCTAGCGACGGAGTAAGCACCATCTTGCCGCAGCTACACATCACGAGTCGACACTGACTCAGCTCATGACCATTGCGAGCCCGAGCCTGCATGAACATGCCACATCCAGCACGACACTGGACAAGGCGGTGCGAGCACTGTTCTTGAGTGTGTTGGTCCCATACCTGCGCTAGAACTGTTTCACCACACTCGCACTTGCGTGCAGAAGGTGGCTTTGATTCACTGGATGAGACTTGGTTCGGTAGTAGCGCTGGAGATTCGGGCAGCCTTCCAACTGCACGAGTTGTCGTCGGTGCAGCTTTGTCGCCTTGGACTTGTGCTGGCATCGCTTGCGACGCTGGCAGTGGCAACGCAGCATCAGCAGCTGGACGGATAAGTTGCACAGGTGGCCCCTTTGTAACCACAAGTTTAGGCAGTTCGTCCAAAGGAACAGGTGCACTGTATCGAGCACTGCTTCCTCCATCGCCAAACCCAAGACGCTTTGACCGAGCACTCTCAATGTCTCGTTGCTCTTCTCTTGCTGTAGAAAGATCTGTAAACTCAACGCCTTCATTCCGGCCGTTGAACGCCTGAACCAAGTCTTCAGGTCGTGGTTGCTCGAACTCGTCCCCATTGACTGGGACCAGCTGAGCAGATTGGCGCTTGCGACCGGAGCGGGATCTTTTCAGCTTCTTCTGCTGCTCGCTGTCTTTGTGTTTCGCAACGAGCTGAGCAACTCCGGACGCACCTACAGCAGCTGCAGCCCCCAATATCATCTGCTCTGATCCGAGCGCGCTGAAGAAGCCAGCGTCTGCGAGGACTCCAGCCGCTACGATCGGCATTAGACCCATGCGGAAGAAGATCTTGAGTGGGTCAGATACAATGTACGACATCGCCATGCCCGGTCAGTAATGACCCGATCCAAAGCTGGGACTCGACTTGACCAATCGTAAAAGCAAACATCAAGACGAAAAAGACACTCCAAGCTGACCATGCCGCACAAATCACGTACGAGACGTACACCACCCACTCCGGGAAAAGAGGCTTGGCAGTCCGTGCTGGCTGGCGTCTTAAGAACCGGTTGTACAGGAACTGCGAGCTACGACGAACCTTCGCGAGCTGCTTTTTTTCAATCATGTATGCTTGCTGTTCGTGAAGAGGCAGCGCAGCGACACGTTTTTCTTCTTTTGCCTGTTGATGAGCGCGCAAGCGGGCTTTCATCCTAGCAACACCCTTGAGTCCCGTCATAGATCTTGCGCATTTCGTGGGCTCGCTCCTGCTGCAGTCTACGTCGCTCAGCCGCCAGTGCCTGGAGTGCTTGTTTGACTGCCTTCTTTTTCTCCCGCAACTGATCTTTACTATTCCGAAGGATCGCCTTTTTCTCTTTATTGATCGTGACTGTGACGCGCCGATCCCGCTTGGCCGGCGCCACTGACGAGCGCCGTAATGCGCTACGAGAAGTTAACTTCCTCGAACTCGAGCGTCGGCGTTTAGGAGATTGCGAGGAAGCTTGATTCGGGGTCGCTTGAGCGACAACTTCTCCCATGACCGCGCTCGCAGCATTTGCGACTACTAGCTCACCCATAGCTATCACTTCGGAGATCCGCCGCTCAAACTGCGCACCAATTGCATACTGAAGCTTTTTCAGCTGCATTCTCTGCTCGCTCAAGCTCTACCTTTGCTTTTTCAGGCCATGGCATGTGCATTTTTCTGCTGGTCGATGCAACACTCGTTGCACTTCGACAGCCAGTCGTAAAGCGTCAATACAACATCCAGCTCATCCTCGCTGTCGTCATCGCCGTCTTCTTCGCTTCCATATGCTTGGCTTGCGCTGATACCACCCATACTTGGCCATCGCTTTGCCAGCTCTGCACAAATAGCTGCAATTTTCTCAGTCGATGCTGTTGACACAAGTAGCGGATCAAAGCGCAGCATGTTGTTGATCATTGCCTCACCCTTGTTCCGTTCCAGCATTAAGGATAACTGATTCATAGCCAAGGCCACTCGGTCACTTTCTTCAGTCACTTCTGAAGTTTCTGGATGGAAGGCGTCAAGTGACTGAGTGCAATCGACGTTCGAGGAAGACTCGAAACAAATGGCGCCGCCGGGGGCAAAACAAGAGCATCACCATGATGCTCCATTTGTTGATACTCTGGCGAATCCCCACCCGCAGCACTGACCATCGATTTTCTCCTCGGAACGGAAGAGCGCTTAACAAGCTGCTCGTTCGAGTGGCTGAACCTGCGCTCGGAAGACTTAACATGCTGGAGCTCTTCTTGAATGTGTGATTTGATTTGTACGATCACTCCTGTCAATGGGTCTTCCTGACCTTCAGGCAGCTCTGGGGCTCTTCATCCATGTCTCGGTTATAAATTGCCAAAAAGATGCCACGACATACTTGCGCTGTTCGTGATTTCAATCCTCGTTGCTTGACTAGTGAGCTCACACTACGTAACCCTGAGCATTCCACACAGTTGGCGATAGCCGCAAGATCGATTGCAGCACGCTCAGCAGGCGAGTATTGGCGGGGATTACCGTACGCGTCTGTCTGCACTTCAGCAATGTTTCCTTCGTCATCTTCGATTTGGTAACGTACAAGATAATTTTGGCGCTTCCCAGCCTTGCGAAAGATTCCAACGAACGCAATGGTTACGGGGATCATACACAAAAACGAGATTATCGCTGACACAAATGCCGACCCAATAGTTTTTTCTCCTCGTTTGAGCTTGTACAGCAATGCATTCGTGAACATTTGACTCACGATTATCGTAAACACAATTGTGAGCCGCTGTGCGCGTGAAAAGTTCTCGTCGTACTTGAACACGATTGACAACAGTTTGTGGTTGTGCTTGATACCCGTCCACGCACCCTTGACAACAGCTATCCCCTTCGCTTTCAAGCCAACTGCGTTCAAGTACTCTGGTTCACGGAAGATCGATCGAAGGTTAATCTTCTCTGCTTGCTGGAATTTTGTACGCTTTTCGCGTAGCACGCGATACGATCCTGGCGATCCCAGCGGTTCACATAGAAGACCCCAACGACGTACAAAAGGAAAAAGACTATCATGGTGACAACGACACCAATGTTCTTCTTCACATCATCTGCGGTCACGTGATGCGTAATAACATTCTCGAAATGTTCGGTAACGAGGCTCAGTGACTGCTCCACTTGGGTAGAGAAGTCGGTCAAGTGCGTGCACTCGCAAATTGTGTACTTTCCGTCTGCAGTCGTACCGGCTACAGAACACCCCTCAGAGGACCAAGCACTCGAATTGGTGTCCCAATAGCGACATGCTGGCTCTCGAATCGGACATGTGACTTCACCGTTGAACTCTGTGCCGTTGCAAGTAACAGTGAGTGGCGTCGTCAGACTTGAGCAATTAAAGAATTTGGTCCCAATGCTTCCCTTCAGACAATAGTACCTGAATGATTGAACTGAGGTACTACTGTTAGTCTTACTGCCGCTACTGCTTTGCGTCTGATTGGTCGCGAAAACTGCAACCGTATTTCGGAGGAATATCTGAAAAGGTACAGCGAGTCCAGCCACCACCACGTCGCTTCCACCTTGTCGAACATTCACGCTCGTCACCGGGGAGTTTAAAGCCTTTCCGCCTACGAAACTGTACGGATTCTTTGTGAACACTTTTGCTTGGACATCAATCGTTAAGTCACTGGCGCCATCCGAAGATGTACTATCACCGCTAGTGGTACCGTTTTCAGCCAAATAGGCTGCAAAGCCTGTTGGAACCGTCGTTGAAGGTGCTAAAATATTTGCAGCAATTTCAGCGCTCGAGCGTGGTAGCTCTATAGCCTTACCCTCCAACTCTGTCGCTTTGTCACGAGCACCAACAAGCTTCAAGTTTTTGCTCACAAGCGTCACGGGATCTTCTCCAGCAATTAGTGAAGACATCATTGCGCTCTGCAACTTATTGATAGTTCCATGCAGGGCTTCAACTCGCTCTAGCGCAGCACTCAGCTCATCATTCGATGACGCACTTCCACTCCCTGCAGTCGATGATGAGTCACCCGCGTTCACAGATGTATCCACGCTTCCGCTATCGCTAGACTCCATCAACCGCCTACTAGATGCAGCTGCGCTCCCAGAACCAGAAGAGGATAAAATAGTCGTGCTCACCGTAATCTCCACATCTAAAAGATTTGAAATCGTGTTCCCAACTGCTGCTTTCGCCGACGAGGAGAGAACAGGGGATGTGAGAATGTTGTCCACGAAAGTTCAGCGCTTGGGTTTGCGCCGCTGCATCAAGAATGGTCGCACTCTTCGTCAGAGTAGCTATGCTTGCTGCTTGCTGTTCCATCGCGTTGGGATCATTCACATCAATCGAAGCAGACGCTGATGCCATTGCACTGATCAGGTTTCCCAGCACTGCTCGTTTTGCATCGTACTGTGCTTGGTTCAGGCGCACAATTGTCACCATAGTACCCAATTCCACAATCGCACGTGGCGGTGCAGTCTGGATTCGACTGGAGGCAGCCGTCAGGTACCCTCACACAATCGCCGTTTCGCAGCACAGACCTTTCCATCAGTCATCGGACAGCTCTTGACCTGAGAGCCAGTAGTCGATGTAGTTGTCGTCGTGTCTTCGTTTCCATTGACCATGTCACCGAGAGCATTGATAATCGTCAGCACCTTGGATGGGTCACCAGAGGTTGCTTCAGCAAGAATTTCATCTGTTTTACTGGCCAAATAAGCGGCCTGTTCACTTGCTGCAATCACCTTTTGACTGACGGTAATCTCTTGAGTAAGCCTCGTCACGGCTCCCAACGAATCTTGAACGTACGCCACCACCGTCACAGTATTGTTGGTTCCTCCTCCGATGCCGAACAGGGAATTGAACAATCGGCTCGAGAGTGGCCGAACTCATGGTCACTTCGCTCTCGCCAGAGTACGTTGAGCCTTTGATATACTTGAATGAATAGCGAAGTGGGAGGTCATCATCAACCCATCCAGACGCCAGAACTGCAAAATTATCTTCTAAAGCATACCCTGATGAGGGGGAAACCTGTTAGCGACCCACTGATAGGAGGGGAGTTTACAGAAACTGTGATGGAAGCTGTTGATGATTGCCCGGATGAGTCCTCCACGTAAAGCTGGAACTGATACGAGGCCCCGGCTGTCAATGTGTTCTCTTTTAGGACCATTGTGAGTCGCCCTGTACGAGGAACGGCAAAAATGCTGGCCTGGCTTGACTGACCGTTCCAATGATGGACCACTCTGTCTTCCGAATTGTGAGCTTCGACGTAACGGAGCCGTAAAGAATGACGCGATCGTTTGTGTTCACTTTGGTCACTCCCAAAGGCGCAATTGAGACACTTGGCGGGGAACCAGGTGCAACCGTGATGATAACTGACGTAGAGCATGTGCGAGTGTCTTTTGAAGCAGTAGCAGTAAAGTTGTAGCTGATTCCTGGATTGATCGTGTTTGCGGGTACCGTCACTTGGCTGGTCGTATCCAACACTAGCAGCGAATCATCCACTTTTTTACAAGCGGTGTCGTACAGCCCTGTCAAAGAATTCTTTTGAAAGCATGTCCATGAATATCCCATCGGAATCGTGTTCTGCAAGTCATCCGGATCTGTGGACTTTGAAGCGTCCAGAACCAAGTCTTGTTCGAAGCCAGATGTGCGATCACCACCAGCAATAGAAGCTGTTAGTGCCGATGGCAGAACTGTAAGAGTAACGCTGGCGGTGTTGCTGACTCGCGCGTTTGACGCCATCGACACAAGTATTTGAAAAGTGTACGACACACCGACTGTCAGTGTACGCGCTGGTAGCTTCAGTACTCGAAGATTCGGACTTGTTGATTTTGCTTGAGATGCAGTCAGATCTCCGCGCACTTGAGACCACGCGAAGTTCATATCCATCGACGACGATGAATCTGAAACAGTTCCCGAGCACGAAGGGTAGCTGGCACTAGCACTAATGACCAATTCATTTGCGCGATATACGATCTGGTCGCCACCGCCTTTGATCGACACAGACGGTAAAGCCATTGCAGATTTTTTAACGACTACGGTGCTGGAGGTTGATGAGATACCAAGAAGTTACTCACTTGGAGGGTAAACGAGTAAGTTGCGTCAGACTCCAACACTGCTGCAGATACTTTGATGGCTGCGCTGTTACTCGCAGCTGCTTGTAAAAGCAGTGTAGACACACTAGAAGCGGAAGTTGTGGTGCCTGTTGAGCCCACTAGCGACCACGTGTATGTCATTGCGCGTCCACCTGATCCTGAGGATCCCGAGCCATCAAGAGACAAATCGTCGCACGTTCCAAGAGAGGTTGCACCACTGACTTGTACGATCGGTGTCGGAGGGTTGTCTGGCGATGAAATCGTAATTGTTGTGGCTGCAGTTGCTAACTCCGCCTGTCGCGGTTGACTTCAACAAGCCTCCGCGTAGAACCAACGAGTCTCCAGGAATCACTGTGGCACTCTTCCCGAATACAAACCGAATAGAGGCGTTCTTCGCCTGCCACGAACACACTGTGTCCGCACCAAAGTAATTTGAAGAGCTGGCCGTTGTAGGCAAGTCGAACAGCGTAGAACAGTCAAACGTATCCTTCTGTAGCGTTGCACGATTGACAGAGCGATCAAATACAGCAAGCAAACCAGCAGCAGTGTCGAAGAATTTTGCCGAAGTGAGCTTCGGAGGTGGTGTTGAGTCCTTAGTCTCTACGATAGTCACCTGAAGTGAGTCTACCTGCGCGCGCCGCGTACAGTGGATCTGTCGAAGTCACGGAGTGGGTGATTGTCCCGAAGTGGTTGCCCTCAAGAACGTAGTTGTCTTCTGCAGATACCGTAATGATCTGGGAAACGTTCCAGTTCGACGAGCTGAAGGTGACGCTCGTCGGGGAAACAAGCAATTGTGACAAACTTGTTTGAAGAGAGACTTTGACATCGGCTGTAGGCTGGGCCTGAAGCACAATTTTGTACTGATCCGTGAAAACTTTGCCCTCCGCAACAACGAGTGCCGGTATTGTTGTAGCAACGCTTTGAAACAAAACAACCTTGGCAGTATCGTCATTCAATACTTGAACAGTCAAGGAGCTCACATCACACACCGAGATACATCGCAGTCAGATGATGCAATTGAGCCTGAAAGTACAACGGAGGCATCTGCGTCTTCCACAAAGTTGTTGATTCCTAGCATTTGAACCGATCGAGCCACGCTCCAGTCAGTGGATGAGAAAGTTACGGAGGACGGGGAAGCTACGGCTTTCACTGCTCGGTCACTTGAGAATGAAATTGTCACACCGCTGGTCGGAGCACTCAAGAGCTGATTGTGAACGAACTTGCAGTTCCTTCCTTTAATGAAAACGATGTCGCTGACAGCTGCACTCCGGTGAAAGTGGTAGTTGCATTCTTCGACTCGATCTGGACAGTATTCGACACAGCAATCGATGCAACTGCAATTATTTCAAGTGTCACGTTTGGTGCCCATTCAGCTACCCGGACACTCAGGTCACGGAATGTTGATTGGGCTGGCACTCGGTACACGCTGTTGGCAGATACTGACGGAACATTTTCTAACGCAAGCATTTGGTCTTGCCATGCAATATCCATTTTGCGCGTAGATCTTGGTAGCAAGAACACTGACAAACTCGTCGCACTTGCTTTGGCTGCATTTCCTAGCGAAACGCTGAGTATTCCCACTCGTGTCCAGTTGCCAAGCTTGCCTCGGGTGTTTTCGACAGTAATAACAGGTTTATCTGCCACCGGAGCGACATCAAAAGTAACATTCTGAGCAGTTGCCGCCGTGCTACCTCCAATCACTTCTGTTGAGATCGCTGTGAACTCTATTTGGGTTTGCCCAAACCATGAATCAATAGGAACAATGCGAAGGACAAGTCCAGATTGGGTGGTGATGCTCCCAAATCGCAATGCGAAGAAGCCGCCACTCCCTTGTACAAGTTTTGTGCCATTTTTCATTTCAACTCTGGAGACAGCACCAATAGATACATCCCGAACGAGCAGGCTAAGTGACTCTGATCCATCTGTATCAGTCAAAGCGATATTCGAAATGAGAAGCTCGACAGGCACGCTTTGGATTGTGCTAACAGAACTGTTCGCGATCTTCAGAGCTGGAGCATCTGCAACTCCAGAAATCGCGATAGACACGTTCCTCGTCAATTGCATTGTCTCTCCAGTCGATTTTTCGGCGCTGATTGCTGTGACCTGAATAATGGTTCGACCAGCAAAATTACCTGCCGGCTGTATCTCGATCAAAGTATTGGAGATCCTAGCAACCCCGCTTACTCTGGATAGTACGGATGCAGTCCCGCTTGTTGAGCTTAACACTGCTGTCCCGTTGACGAACACCGAGCTCACTTCTGTTGCGTTGTAGACTACGGTTACCTCCACTGACTCCGAGCCATCAAAGTCTGGCGTATATGCATCTAGGATCATAAAGCCAGTCCTGACATCTTCCAAAACAGAAAGTTCAGTAGCATTCAGTACTATTACTGGCTGGTTCGGCGTAGGTCGGACCGCAATGGAGTACGATGTGCTTGACCTTCCTTTTGACATCGCAACAAAAGCTGCTTTCGCAACAGTCACATTAAATGTTGATTCGATTGCAATAGAAAACTGTTGCGCAAAGTACATCCGGGGTACGATCGTCAACAACCAAGTCTGGTTACAACTCGCACTTCCCCAACACGCTGCACCATTTATCGTAGAGAGCAAAAATGAGCTTCCACCAACAACTCGAGACACATTCTTGCTTTCAATAGAATCCAGAGTCACGCCGTTTAACACAACCCGATCAACACAATCTTTTCTCACCAACAGTCGTAGCGCCATCAAATCTTGATATCCACTTAGTCCTCCAAAGTCCGACAACCGGAAGCTCACATTCCGGTCGTCTGCAACCTCAAACACACGCGCGCTGCTCCGTGCAACTACACCAACGTCGCTGAAAGCAGGCTTCACAGACTCCGCTTCGCTCACGACCTCCAGTGAAGAATCCGCAAACGACGCCACTGCGCGCTGGCCCAACACGTCGCGAGCACTCACCATCGCTCGCCACCACAGCGATCCCGATAACAACATGCTGGGCCACGCCGTCAAACCCATCGCGATGCCACCTGTGCTGCTATCTCCACGTCCAGCCACACCCACAGCTTCGTACAACACGTGCTCGCGACCGCGCACCGCCACTCGAGCTTGTTGCAGACTCACGTTCGACTTGACCGCGTCCAGAGACATCCTTGGTGGCAGCAACATATTCGCCGAAACGCTAGAGGCGCCGGATTTCAACACCACATCAACCGGCATCAGCATGCTCAGTGACCGAGCCTTACTTGACACCTCCACACCGTTCCGCCCGGACACAATGGAAGACCACGTCGGTAACATCATCGCCGGAGACAACACCAACGACACATCTGCGACTGCCACGCCGTCGCCAGTGTTCCCGAATGCACTGTAACCCGACTCGAACGAGAACGCAACGGTCGACACGACCAGGTGCAGCTGTGCATATCCAGACCACGTCGCGCTCGGACGCACGGTGATCGAATCGCGCAGGCTGTACGGAATCATATACACGGCCGCGCTGCCGAACTCGACACTTGACGCCACCACGCGTGTGAGACCCGCGTAAACGTCTGTCACCTGAGTGCTGTTCTCAACGTATAGCACCAAGTGTTCGCGGCTTGCGACCTCCATCTTGCTATCCAGCCGACAGAAAGGGATTCGCACAAACGAGCTCGACGTCCCATACACTGTCGCCACCGGTCGAACGACCGGGTCCACAGGCACCACCAGGACGCTCGCGATTACCGACACGGCGGTTTGCTCACCGGTCTCACTCTCGGTCGTCCACACTGTCACGTTCACCGTGAAAAACCCAACGAAATCGGCTCGTGGCATGATCACCACAGACCGAAGAATTGACCAGACGGATTCGCCGGACGTCGGAGCAAACACAAACGTGGACAACTCGCTCGCACTGGACGATGTCGATCCGCTGCCATTCGACAGCGTCGCCGAAAAGACGGCTGATGTGTTCACGGACACCACTATCACGACAGATTCTGATCCGTCTTGATCGCGAGTTGAGGCCGACACATTGAATAGCACCGGCATTAACGGCTTCGTCACACTCGACAAAGGAGTCACACTCATGTCCGCCACGTGCACAATCGGTGTAAAGCGTGCTGCCATCAACACCTCACTCGTTGAGGCAGACCATGCTGTGATTGCAGCGAGGATGTCTTTGCCCCCGATGGTCGCCAGCTCCATCGATACAGCACGAACACTCCAGCTTAGCAAACCACTGAAACCGGTCACAGGCATAATGGTCGCACGACCAATGAGGTCCAGCGCACCACTCAGCCATACGACATACACCGATCCATACTGACGCCATGATACGGGACTCGCAGACGACGCGACTGCGCCAGTGAGAGATGTAGACGCAGATCCCACCCACCCAAACGACACGATGTGGTCCGTACCACCGGAAAAGTTGAACACAAGGCACAGCAACTCGGACCCATCGCGATCAATCAGCGAAGCGCTGATCACGTCCGTCGCCACGACCGAGTCTTCAAGCCCTTGCGCGCTCACAGACACCACGTCCAACAATGGAGTACTGGCAACAGGAACTACGGTCACGTGGAGAGCTGTCTTTGAGACGTCCTCAACCACGAACGCACCAGAGCGGTCCACAGCGTGTACCTCGATCACGCAGTTGATCGTCCCGGAGAAGTATGCAATTGGGTACAGGCTCACACTAAGAGCAGAAGACCCATTCTGCGTGCTCTCGGTCGCAAAGATTGTGTCGAGCATAAACGTTCCGTTGGCGGATTCATAAATTGGGTCTTCGCTTTCGACACCGCTGCCAACTTTGACTCCAACGCGACTCCATTCGCCCCCGGGACACACTAGAAGCACAGTCAAGTACTCCGATCCATCGACGTCGGCTAGAGACAGATTCCCTACTGATAAAGTCAATACGTCGTTCTCAGCCACCACCAAGTCACCTGGATAGTATACAGTCGCGACACTAGCTTCCGCCACTGGGGTGATTGTCAGGCCAACCAGATACTCCTGTGCAACAAAAGACTTGTGCTCGCGCATCGATCGACACGACAGCATATCTGCTGCATTCGCAGCAGTCAGGAAACATGATGACTGGAAGAAGGCGTTTGAGATATCAGGGGTGTACGCCATTACCACCATGCGCAGCTGAATGACGCCAGAAAAACTCGTCGTTGGTAGTAAGCTCCACTGAGACACAATGCCAGTGCTGGGTGCAGTCGAGCCAACAAACGCCTCGCTCAAGCACCGCGCTGTCGTATTGTCGCTCAGAAGCACCGGAACGCATACAAACCCGTCATCCAAGCTCGACGCGTTGCGGATGTCAGTGTACATAACCCGCTTCAACGTCAAACCCGGATACAGCATCACGATACGATAACGTAGCAGCGCGCTCGCAGTAGCAGGCGCCAAGAGCTGCACAGAGCCCAACAGCGCTTCATTTTCACGCGCTGAAGCATTCATCATCGACCACGCCACAGCAGGTGCCACCGCTACAGTCATCGGAGCGATGGTCACAGTCACTGTCTTTGTCGTTGCAATGGACTCCCCCGTGCTCTTCTCAGTCGAAGTCGTAGTAACGTCGACGCCAAAGCTACCGCTGTAGTCAAGTGCCGGGATGAGGGTTATCGTCACGTTCGACACGAAAGTCATGGTCGTGTTGCTGCTGCCCAAAGGCTGTAGACGGCATGTGCCGCGCATCGACCCTTGCGCTGGCAGCCAGCAACTCAACGAAAAGTTGCCGTCAACGACGATATCCGCCACCACTGACAGATCCAGCTTGATCTCGATTGCCACAACCTCCGACCCATCTTTATCTGGGGTTCCACTCTCCACAATAGTGAAATGCACCGGCAACTCCTCCTCTCCAGAGATCTCCGTCGCATTCAGCACTAGCGTTGGTCGGTTTGGCACCGGATACACGGACACAGCGTATGCTGCCTCACTCTCAACAACAGAACTCGACGTGAATGAAGAGCCCGTCAGTTGGAGACGGGAGGCCGTCCGAACCGTGAGCGCAAACTGTTGAGAGAGGTATGGCTGTGGCACGAGTACAAGATTCATATCGAGATGACCCATCGAAGCGATGTCTCCCACGGTGCAGGAGGTGCTCAACGCTCCGACTGCCATGCCAACTCGCGGAGAAGATGTAACACAGTCCCAAGACCCACTGCCATTCATAGGGACAAATGACGCCACCGACGCATCTGGCCACTCCAATTCCACTGATAGCAGATCCGTCAACGCGCTGGCAATACCCAAGTCTGACAGCCGGAAGCTCACATTCCGGTCGTCTGCAACCTCAAACACACGCGCGCTGCTCCGTGCAACTACACCAACGTCGCTGAAAGCAGGCTTCACAGACTCCGCTTCGCTCACGACCTCCAGTGAAGAATCCGCAAACGACACTACTGCGCGCTGACCCAACACGTCGCGAGCACTCACCATCACTCGCCACGACAGCGACCCCGATAACAGCATGCTGGACCACGCCGTCAAACCCATCGCAATGTTGGCTGTGCTGCTATCTCCACGTCCACCCACACCCACAGCTTCGTACAACACCTGCTCGCGACCGCGCACCGCCACTCGAGCTTGTTGCAGACTCACGTTCGACTTGACCGCGTCCAGAGACATCCTTGGTGGCAGCCACAAATGCGCCGAAACACTAGAGGCCCCGGCTTTCGACACCACATCAACCGGCATCAACACGCTCAGTGACCGAGCCTTACTTGACACCTCCACACCGTTGCGGCCGGACACGATGGAATACCACGTCGGTAACATCACCGCCGGAGACAACACCAACGACACATCTGCGACTGCCACGCCGTCGCCGGTGCTCCCAAATGCACTGTAACCCGACTCGAACGAGAACGCAACGGTCGACACGACCAGGTGCAGCTGTGCATATCCAGACCACGTCGCGCTCGGACGCACGCTGATCGACTCGCGCAGGCTGTACGGAATCATATACACGGCCGCGCTGCCGAACTCGACACTCGACGCCGCCACGCGCGTGAGACCCGCGTACACGTCTGTCACCTGAGTGCTGTTCTCGACGTATAGCACCAAATGTTCGCGGCTTGCGACCTCCATCTTACTGTCCAACCGACGGAAAGGAATGCGCACAAACGAGCTCGACGTCCCATACACTGTCGCCACCGGTCGAACGACCGGGTCCACAGGCACCACCAGGACGCTTGCGATTACCGACACGGCTGTTTGCTCACCGGTCTCGCTCTCGGTCGTCCACACCGTCACGTTCACCGTGAAGAACCCAACGAAATCTGCGCGTGGCATGATCGCCACAGACCGAAGAATTGACCAGACGGATTCACCGGACATTGGAGCAAATACAAACGTGGACAACTCCCCCGCACTGGACGATGTCGATCCACTGCCATTCGATAACGTCACCGAAAAGACGGCTGATGTGTTCACGGACACCACTATCACAACAGATTCGGATCCGTCTTGGTCGCGAGTCGAAGCCGACACATTGAATAGCACCGGCATTAACGGCTTCGTCACACTCGACAGAGGAGTCACACTCATGTCCGCCACGTGCACAATTGGCGTAAAGCGTGCTGCCATCGACACCTCACTCGTTGAGGCAGACCATGATGTAATTGCACCAAGCATGTCCTTGCCGCCGACGGTCGCCAGCTCCATCGACACCGCACGAACACTCCAGCTTAACAGGCCACTGAAACCGGTCACAGGCACAATGGTCGCACGACCAATGAGGTCCAGCGCACCACTCAGCCATACGACATACACCGATCCATACTGACACCATGATACGGGGCTCGCAGACGACGCAATTGCGTCAGTGAGAGATGCAGACGCAGATTTCACCCACCCGAACGACACGATGTGGTCCGTGCTACCGGAAAAGTTGAACACAAGGCACAGCAACTCGGACCCGTCGCGATCAATTAGCGAAGCGCTGATCACGTCCGTCGCCACGGCCGAGTCTTCAAGTCCTTGCGCGCTCACAGACATCACGTCCAATAATGGAGTACTGGCAACAGGAGCCACGGTCACGCGGAGAGCTGTCTTTGAGACGTCCTCAACCACGAACGCACCAGAGCGGTCCACAGCGTGCACCTCGATCACGCAGTTGACAGTCCCGGAGTAGTATGCAATCGGGTATAGGCTCACATTAAGAGTAGCAGACCCATTCTGCGTGCTCTCGGTCGCAAAGATTGTGTCGAGCATAAACGTTCCGTTGGCGGATACATAAATTGGGTCCTCGCTTTCGACACCGCTGCCAACTTTGACTCCAACGCGACTCCATTCGCCTCCGGGACACACTAGATGCACAGTCAAGTACTCCGATCCATCGATGTCGGCTAGAGACAGATTCCCTACTGATAAAGTCAATACCTCGTTCTCAGCCACCACCAAGTCGTCTGGGTAGTACACAGTCGCAACACTAGCTTCCGCCACTGGGGTGATTGTCAGACCAGCCAAATACTCCTGCGCAACAAAAGACTTGCGCTCGCGCATCGATCGACACAACAACATATCTGCTGCATTCGCAGCAGTCAGGAAACACGATGACTGGAAGAAGGCGCTTGAGATATCAGGGGTGTACGCTATTACCACCATGCGCAGCTGAATGACACCAGAAAAACTCGTCGTTGGTAGTAAGCTCCACTGAGACACTATACCAGTGCTGGATGCAGTCGAGCCAATAAACGACTCGCTCAAGCACCGCGCCGTCGTGCTGTCGCTCAGAAGCTCCGGAACGCACACAAACCCGCCATCCAAGCTCGACGCGTTACGAATGTCAGTGTACATAACCCGCTTCAACATCAAACCCGGATACAGCATCACGATACGATAGCGTAGCAGCGCGCTCGCAGTAGCAGGCGCCAAGAGCTGCACAGAGCCCAGCAGCGCTTCATTCTCACGCGCCGAAGCATTCATCATTGACCACGCTACAGCAGGTGCCACCGCTACAGTAATCGGAGCAATGTTCACAGTCACCGTCTTTGTCGTTGCAATGGACTCCCCCGTGCTCTTCTCAGTCGAAGTCGTAGTAACGTCGACGCCAAAGCTACCGCTGTAGTCGAGTGCCGGGATGAGGGTTATCGTCACGTTCGACACGAAAGTCATGGTCGTGTTGCTGCTGTCCAAAGGCTGTAGACGACATGTGCCGCGCATCGAGCCTTGCACTGCCAGCCAGCAACTCAACGAGAAGTTACCGTCAACGACGATATCCGCCACCACTGACAGATCCAGCTTGATCTCGATTGCCACAACCTCCGACCCATCTTTATCTGGGGTTCCACTCTCCACAATAGTGAAATACACAGGTAATTCTTCTTCTCCGGAGATCTCCGTCGCATTCAGCACTAGCGTAGGTCGGTTCGGCACCGGATACACGGACACGGAGTATGCTCCCTCACTCTCAACAACAGAACTCGACGCGAACGAAGAGCCCGTCAGATGGAGACGGGAGGCCGTCCGAACCGTGAGCGAGAACTGTTGGGAGAGGTATGGCTGTGGCACGAGTACAAGATTAATATCGAGATAATCCATCGAAGCGATCTCTCCCACGGCGCAGGAGGTGCTCAACGCTCCGACTGCCATGCCAACTCGCGGAGAAGATGTGACACAATCCCAAGACCCACTGCCGTTCATAGAGACAAACGACGCCACCGACGCATCTGGCCACTCCAATTCCACTGACAGCAGATCCGTCAACGCGCTTGCAATACCCAAGTCCGACAGCCGGAAGCTCACATTCCGGTCGTCTGCAACCTCAAACACACGCGTGCCGCTCCGTGCAACTACACCAACGCCGCTGAAAGCAGGCTTCACAGACTCCGCTTCGCTCACAACTTCCAGTGAAGAATCCGCAAACGACACTACTGCGCGCTGACCCAACACGTCGCGAGCACTCACCATCACTCGCCACGACAGCGACCCCGATAACAGCATGCTGGACCACGCCGTCAAACCCATCGCAATGTTGGCTGTGCTGCTATCTCCACGTCCACCCACACCCACAGCTTCGTACAACACCTGCTCGCGACCGCGCACCGCCACTCGAGCTTGTTGCAGACTCACGTTCGACTTGACCGCGTCCAGAGACATCCTTGGTGGCAGCCACAAATGCGCCGAAACACTAGAGGCCCCGGCTTTCGACACCACATCAACCGGCATCAACACGCTCAGTGACCGAGCCTTACTTGACACCTCCACACCGTTGCGGCCGGACACGATGGAATACCACGTCGGTAACATCACCGCCGGAGACAACACCAACGACACATCTGCGACTGCCACGCCGTCGCCGGTGCTCCCAAATGCACTGTAACCCGACTCGAACGAGAACGCAACGGTCGACACGACCAGGTGCAGCTGTGCATATCCAGACCACGTCGCGCTCGGACGCACGCTGATCGACTCGCGCAGGCTGTACGGAATCATATACACGGCCGCGCTGCCGAACTCGACACTCGACGCCGCCACGCGCGTGAGACCCGCGTACACGTCTGTCACCTGAGTGCTGTTCTCGACGTATAGCACCAAATGTTCGCGGCTTGCGACCTCCATCTTACTGTCCAACCGACGGAAAGGAATGCGCACAAACGAGCTCGACGTCCCATACACTGTCGCCACCGGTCGAACGACCGGGTCCACAGGCACCACCAGGACGCTTGCGATTACCGACACGGCTGTTTGCTCACCGGTCTCGCTCTCGGTCGTCCACACCGTCACGTTCACCGTGAAGAACCCAACGAAATCGGCACGTGGTATAACTATGACGGTTTGTTCGAATAGGTTGACATCAGTTGGGATTGATGTAAGCTGATATTCTGCCATCTCCGACGAAGAGTTATGTTCTAGTAGGTGACCTTGTAGCTGAAAGATGTCCTCAACAACTGATGAGTTGATTGTGATTCGAACGGTTAGCTTCTCAGACCCGTCGAGATCTGGTGTAAAGGCTAAAATGTCAAGCCGCACGTCGCCAAGCGGGTATGCAATCGAAGAAGTCGGGGAGAGAGAAACTGTTGCATCGTGGCAGATGGGCGATACTTGCACTATGACTGATATCTGCTCAGAAGCAGCCATGGTTGTCGACCATTCGACATTTTCAAGGGAGTTTATCATTGACAGTTCTTGCGAGTAACTTCTCACGAAAAGCTGTATGTCACCACTAAACCCTGAGAGAACCGTAATCTCAAGTGACTCAACTACAGACACTCGGTCCATAAAGCACGCCATGAAAGTTGGCTTGCCAAACTCTCCTGTGGCTAGAGTTGCTTCAATCCCGCTCTCGCGCCACCAAACAGATATTACCGAGGTTACATTTTCTGCGATCTCGACTCCAAGGCACATGCGCTCTGACCCATCAACATCTGACAGCACAGCTTCTACTCCATCGACGACGATGATATCATCCTCCAAAACGTGCATGGAAGTGTTCTCAATATACAGTGATGGAGTCGATGCCACAGGATCCACCCCCACAGCAAATTCGACAACGCTGTGATCAACTGCTACCATTCCATCGCTCTGATCAATAATGTGAACATGCATGCTGCAGATGACATCGCCAGAGAAGAAGTCGGGTGGGATCAGCGTAAAATTGAAGCTATCAGGGCTATCAACCCTCAATTCCATGAGCTCATACGTCGTGGAGTTTGTATAATTTCCCTTTAGTGGTTGGGTGGAAAATCCGTCAACAAGAATCTCTTTCCAGGCAGCGTCGTTGCACTCAAGTAAAATAGAACCAGTCTCGGAGCCGTCCAAGTCTGATAGACTCGTATTCGATACCTGAACCTCGACAGGAATATTTTCAACTGTCCAAGGATATGTTGGTTTCAGTACAATGCGTAGCGGTGTCGCAACAGGCATCACGATCGTGGAAAGGATCTTTGTAGTAGCTGCAAGTGATTTCTTTCTCCCAAGTGGAGCACATGTTTCAACCTCCAAGCTGTTGACTGCGTTGAGAAAACAATCACCAGCGAAAAAATGCGCGCCAATATCCTCTGTTGCTGCCAGCACCAACACTTCTATCGCAAACTTTCCTGCAAGCTTTGAAACAGGGGTAATATCAACCCGTCCACTTATGTCTCCTCGTGCATCAGCCCCAAGGGCATCTAAGTCGATAAATAGATTCCGAGATCCCGATGTGAATGTCAACTGTTTCATGCCAACTGTTTGGTTGACTGTGATATTCATTCCTTCAACCATTTTGTTTGGATCAAACAAAATAAGTCGCCCTGCCATTCCCTCCCCAATTCCACCGAGAATCAAAAGATCAAACGACAAAATTTCATCTTCGAACGAATGGATGACTTCTGGTTGCAGAGTCAGATTCGCAATAACGGCTTTGCGTATAAACGTCAGAGAAAATCTAAGTTCAGAAACAGCAAAACTGTTGTAGGCGACAGCTGTTGCACGAAGCAGTGCAACGATATCACGATCGTGCAAAGCTTCAGCTCTGAAAATGCATGATCTGGTGTCAGAAGATAGCTGGATCATAGTGTAGGTGCTGTTCAAATAATCTTCCACTACAGGCACGTCAAGAACAGATAAAGCGCATTCCACTGCGATCCCGCACCGCTCGGGGAGGAGCAAAGCAAGCTGCAACGAGCTTTCTGAATCATCTGTGTCACTAATATCGAGGCTGGAAACAAGAATATTTAGAATAATCTCTTCGTCCTCGTAGACCTCAAATTTTGTTTCGTTTACGACGAGGTTCGGTTGATGAGCACGGCGCCAGTCCACTGGAATGTGTTGCATTCGAATTGATATTGAGAACCCTGCGGCGAGATCTAGCTCGCGATTTTCCATTGGCTCTTCCGCAGTGGATTTCACGGGAATTAGATTGGACACAGTTGATATCGACTTGATTTCAAAAGATGTGGATCCAACAAAATCAAGTGGCGGAACCACAGCAAAATTTGCCTCATTTGTTTTATCTGGGATAAAGCTGTATTCGCCGAAACTGAGTGGTTGCACAAGTCCGATGTCGGACTTAGCCATCCACAGCGACGCGTAATTGCTTAGCACAACAAAATTAGCGCCATCGTCGGTGCTCTGAAGCGCCAAGGTGATTACATTTGCATCAAATGTCAGATCTGTGTTAGGTGGGCTAAACAGATCCAGAGTGAGCCATCTATTGATACCGATCTTAGTCGGATTTGCAACCATAGAGGTAGCGGCGAGGACCGGGGCTATCGCTTCAGGGAAAACCGAGAAATGAACAGTTGCCATCGCATGAATGATTCCTCCCAAGAGATCAACGACATCAAATGTAATGCAAAGTGTGGCATGTCCACTGAATCGTTCAGAGAAAATGACATTTACAGTGTCAGTTCTGGCGCAGTCCAGGAGAGGTGCACCAAGAAGCGAAAACTCTGTATTGATGCAAATCAGGCAATCACTATCATTGGACCCCGTGAACTGAACAGATTCAATTGTCACTCCGTCGTCCCGAAGGAATCGAAGATTTTCCAACCGAATATCTGTACTGTTCATCTCATATTCAGCTGCTTCGTAAAGCTCTTCAGTCGAGAATGCTAGATTGTGGCCTTGTTGGGTCTCGTACCACAGTTCCAATGAATATTTGTACTCGACGTTAGGTTCAATGTTCCATCCGACCGTAGCATGTTCCATGAGTGTAGCTGACGTTTGTTTCGACTCATTGGTGAAAAAGATCTCCCGAGAAGAGGCGATAATTATAATGTCAATAGTGCTGGAGCAATTATTCCCTGGAAGCAATGTCACTGTCAACGCTTTTTGGTCAGTTTTTGCATCAATTGGCAGAACATACTCGGCACCATTGCTATCATTCCCAAAAAGAATAGCGCGCTCATCGTTGAAGTAAACAGCAGCTAGAATGCTCGCACTCGAAACAACCATCCGACTAGTGAGTTCTTCCGATCCGTCGTCATCAACTAAGCTCAAGTTCTCGATCTGAAACGTTATCGCGTTTTTGGCTGCTACGTAGGGCCTTGCAACAATCAAGTTGAAGATAGGAGCATTGGCTACAGGTGCCAGGAAGATATCAACTGTTAAAGTCATCGTCACATTTGGTAATGCGTTGAATTGGTCGAATGAGGTGTCTGCTGACTTTGTAGCGTCTTTTCCTGTCAAAATAACCTTCAGTTGAAGATTGGCGAACCCTGAAAAATATCGTTTCATCGGTACCAGCACAACTGATCCATTTGGTGCCAAATTTACATCAAAGTCGATAGATGACGAATCCATGCTCAAAACGAATTTGCGATGGTACCTTTCATCTGAGAAAATAGGCGTGATCATATCATCAAGTGTTAAGGACGGAATCTCGAGACTTCCACCTTCATCTCCGCGCAAGCTAATTTGCATTGGAGATACAACAAGCTCGTGTGGTCGCCAGTAAACAAATATGACTGAGGTCGCGCTGATTTCTTGGGTTGAGTGCAGAGCTGAAAACTTATATGATATTGATACGCGCACGACTCCAGAAAAACCAAGTTTTGGATAAAATGATGCCACGCTCGACTCATTCGTCGACAAGAAAAGCATCCCAGACACCAGATTATCAGTGTGCAGTTTACCATCGTATCCAATCGCGCCCAAACCACCCACATCATTCACCGACATCTTCACGCCAACAAAACGCCAAAATGCTTGCGAGTCATCTGCGACATACTCGCAACGTCGAGGATACAGCAGAGCGTGAACAACAGAATCCTCTTCAAACTCGACAACACGGTTGCTCTCCCAATACTTCTCAATGCAGGTTCTCGGATCAGGTACGCGATCAATATCATAACGCCACAACACCACTGCTCGCGCATTTCGCCTCCTCCGGGCCTCACCCAAACTACCAAAACAGACATCTCTCTGCTGGTACAAATCAACATCGAACTGAACCGTCACGTTCACGAGCAGCGTCACCTGCTCCGGTACCAAGTTGCGCGGCACCAGAGCAAAAGACTCGTCGCCGAGCTCGACCATGTCCGACACAGACACATCATAGCTCTCGCCCACGGACATCCACGCATGCTGTGCTCTCGAACGGCTCCCATGACTGCCGTGCGACCGCCGCATCAGAGCCACACCGCTCCACGACGGCACAGAGAGACTCACACGCTCCACCTTGAACGACGATACGCCTGACTCGGACAGCATCGACGCCAGCGAGCACGAAGAAGACGGCGGTGAAGACGACAACGACGCCGCGCCAGACTCCGACAGCGACCGCCACCCACGCACCAACGATGCCTTCGCCATATCCAGCACAGGCACCACCACAGACGCGTTCGCGAAGATCACGGAACGCTCCACCAGTGGACCCAACACAATGTCCATCGACTCCGCCGGCGACGCGCGTCGCGTCCACTCGATCTCGACCAGCCGAGACACTTGCGCTTCGCCCGACCACTGCTTCCCGCGGAACACGTACACCAGCGACCCGCGAAACACGCCCGACACACTCGCCGTCGGCAACAAGCTCAGAACGCCGCTTGACTGCCACGCCGCAGACGACAGCGCGGCCGGAGACACGCGAACCACGCCCCGACCGCTGCTACTCGTCGCCCCCACGCTCGTCACCGTCACGCCAGAGTCAGACCCTTCCCATTGTGCAGACTCCACCCACTCCGACACATCCGACACGTCGCTTCCGCGAAGCTCCACGCTCACCGACCAGTACTCGTCCCACCACGTCGGCAGCAACTGCGGCTGAGACTCGGACGGTGACAGCGACAGCGAGCTCGCAACCAAAGACCGCCAGTCCCACACAGGCACGTCCGCAGACTCGCCTTGCACGCTAGACACGGACACCTTGTCCTGCTGCATGAACGCAGACACCAGACTCGCGCGAGGATCCGGCACGCGCACCACCGTGTACTCCCACGTCACAGACGCAGACGCAGACACCGATGATGCAGACGAAGACGACATGTCGTCACAAGAGCGACCGCTGCGCTCCGCGTCGAAACGAACACTCACGTTCACGAGCAGCGTCACCTGCTCCGGTACCAAGTTGCGCGGCACCAGAGCAAAAGACTCGTCGCCGAGCTCGACCATGTCCGACACAGACACATCATAGCTCTCGCCCACGGACATCCACGCATGCTGTGCTCTCGAACGGCTCCCATGACTGCCGTGCGACCGCCGCATCAGAGCCACACCGCTCCACGACGGCACAGAGAGACTCACACGCTCCACCTTGAACGACGATACGCCTGACTCGGACAGCATCGACGCCAGCGAGCACGAAGAAGACGGCGGTGAAGACGACAACGACGCCGCGCCAGACTCCGACAGCGACCGCCACCCACGCACCAACGATGCCTTCGCCATATCCAGCACAGGCACCACCACAGACGCGTTCGCGAAGATCACGGAACGCTCCACCAGTGGACCCAACACAATGTCCATCGACTCCGCCGGCGACGCGCGTCGCGTCCACTCGATCTCGACCAGCCGAGACACTTGCGCTTCGCCCGACCACTGCTTCCCGCGGAACACGTACACCAGCGACCCGCGAAACACGCCCGACACACTCGCCGTCGGCAACAAGCTCAGAACGCCGCTTGACTGCCACGCCGCAGACGACAGCGCGGCCGGAGACACGCGAACCACGCCCCGACCGCTGCTACTCGTCGCCCCCACGCTCGTCACCGTCACGCCAGAGTCAGACCCTTCCCATTGTGCAGACTCCACCCACTCCGACACATCCGACACGTCGCTTCCGCGAAGCTCCACGCTCACCGACCAGTACTCGTCCCACCACGTCGGCAGCAACTGCGGCTGAGACTCGGACGGTGACAGCGACAGCGAGCTCGCAACCAAAGACCGCCAGTCCCACACAGGCACGTCCGCAGACTCGCCTTGCACGCTAGACACGGACACCTTGTCCTGCTGCATGAACGCAGACACCAGACTCGCGCGAGGATCCGGCACGCGCACCACCGTGTACTCCCACGTCACAGACGCAGACGCAGACACCGATGATGCAGACGAAGACGACATGTCGTCACAAGAGCGACCGCTGCGCTCCGCGTCGAAACGAACACTCACGTTCACGAGCAGCGTCACCTGCTCCGGTACCAAGTTGCGCGGCACCAGAGCAAAAGACTCGTCGCCGAGCTCGACCATGTCCGACACAGACACATCATAGCTCTCGCCCACGGACATCCACGCATGCTGTGCTCTCGAACGGCTCCCATGACTGCCGTGCGACCGCCGCATCAGAGCCACACCGCTCCACGACGGCACAGAGAGACTCACACGCTCCACCTTGAACGACGATACGCCTGACTCGGACAGCATCGACGCCAGCGAGCACGAAGAAGACGGCGGTGAAGACGACAACGACGCCGCGCCAGACTCCGACAGCGACCGCCACCCACGCACCAACGATGCCTTCGCCATATCCAGCACAGGCACCACCACAGACGCGTTCGCGAAGATCACGGAACGCTCCACCAGTGGACCCAACACAATGTCCATCGACTCCGCCGGCGACGCGCGTCGCGTCCACTCGATCTCGACCAGCCGAGACACTTGCGCTTCGCCCGACCACTGCTTCCCGCGGAACACGTACACCAGCGACCCGCGAAACACGCCCGACACACTCGCCGTCGGCAACAAGCTCAGAACGCCGCTTGACTGCCACGCCGCAGACGACAGCGCGGCCGGAGACACGCGAACCACGCCCCGACCGCTGCTACTCGTCGCCCCCACGCTCGTCACCGTCACGCCAGAGTCAGACCCTTCCCATTGTGCAGACTCCACCCACTCCGACACATCCGACACGTCGCTTCCGCGAAGCTCCACGCTCACCGACCAGTACTCGTCCCACCACGTCGGCAGCGACTGCGGCTGAGACTCGGACGGTGACAGCGACAGCGAGCTCGCAACCAAAGACCGCCAGTCCCACACAGGCACGTCCGCAGACTCGCCTTGCACGCTAGACACGGACACCTTGTCCTGCTGCATGAACGCAGACACCAGACTCGCGCGA
Organism: Phytopythium helicoides; assembly: GCA_024867545.1. Classification (NCBI taxonomy): domain Eukaryota; phylum Oomycota; class Peronosporomycetes; order Pythiales; family Pythiaceae; genus Phytopythium; species Phytopythium helicoides. Next base: position 830,819 of record JANFNE010000012.1, on the reverse strand, counting down.
GGATCCGGCACGCGCACCACCGTGTACTCCCACGTCACAGACGCAGACGCAGACACCGATGATGCAGACGAAGACGACATGTCGTCACAAGAGCGACCGCTGCGCTCCGCGTCGAAACGAACACTCACGTTCACGAGCAGCGTCACCTGCTCCGGTACCAAGTTGCGCGGCACCAGAGCAAAAGACTCGTCGCCGAGCTCGACCATGTCCGACACAGACACATCATAGCTCTCGCCCACGGACATCCACGCATGCTGTGCTCTCGAACGGCTCCCAACACTGCCGTGCGACCGCCGCATCAGAGCCACACCGCTCCACGACGGCACAGAGAGACTCACACGCTCCACCTTGAACGACGATACGCCTGACTCGGACAGCATCGACGCCAGCGAGCACGAAGAAGACGGCGGTGAAGACGACAACGACGCCGCGCCAGACTCCGACAGCGACCGCCACCCACGCACCAACGATGCCTTCGCCATATCCAGCACAGGCACCACCACAGACGCGTTCGCGAAGATCACGGAACGCTCCACCAGTGGACCCAACACAATGTCCATCGACTCCGCCGGCGACGCGCGTCGCGTCCACTCGATCTCGACCAGCCGAGACACTTGCGCTTCGCCCGACCACTGCTTCCCGCGGAACACGTACACCAGCGACCCGCGAAACACGCCCGACACACTCGCCGTCGGCAACAAGCTCAGAACGCCGCTTGACTGCCACGCCGCAGACGACAGCGCGGCCGGAGACACGCGAACCACGCCCCGACCGCTGCTACTCGTCGCCCCCACGCTCGTCACCGTCACGCCAGAGTCAGACCCTTCCCATTGTGCAGACTCCACCCACTCCGACACATCCGACACGTCGCTTCCGCGAAGCTCCACGCTCACCGACCAGTACTCGTCCCACCACGTCGGCAGCGACTGCGGCTGAGACTCGGACGGTGACAGCGACAGCGAGCTCGCAACCAAAGACCGCCAGTCCCACACAGGCACGTCCGCAGACTCGCCTTGCACGCTAGACACGGACACCTTGTCCTGCTGCATGAACGCAGACACCAGACTCGCGCGAGGATCCGGCACGCGCACCACCGTGTACTCCCACGTCACAGACGCAGACGCAGACACCGATGATGCAGACGAAGACGACATGTCGTCACAAGAGCGACCGCTGCGCTCCGCGTCGAAACGAACACTCACGTTCACGAGCAGCGTCACCTGCTCCGGTACCAAGTTGCGCGGCACCAGAGCAAAAGACTCGTCGCCGAGCTCGACCATGTCCGACACAGACACATCATAGCTCTCGCCCACGGACATCCACGCATGCTGTGCTCTCGAACGGCTCCCAACACTGCCGTGCGACCGCCGCATCAGAGCCACACCGCTCCACGACGGCACAGAGAGACTCACACGCTCCACCTTGAACGACGATACGCCTGACTCGGACAGCATCGACGCCAGCGAGCACGAAGAAGACGGCGGTGAAGACGACAACGACGCCGCGCCAGACTCCGACAGCGACCGCCACCCACGCACCAACGATGCCTTCGCCATATCCAGCACAGGCACCACCACAGACGCGTTCGCGAAGATCACGGAACGCTCCACCAGTGGACCCAACACAATGTCCATCGACTCCGCCGGCGACGCGCGTCGCGTCCACTCAATCTCGACCAGCCGAGACACTTGCGCTTCGCCCGACCACTGCTTCCCGCGGAACACGTACACCAGCGACCCGCGAACACGCCCGACACACTCGCCGTCGGCAACAAGCTCAGAACGCCGCTTGACTGCCACGCCGCAGACGACAGCGCGGCCGGAGACACGCGAACCACGCCCCGACCGCTGCTACTCGTCGCCCCCACGCTCGTCACCGTCACGCCAGAGTCAGACCCTTCCCATTGTGCAGACTCCACCCACTCCGACACATCCGACACGTCGCTTCCGCGAAGCTCCACGCTCACCGACCAGTACTCGTCCCACCACGTCGGCAGCAACTGCGGCTGAGACTCGGACGGTGACAGCGACAGCGAGCTCGCAACCAAAGACCGCCAGTCCCACACAGGCACGTCCGCAGACTCGCCTTGCACGCTAGACACGGACACCTTGTCCTGCTGCATGAACGCAGACACCAGACTCGCGCGAGGATCCGGCACGCGCACCACCGTGTACTCCCACGTCACAGACGCAGACGCAGACACCGATGATGCAGACGAAGACGACATGTCGTCACAAGAGCGACCGCTGCGCTCCGCGTCGAAACGAACACTCACGTTCACGAGCAGCGTCACCTGCTCCGGTACCAAGTTGCGCGGCACCAGAGCAAAAGACTCGTCGCCGAGCTCGACCATGTCCGACACAGACACATCATAGCTCTCGCCCACGGACATCCACGCATGCTGTGCTCTCGAACGGCTCCCAACACTGCCGTGCGACCGCCGCATCAGAGCCACACCGCTCCACGACGGCACAGAGAGACTCACACGCTCCACCTTGAACGACGACACGCCTGACTCGGACAGCATCGACGCCAGCGAGCACGAAGAAGACGGCGGTGAAGACGACAACGACGCCGCGCCAGACTCCGACAGCGACCGCCACCCACGCACCAACGATGCCTTCGCCATATCCAGCACAGGCACCACCACAGACGCGTTCGCGAAGATCACGGAACGCTCCACCAGTGGACCCAACACAATGTCCATCGACTCCGCCGGCGACGCGCGTCGCGTCCACTCGATCTCGACCAGCCGAGACACTTGCGCTTCGCCCGACCACTGCTTCCCGCGGAACACGTACACCAGCGACCCGCGAAACACGCCCGACACACTCGCCGTCGGCAACAAGCTCAGAACGCCGCTTGACTGCCACGCCGCAGACGACAGCGCGGCCGGAGACACGCGAACCACGCCCCGACCGCTGCTACTCGTCGCCCCCACGCTCGTCACCGTCACGCCAGAGTCAGACCCTTCCCATTGTGCAGACTCCACCCACTCCGACACATCCGACACGTCGCTTCCGCGAAGCTCCACGCTCACCGACCAGTACTCGTCCCACCACGTCGGCAGCGACTGCGGCTGAGACTCGGACGGTGACAGCGACAGCGAGCTCGCAACCAAAGACCGCCAGTCCCACACAGGCACGTCCGCAGACTCGCCTTGCACGCTAGACACGGACACCTTGTCCTGCTGCATGAACGCAGACACCAGACTCGCGCGAGGATCCGGCACGCGCACCACCGTGTACTCCCACGTCACAGACGCAGACGCAGACACCGATGATGCAGACGAAGACGACATGTCGTCACAAGAGCGACCGCTGCGCTCCGCGTCGAAACGAACACTCACGTTCACGAGCAGCGTCACCTGCTCCGGTACCAAGTTGCGCGGCACCAGAGCAAAAGACTCGTCGCCGAGCTCGACCATGTCCGACACAGACACATCATAGCTCTCGCCCACGGACATCCACGCATGCTGTGCTCTCGAACGGCTCCCAACACTGCCGTGCGACCGCCGCATCAGAGCCACACCGCTCCACGACGGCACAGAGAGACTCACACGCTCCACCTTGAACGACGATACGCCTGACTCGGACAGCATCGACGCCAGCGAGCACGAAGAAGACGGCGGTGAAGACGACAACGACGCCGCGCCAGACTCCGACAGCGACCGCCACCCACGCACCAACGATGCCTTCGCCATATCCAGCACAGGCACCACCACAGACGCGTTCGCGAAGATCACGGAACGCTCCACCAGTGGACCCAACACAATGTCCATCGACTCCGCCGGCGACGCGCGTCGCGTCCACTCGATCTCGACCAGCCGAGACACTTGCGCTTCGCCCGACCACTGCTTCCCGCGGAACACGTACACCAGCGACCCGCGAAACACGCCCGACACACTCGCCGTCGGCAACAAGCTCAGAACGCCGCTTGACTGCCACGCCGCAGACGACAGCGCGGCCGGAGACACGCGAACCACGCCCCGACCGCTGCTACTCGTCGCCCCCACGCTCGTCACCGTCACGCCAGAGTCAGACCCTTCCCATTGTGCAGACTCCACCCACTCCGACACATCCGACACGTCGCTTCCGCGAAGCTCCACGCTCACCGACCAGTACTCGTCCCACCACGTCGGCAGCGACTGCGGCTGAGACTCGGACGGTGACAGCGACAGCGAGCTCGCAACCAAAGACCGCCAGTCCCACACAGGCACGTCCGCAGACTCGCCTTGCACGCTAGACACGGACACCTTGTCCTGCTGCATGAACGCAGACACCAGACTCGCGCGAGGATCCGGCACGCGCACCACCGTGTACTCCCACGTCACAGACGCAGACGCAGACACCGATGATGCAGACGAAGACGACATGTCGTCACAAGAGCGACCGCTGCGCTCCGCGTCGAAACGAACACTCACGTTCACGAGCAGCGTCACCTGCTCCGGTACCAAGTTGCGCGGCACCAGAGCAAAAGACTCGTCGCCGAGCTCGACCATGTCCGACACAGACACATCATAGCTCTCGCCCACGGACATCCACGCATGCTGTGCTCTCGAACGGCTCCCAAGACTGCCGTGCGACCGCCGCATCAGAGCCACACCGCTCCACGACGGCACAGAGAGACTCACACGCTCCACCTTGAACGACGACACGCCTGACTCGGACAGCATCGACGCCAGCGAGCACGAAGAAGACGGCGGTGAAGACGACAACGACGCCGCGCCAGACTCCGACAGCGACCGCCACCCACGCACCAACGATGCCTTCGCCATATCCAGCACAGGCACCACCACAGACGCGTTCGCGAAGATCACGGAACGCTCCACCAGTGGACCCAACACAATGTCCATCGACTCCGCCGGCGACGCGCGTCGCGTCCACTCGATCTCGACCAGCCGAGACACTTGCGCTTCGCCCGACCACTGCTTCCCGCGGAACACGTACACCAGCGACCCGCGAACACGCCCGACACACTCGCCGTCGGCAACAAGCTCAGAACGCCGCTTGACTGCCACGCCGCAGACGACAGCGCGGCCGGAGACACGCGAACCACGCCCCGACCGCTGCTACTCGTCGCCCCCACGCTCGTCACCGTCACGCCAGAGTCAGACCCTTCCCATTGTGCAGACTCCACCCACTCCGACACATCCGACACGTCGCTTCCGCGAAGCTCCACGCTCACCGACCAGTACTCGTCCCACCACGTCGGCAGCGACTGCGGCTGAGACTCGGACGGTGACAGCGACAGCGAGCTCGCAACCAAAGACCGCCAGTCCCACACAGGCACGTCCGCAGACTCGCCTTGCACGCTAGACACGGACACCTTGTCCTGCTGCATGAACGCAGACACCAGACTCGCGCGAGGATCCGGCACGCGCACCACCGTGTACTCCCACGTCACAGACGCAGACGCAGACACCGATGATGCAGACGAAGACGACATGTCGTCACAAGAGCGACCGCTGCGCTCCGCGTCGAAACGAACACTCACGTTCACGAGCAGCGTCACCTGCTCCGGTACCAAGTTGCGCGGCACCAGAGCAAAAGACTCGTCGCCGAGCTCGACCATGTCCGACACAGACACATCATAGCTCTCGCCCACGGACATCCACGCATGCTGTGCTCTCGAACGGCTCCCAAGACTGCCGTGCGACCGCCGCATCAGAGCCACACCGCTCCACGACGGCACAGAGAGACTCACACGCTCCACCTTGAACGACGACACGCCTGACTCGGACAGCATCGACGCCAGCGAGCACGAAGAAGACGGCGGTGAAGACGACAACGACGCCGCGCCAGACTCCGACAGCGACCGCCACCCACGCACCAACGATGCCTTCGCCATATCCAGCACAGGCACCACCACAGACGCGTTCGCGAAGATCACGGAACGCTCCACCAGTGGACCCAACACAATGTCCATCGACTCCGCCGGCGACGCGCGTCGCGTCCACTCGATCTCGACCAGCCGAGACACTTGCGCTTCGCCCGACCACTGCTTCCCGCGGAACACGTACACCAGCGACCCGCGAACACGCCCGACACACTCGCCGTCGGCAACAAGCTCAGAACGCCGCTTGACTGCCACGCCGCAGACGACAGCGCGGCCGGAGACACGCGAACCACGCCCCGACCGCTGCTACTCGTCGCCCCCACGCTCGTCACCGTCACGCCAGAGTCAGACCCTTCCCATTGTGCAGACTCCACCCACTCCGACACATCCGACACGTCGCTTCCGCGAAGCTCCACGCTCACCGACCAGTACTCGTCCCACCACGTCGGCAGCGACTGCGGCTGAGACTCGGACGGTGACAGCGACAGCGAGCTCGCAACCAAAGACCGCCAGTCCCACACAGGCACGTCCGCAGACTCGCCTTGCACGCTAGACACGGACACCTTGTCCTGCTGCATGAACGCAGACACCAGACTCGCGCGAGGATCCGGCACGCGCACCACCGTGTACTCCCACGTCACAGACGCAGACGCAGACACCGATGATGCAGACGAAGACGACATGTCGTCACAAGAGCGACCGCTGCGCTCCGCGTCGAAACGAACACTCACGTTCACGAGCAGCGTCACCTGCTCCGGTACCAAGTTGCGCGGCACCAGAGCAAAAGACTCGTCGCCGAGCTCGACCATGTCCGACACAGACACATCATAGCTCTCGCCCACGGACATCCACGCATGCTGTGCTCTCGAACGGCTCCCATGACTGCCGTGCGACCGCCGCATCAGAGCCACACCGCTCCACGACGGCACAGAGAGACTCACACGCTCCACCTTGAACGACGATACGCCTGACTCGGACAGCATCGACGCCAGCGAGCACGAAGAAGACGGCGGTGAAGACGACAACGACGCCGCGCCAGACTCCGACAGCGACCGCCACCCACGCACCAACGATGCCTTCGCCATATCCAGCACAGGCACCACCACAGACGCGTTCGCGAAGATCACGGAACGCTCCACCAGTGGACCCAACACAATGTCCATCGACTCCGCCGGCGACGCGCGTCGCGTCCACTCGATCTCGACCAGCCGAGACACTTGCGCTTCGCCCGACCACTGCTTCCCGCGGAACACGTACACCAGCGACCCGCGGAACACGCCCGACACACTCGCCGTCGGCAACAAGCTCAGAACGCCGCTTGACTGCCACGCCGCAGACGACAGCGCGGCCGGAGACACGCGAACCACGCCCCGACCGCTGCTACTCGTCGCCCCCACGCTCGTCACCGTCACGCCAGAGTCAGACCCTTCCCATTGTGCAGACTCCACCCACTCCGACACATCCGACACGTCGCTTCCGCGAAGCTCCACGCTCACCGACCAGTACTCGTCCCACCACGTCGGCAGCGACTGCGGCTGAGACTCGGACGGTGACAGCGACAGCGAGCTCGCAACCAAAGACCGCCAGTCCCACACAGGCACGTCCGCAGACTCGCCTTGCACGCTAGACACGGACACCTTGCCCTGCTGCATGAACGCAGACACCAGACTCGCGCGAGGATCCGGCACGCGCACCACCGTGTACTCCCACGTCACAGACGCAGACGCAGACACCGATGATGCAGACGAAGACGACATGTCGTCACAAGAGCGACCGCTGCGCTCCGCGTCGAAACGAACACTCACGTTCACGAGCAGCGTCACCTGCTCCGGTACCAAGTTGCGCGGCACCAGAGCAAAAGACTCGTCGCCGAGCTCGACCATGTCCGACACAGACACATCATAGCTCTCGCCCACGGACATCCACGCATGCTGTGCTCTCGAACGGCTCCCAAGACTGCCGTGCGACCGCCGCATCAGAGCCACACCGCTCCACGACGGCACAGAGAGACTCACACGCTCCACCTTGAACGACGACACGCCTGACTCGGACAGCATCGACGCCAGCGAGCACGAAGAAGACGGCGGTGAAGACGACAACGACGCCGCGCCAGACTCCGACAGCGACCGCCACCCACGCACCAACGATGCCTTCGCCATATCCAGCACAGGCACCACCACAGACGCGTTCGCGAAGATCACGGAACGCTCCACCAGTGGACCCAACACAATGTCCATCGACTCCGCCGGCGACGCGCGTCGCGTCCACTCGATCTCGACCAGCCGAGACACTTGCGCTTCGCCCGACCACTGCTTCCCGCGGAACACGTACACCAGCGACCCGCGGAACACGCCCGACACACTCGCCGTCGGCAACAAGCTCAGAACGCCGCTTGACTGCCACGCCGCAGACGACAGCGCGGCCGGAGACACGCGAACCACGCCCCGACCGCTGCTACTCGTCGCCCCCACGCTCGTCACCGTCACGCCAGAGTCAGACCCTTCCCATTGTGCAGACTCCACCCACTCCGACACATCCGACACGTCGCTTCCGCGAAGCTCCACGCTCACCGACCAGTACTCGTCCCACCACGTCGGCAGCGACTGCGGCTGAGACTCGGACGGTGACAGCGACAGCGAGCTCGCAACCAAAGACCGCCAGTCCCACACAGGCACGTCCGCAGACTCGCCTTGCACGCTAGACACGGACACCTTGTCCTGCTGCATGAACGCAGACACCAGACTCGCGCGAGGATCCGGCACGCGCACCACCGTGTACTCCCACGTCACAGACGCAGACGCAGACACCGATGATGCAGACGAAGACGACATGTCGTCACAAGAGCGACCGCTGCGCTCCGCGTCGAAACGAACACTCACGTTCACGAGCAGCGTCACCTGCTCCGGTACCAAGTTGCGCGGCACCAGAGCAAAAGACTCGTCGCCGAGCTCGACCATGTCCGACACAGACACATCATAGCTCTCGCCCACGGACATCCACGCATGCTGTGCTCTCGAACGGCTCCCATGACTGCCGTGCGACCGCCGCATCAGAGCCACACCGCTCCACGACGGCACAGAGAGACTCACACGCTCCACCTTGAACGACGACACGCCTGACTCGGACAGCATCGACGCCAGCGAGCACGAAGAAGACGGCGGTGAAGACGACAACGACGCCGCGCCAGACTCCGACAGCGACCGCCACCCACGCACCAACGATGCCTTCGCCATATCCAGCACAGGCACCACCACAGACGCGTTCGCGAAGATCACGGAACGCTCCACCAGTGGACCCAACACAATGTCCATCGACTCCGCCGGCGACGCGCGTCGCGTCCACTCGATCTCGACCAGCCGAGACACTTGCGCTTCGCCCGACCACTGCTTCCCGCGGAACACGTACACCAGCGACCCGCGGAACACGCCCGACACACTCGCCGTCGGCAACAAGCTCAGAACGCCGCTTGACTGCCACGCCGCAGACGACAGCGCGGCCGGAGACACGCGAACCACGCCCCGACCGCTGCTACTCGTCGCCCCCACGCTCGTCACCGTCACGCCAGAGTCAGACCCTTCCCATTGTGCAGACTCCACCCACTCCGACACATCCGACACGTCGCTTCCGCGAAGCTCCACGCTCACCGACCAGTACTCGTCCCACCACGTCGGCAGCGACTGCGGCTGAGACTCGGACGGTGACAGCGACAGCGAGCTCGCAACCAAAGACCGCCAGTCCCACACAGGCACGTCCGCAGACTCGCCTTGCACGCTAGACACGGACACCTTGTCCTGCTGCATGAACGCAGACACCAGACTCGCGCGAGGATCCGGCACGCGCACCACCGTGTACTCCCACGTCACAGACGCAGACGCAGACACCGATGATGCAGACGAAGACGACATGTCGTCACAAGAGCGACCGCTGCGCTCCGCGTCGAAACGAACACTCACGTTCACGAGCAGCGTCACCTGCTCCGGTACCAAGTTGCGCGGCACCAGAGCAAAAGACTCGTCGCCGAGCTCGACCATGTCCGACACAGACACATCATAGCTCTCGCCCACGGACATCCACGCATGCTGTGCTCTCGAACGGCTCCCATGACTGCCGTGCGACCGCCGCATCAGAGCCACACCGCTCCACGACGGCACAGAGAGACTCACACGCTCCACCTTGAACGACGATACGCCTGACTCGGACAGCATCGACGCCAGCGAGCACGAAGAAGACGGCGGTGAAGACGACAACGACGCCGCGCCAGACTCCGACAGCGACCGCCACCCACGCACCAACGATGCCTTCGCCATATCCAGCACAGGCACCACCACAGACGCGTTCGCGAAGATCACGGAACGCTCCACCAGTGGACCCAACACAATGTCCATCGACTCCGCCGGCGACGCGCGTCGCGTCCACTCGATCTCGACCAGCCGAGACACTTGCGCTTCGCCCGACCACTGCTTCCCGCGGAACACGTACACCAGCGACCCGCGGAACACGCCCGACACACTCGCCGTCGGCAACAAGCTCAGAACGCCGCTTGACTGCCACGCCGCAGACGACAGCGCGGCCGGAGACACGCGAACCACGCCCCGACCGCTGCTACTCGTCGCCCCCACGCTCGTCACCGTCACGCCAGAGTCAGACCCTTCCCATTGTGCAGACTCCACCCACTCCGACACATCCGACACGTCGCTTCCGCGAAGCTCCACGCTCACCGACCAGTACTCGTCCCACCACGTCGGCAGCGACTGCGGCTGAGACTCGGACGGTGACAGCGACAGCGAGCTCGCAACCAAAGACCGCCAGTCCCACACAGGCACGTCCGCAGACTCGCCTTGCACGCTAGACACGGACACCTTGCCCTGCTGCATGAACGCAGACACCAGACTCGCGCGAGGATCCGGCACGCGCACCACCGTGTACTCCCACGTCACAGACGCAGACGCAGACACCGATGATGCAGACGAAGACGACATGTCGTCACAAGAGCGACCGCTGCGCTCCGCGTCGAAACGAACACTCACGTTCACGAGCAGCGTCACCTGCTCCGGTACCAAGTTGCGCGGCACCAGAGCAAAAGACTCGTCGCCGAGCTCGACCATGTCCGACACAGACACATCATAGCTCTCGCCCACGGACATCCACGCATGCTGTGCTCTCGAACGGCTCCCATGACTGCCGTGCGACCGCCGCATCAGAGCCACACCGCTCCACGACGGCACAGAGAGACTCACACGCTCCACCTTGAACGACGATACGCCTGACTCGGACAGCATCGACGCCAGCGAGCACGAAGAAGACGGCGGTGAAGACGACAACGACGCCGCGCCAGACTCCGACAGCGACCGCCACCCACGCACCAACGATGCCTTCGCCATATCCAGCACAGGCACCACCACAGACGCGTTCGCGAAGATCACGGAACGCTCCACCAGTGGACCCAACACAATGTCCATCGACTCCGCCGGCGACGCGCGTCGCGTCCACTCGATCTCGACCAGCCGAGACACTTGCGCTTCGCCCGACCACTGCTTGCCGCGGAACACGTACACCAGCGACCCGCGGAACACGCCCGACACACTCGCCGTCGGCAACAAGCTCAGAACGCCGCTTGACTGCCACGCCGCAGACGACAGCGCGGCCGGAGACACGCGAACCACGCCCCGACCGCTGCTACTCGTCGCGCCCACGCTCGTCACCGTCACGCCAGAGTCAGACCCTTCCCATTGTGCAGACTCCACCCACTCCGACACATCCGACACGTCGCTCCCGCGAAGCTCCACGCTCACCGACCAGTACTCGTCCCACCACGTCGGCAGCGACTGAGGCTGAGACTCGGACGGCGACAGCGACAGCGAGCTCGCAACCAAAGACCGCCAGTCCGACACAGGCACGTCCGCAGACTCGCCTTGCACGCTAGACACGGACACCTTGCCCTGCTGCATGAACGCAGACACCAGGCTCGCGCGAGGATCCGGCACGCGCACCACCGTGTACTCCCACGTCACAGACGCAGACGCAGACACAGATGATGCAGACGAAGACGACATGTCGTCACAAGAGCGACCGCTGCGCTCCGCGTCGAAACGAACACTCACGTTCACGAGCAGCGTCACCTGCTCCGGTACCAGGTTGCGCGGCACCAGAGCAAAAGACTCGTCGCCGAGCTCGACCATGTCCGACACAGACACATCATAGCTCTCGCCCACGGACATCCACGCATGCTGTGCTCTCGAACGGCTCCCATGACTGCCGTGCGACCGCCGCATCAGAGCCACACCGCTCCACGACGGCACAGAGAGACTCACACGCTCCACCTTGAACGACGATACGCCTGACTCGGACAGCATCGACGCCAGCGAGCACGAAGAAGACGGCGGTGAAGACGACAACGACGCCGCGCCAGACTCCGACAGCGACCGCCACCCACGCACCAACGATGCCTTCGCCATATCCAGCACAGGCACCACCACAGACGCGTTCGCGAAGATCACGGAACGCTCCACCAGCGGACCCAACACAATGTCCATCGACTCCGCCGGCGACGCGCGTCGCGTCCACTCGATCTCGACCAGCCGAGACACTTGCGCTTCGCCCGACCACTGCTTCCCGCGGAACACGTACACCAGCGACCCGCGGAACACGCCCGACACACTCGCCGTCGGCAACAAGCTCAGAACGCCGCTTGACTGCCACGCCGCAGACGACAGCGCGGCCGGAGACACGCGAACCACGCCCCGACCGCTGCTACTCGTCGCGCCCACGCTCGTCACCGTCACGCCAGAGTCAGACCCTTCCCATTGTGCAGACTCCACCCACTCCGACACATCCGACACGTCGCTCCGCGAAGCTCCACGCTCACCGACCAGTACTCGTCCCACCACGTCGGCAGCGACTGAGGCTGAGACTCGGACGGCGACAGCGACAGCGAGCTCGCAACCAAAGACCGCCAGTCCGACACAGGCACGTCCGCAGACTCGCCTTGCACGCTAGACACGGACACCTTGCCCTGCTGCATGAACGCAGACACCAGGCTCGCGCGAGGATCCGGCACGCGCACCACCGTGTACTCCCACGTCACAGACGCAGACGCAGACACAGAGGATGCAGACGAAGACGACATGTCGTCACAAGAGCGACCGCTGCGCTCCGCGTCGAAACGAACACTCACGTTCACGAGCAGCGTCACCTGCTCCGGTACCAAGGTTGCGCGGCACCAGAGCAAAAGACTCGTCGCCGAGCTCGACCATGTCCGACACAGACACATCATAGCTCTCGCCCACGGACATCCACGCATGCTGTGCTCTCGAACGGCTTCCATGACTGCCGTGCGACCGCCGCATCAGAGCCACACCGCTCCACGACGGCACAGAGAGACTCACACGCTCCACCTTGAACGACGATACGCCTGACTCGGACAGCATCGACGCCAGCGAGCACGAAGAAGACGGCGGTGAAGACGACAACGACGCCGCACCAGACTCCGACAGCGACCGCCACCCACGCACCAACGATGCCTTCGCCATATCCAGCACAGGCACCACCACAGACGCGTTCGCGAAGATCACGGAACGCTCCACCAGTGGACCCAACACAATGTCCATCGACTCCGCCGGCGACGCGCGTCGCGTCCACTCGATCTCGACCAGCCGAGACACTTGCGCTTCGCCCGACCACTGCTTGCCGCGGAACACGTACACCAGCGACCCGCGGAACACGCCCGACACACTCGCCGTCGGCAACAAGCTCAGAACGCCGCTTGACTGCCACGCCGCAGACGACAGCGCGGCCGGAGACACGCGAACCACGCCCCGACCGCTGCTACTCGTCGCGCTCACGCTCGTCACCGTCACGCCAGAGTCAGACCCTTCCCATTGTGCAGACTCCACCCACTCCGACACATCCGACACGTCGCTTCCGCGAAGCTCCACGCTCACCGACCAGTACTCGTCCCACCACGTCGGCAGCGACTGCGGCTGAGACTCGGACGGCGACAGCGACAGCGAGCTCGCAACCTAAAGACCGCCAGTCCGACACAGGCACGTCCGCAGACTCGCCTTGCACGCTAGACACGGACACCTTGCCCTGCTGCATGAACGCAGACACCAGACTCGCGCGAGGATCCGGCACGCGCACCACCGTGTACTCCCACGTCACAGACGCAGACGCAGACACAGAGGATGCAGACGAAGACGACATGTCGTCACAAGAGCGACCGCTGCGCTCCGCGTCGAAACGAACACTCACGTTCACGAGCAGCGTCACCTGCTCCGGTACCAGGTTGCGCGGCACCAGAGCAAAAGACTCGTCGCCGAGCTCGACCATGTCCGACACAGACACATCATAGCTCTCGCCCACGGACATCCACGCATGCTGTGCTCTCGAACGGCTTCCATGACTGCCGTGCGACCGCCGCATCAGAGCCACACCGCTCCACGACGGCACAGAGAGACTCACACGCTCCACCTTGAACGACGACACGCCTGACTCGGACAGCATCGACGCCAGCGAGCACGAAGAAGACGGCGGTGAAGACGACAACGACGCCGCGCCAGACTCCGACAGCGACCGCCACCCACGCACCAACGATGCCTTCGCCATATCCAGCACAGGCACCACCACAGACGCGTTCGCGAAGATCACGGAACGCTCCACCAGCGGACCCAACACAATGTCCATCGACTCCGCCGGCGACAGCGCGTCGCGTCCACTCGATCTCGACCAGCCGAGACACTTGCGCTTCGCCCGACCACTGCTTGCCGCGGAACACGTACACCAGCGACCCGCGGAACACGCCCGACACACTCGCCGTCGGCAACAAGCTCAGAACGCCGCTTGACTGCCACGCCGCAGACGACAGCGCGGCCGGAGACACGCGAACCACGCCCCGACCGCTGCTACTCGTCGCGCTCACGCTCGTCACCGTCACGCCAGAGTCAGACCCTTCCCATTGTGCAGACTCCACCCACTCCGACACATCCGACACGTCGCTCCCGCGAAGCTCCACGCTCACCGACCAGTACTCGTCCCACCACGTCGGCAGCGACTGAGGCTGAGACTCGGACGGCGACAGCGACAGCGAGCTCGCAACTAAAGACCGCCAGTCCGACACAGGCACGTCCGCAGACTCGCCTTGCACGCTAGACACGGACACCTTGCCCTGCTGCATGAACGCAGACACCAGGCTCGCGCGAGGATCCGGCACGCGCACCACCGTGTACTCCCACGTCACCGACGCAGACGCAGACACAGAGGATGCAGACGAAGACGACATGTCGTCACAAGAGCGACCGCTGCGCTCCGCGTCGAAACGAACACTCACGTTCACGAGCAGCGTCACCTGCTCCGGTACCAGGTTGCGCGGCACCAGAGCAAAAGACTCGTCGCCGAGCTCGACCATGTCCGACACAGACACATCATAGCTCTCGCCCACGGACATCCACGCATGCTGTGCTCTCGAACGGCTTCCATGACTGCCGTGCGACCGCCGCATCAGAGCCACACCGCTCCACGACGGCACAGACAGACTCACACGCTCCACCTTGAACGACGACACGCCTGACTCGGACAGCATCGACGCCAGCGAGCACGAAGAAGACGGCGGTGAAGACGACAACGACGCCGCGCCAGACTCCGACAGCGACCGCCACCCACGCACCAACGAGGCCTTCGCCATATCCAGCACAGGCACCACCACAGACGCGTTCGCGAAGATCACGGAACGCTCCACCAGCGGACCCAACACAATGTCCATCGACTCCGCCGGCGACGCGCGTCGCGTCCACTCGATCTCGACCAGCCGAGACACTTGCGCTTCGCCCGACCACTGCTTGCCGCGGAACACGTACACCAGCGACCCACGGAACACGCCCGACACGCTCGCCGTCGGCAACAAGCTCAGAACGCCGCTTGACTGCCACGCCGCAGACGACAGCGCGGCCGGAGACACGCGAACCACGCCCCGACCGCTGCTACTCGTCGCGCTCACGCTCGTCACCGTCACGCCAGAGTCAGACCCTTCCCATTGTGCAGACTCCACCCACTCCGACACATCCGACACGTCGCTCCCGCGAAGCTCCACGCTCACCGACCAGTACTCGTCCCACCACGTCGGCAGCGACTGAGGCTGAGACTCGGACGGCGACAGCGACAGCGAGCTCGCAACTAAAGACCGCCAGTCCGACACAGGCACGTCCGCAGACTCGCCTTGCACGCTAGACACGGACACCTTGCCCTGCTGCATGAACGCAGACACCAGGCTCGCGCGAGGATCCGGCACGCGCACCACCGTGTACTCCCACGTCACCGACGCAGACGCAGACACAGAGGATGCAGACGAAGACGACATGTCGTCACAAGAGCGACCGCTGCGCTCCGCGTCGAAACGAACACTCACGTTCACGAGCAGCGTCACCTGCTCCGGTACCAGGTTGCGCGGCACCAGAGCAAAAGACTCGTCGCCGAGCTCGACCATGTCCGACACAGACACATCATAGCTCTCGCCCACGGACATCCACGCATGCTGTGCTCTCGAACGGCTTCCATGACTGCCGTGCGACCGCCGCATCAGAGCCACACCGCTCCACGACGGCACAGACAGACTCACACGCTCCACCTTGAACGATGACACGCCTGACTCGGACAGCATCGACGCCAGCGAGCACGAAGAAGACGGCGGTGAAGACGACAACGACGCCGCACCAGACTCCGACAGCGACCGCCACCCACGCACCAACGAGGCCTTCGCCATATCCAGCACAGGCACCACCACAGACGCGTTCGCGAAGATCACGGAACGCTCCACCAGCGGACCCAACACAATGTCCATGGACTCCGCCGGCGACATGCGTCGCGTCCACTCGATCTCGACCAGCCGAGACACTTGCGCTTCGCCCGACCACTGCTTGCCGCGGAACACGTACACCAGCGACCCACGGAACACGCCCGACACGCTCGCCGTCGGCAACAAGCTCAGAACGCCGCTTGACTGCCACGCCGCAGACGACAGCGCGGCCGGAGACACGCGAACCA
Organism: Phytopythium helicoides; assembly: GCA_024867545.1. Lineage (NCBI taxonomy): Eukaryota > Oomycota > Peronosporomycetes > Pythiales > Pythiaceae > Phytopythium > Phytopythium helicoides. The sequence goes on along the minus strand of JANFNE010000012.1, from coordinate 813,947 downwards.
CGCCCCGACCGCTGCTACTCGTCGCGCTCACGCTCGTCACCGTCACGCCAGAGTCAGACCCTTCCCATTGTGCAGACTCCACCCACTCCGACACATCCGACACGTCGCTCCCGCGAAGCTCCACGCTCACCGACCAGTACTCGTCCCACCACGTCGGCAGCGACTGAGGCTGAGACTCGGACGGCGACAGCGATAGCGAGCTCGCAACTAAAGACCGCCAGTCCGACACAGGCACGTCCGCAGACTCGCCTTGCACGCTAGACACGGACACCTTGCCCTGCTGCATGAACGCAGACACCAGGCTCGCGCGAGGATCCGGCACGCGCACCACCGTGTACTCCCACGTCACCGACGCAGACGCAGACACAGAGGATGCAGACGAAGACGACATGTCGTCACAAGAGCGACCGCTGCGCTCCGCGTCGAAACGAACACTCACGTTCACGAGCAGCGTCACCTGCTCCGGTACCAGGTTGCGCGGCACCAGAGCAAAAGACTCGTCGCCGAGCTCGACCATGTCCGACACAGACACATCATAGCTCTCGCCCACGGACATCCACGCATGCTGTGCTCTCGAACGGCTTCCATGACTGCCGTGCGACCGCCGCATCAGAGCCACACCGCTCCACGACGGCACAGACAGACTCACACGCTCCACCTTGAACGATGACACGCCTGACTCGGACAGCATCGACGCCAGCGAGCACGAAGAAGACGGCGGTGAAGACGACAACGACGCCGCACCAGACTCCGACAGCGACCGCCACCCACGCACCAACGAGGCCTTCGCCATATCCAGCACAGGCACCACCACAGACGCGTTCGCGAAGATCACGGAACGCTCCACCAGCGGACCCAACACAATGTCCATGGACTCCGCCGGCGACATGCGTCGCGTCCACTCGATCTCGACCAGCCGAGACACTTGCGCTTCGCCCGACCACTGCTTGCCGCGGAACACGTACACCAGCGACCCACGGAACACGCCCGACACGCTCGCCGTCGGCAACAAGCTCAGAACGCCGCTTGACTGCCACGCCGCAGACGACAGCGCGGCCGGAGACACGCGAACCACGCCCCGACCGCTGCTACTCGTCGCGCTCACGCTCGTCACCGTCACGCCAGAGTCAGACCCTTCCCATTGTGCAGACTCCACCCACTCCGACACATCCGACACGTCGCTCCCGCGAAGCTCCACGCTCACCGACCAGTACTCGTCCCACCACGTCGGCAGCGACTGAGGCTGAGACTCGGACGGCGACAGCGATAGCGAGCTCGCAACTAAAGACCGCCAGTCCGACACAGGCACGTCCGCAGACTCGCCTTGCACGCTAGACACGGACACCTTGCCCTGCTGCATGAACGCAGACACCAGGCTCGCGCGAGGATCCGGCACGCGCACCACCGTGTACTCCCACGTCACCGACGCAGACGCAGACACAGAGGATGCAGACGAAGACGACATGTCGTCACAAGAGCGACCGCTGCGCTCCGCGTCGAAACGAACACTCACGTTCACGAGCAGCGTCACCTGCTCCGGTACCAGGTTGCGCGGCACCAGAGCAAAAGACTCGTCGCCGAGCTCGACCATGTCCGACACAGACACATCATAGCTCTCGCCCACGGACATCCACGCATGCTGTGCTCTCGAACGGCTTCCATGACTGCCGTGCGACCGCCGCATCAGAGCCACACCGCTCCACGACGGCACAGACAGACTCACACGCTCCACCTTGAACGATGACACGCCTGACTCGGACAGCATCGACGCCAGCGAGCACGAAGAAGACGGCGGTGAAGACGACAACGACGCCGCACCAGACTCCGACAGCGACCGCCACCCACGCACCAACGAGGCCTTCGCCATATCCAGCACAGGCACCACCACAGACGCGTTCGCGAAGATCACGGAACGCTCCACCAGCGGACCCAACACAATGTCCATGGACTCCGCCGGCGACATGCGTCGCGTCCACTCGATCTCGACCAGCCGAGACACTTGCGCTTCGCCCGACCACTGCTTGCCGCGGAACACGTACACCAGCGACCCACGGAACACGCCCGACACGCTCGCCGTCGGCAACAAGCTCAGAACGCCGCTTGACTGCCACGCCGCAGACGACAGCGCGGCCGGAGACACGCGAACCACGCCCCGACCGCTGCTACTCGTCGCGCTCACGCTCGTCACCGTCACGCCAGAGTCAGACCCTTCCCATTGTGCAGACTCCACCCACTCCGACACATCCGACACGTCGCTCCCGCGAAGCTCCACGCTCACCGACCAGTACTCGTCCCACCACGTCGGCAGCGACTGAGGCTGAGACTCGGACGGCGACAGCGATAGCGAGCTCGCAACTAAAGACCGCCAGTCCGACACAGGCACGTCCGCAGACTCGCCTTGCACGCTAGACACGGACACCTTGCCCTGCTGCATGAACGCAGACACCAGGCTCGCGCGAGGATCCGGCACGCGCACCACCGTGTACTCCCACGTCACCGACGCAGACGCAGACACAGAGGATGCAGACGAAGACGACATGTCGTCACAAGAGCGACCGCTGCGCTCCGCGTCGAAACGAACACTCACGTTCACGAGCAGCGTCACCTGCTCCGGTACCAGGTTGCGCGGCACCAGAGCAAAAGACTCGTCGCCGAGCTCGACCATGTCCGACACAGACACATCATAGCTCTCGCCCACGGACATCCACGCATGCTGTGCTCTCGAACGGCTTCCATGACTGCCGTGCGACCGCCGCATCAGAGCCACACCGCTCCACGACGGCACAGACAGACTCACACGCTCCACCTTGAACGATGACACGCCTGACTCGGACAGCATCGACGCCAGCGAGCACGAAGAAGACGGCGGTGAAGACGACAACGACGCCGCACCAGACTCCGACAGCGACCGCCACCCACGCACCAACGAGGCCTTCGCCATATCCAGCACAGGCACCACCACAGACGCGTTCGCGAAGATCACGGAACGCTCCACCAGCGGACCCAACACAATGTCCATGGACTCCGCCGGCGACATGCGTCGCGTCCACTCGATCTCGACCAGCCGAGACACTTGCGCTTCGCCCGACCACTGCTTGCCGCGGAACACGTACACCAGCGACCCACGGAACACGCCCGACACGCTCGCCGTCGGCAACAAGCTCAGAACGCCGCTTGACTGCCACGCCGCAGACGACAGCGCGGCCGGAGACACGCGAACCACGCCCCGACCGCTGCTACTCGTCGCGCTCACGCTCGTCACCGTCACGCCAGAGTCAGACCCTTCCCATTGTGCAGACTCCACCCACTCCGACACATCCGACACGTCGCTCCCGCGAAGCTCCACGCTCACCGACCAGTACTCGTCCCACCACGTCGGCAGCGACTGAGGCTGAGACTCGGACGGCGACAGCGATAGCGAGCTCGCAACTAAAGACCGCCAGTCCGACACAGGCACGTCCGCAGACTCGCCTTGCACGCTAGACACGGACACCTTGCCCTGCTGCATGAACGCAGACACCAGGCTCGCGCGAGGATCCGGCACGCGCACCACCGTGTACTCCCACGTCACCGACGCAGACGCAGACACAGAGGATGCAGACGAAGACGACATGTCGTCACAAGAGCGACCGCTGCGCTCCGCGTCGAAACGAACACTCACGTTCACGAGCAGCGTCACCTGCTCCGGTACCAGGTTGCGCGGCACCAGAGCAAAAGACTCGTCGCCGAGCTCGACCATGTCCGACACAGACACATCATAGCTCTCGCCCACGGACATCCACGCATGCTGTGCTCTCGAACGGCTTCCATGACTGCCGTGCGACCGCCGCATCAGAGCCACACCGCTCCACGACGGCACAGACAGACTCACACGCTCCACCTTGAACGATGACACGCCTGACTCGGACAGCATCGACGCCAGCGAGCACGAAGAAGACGGCGGTGAAGACGACAACGACGCCGCACCAGACTCCGACAGCGACCGCCACCCACGCACCAACGAGGCCTTCGCCATATCCAGCACAGGCACCACCACAGACGCGTTCGCGAAGATCACGGAACGCTCCACCAGCGGACCCAACACAATGTCCATGGACTCCGCCGGCGACATGCGTCGCGTCCACTCGATCTCGACCAGCCGAGACACTTGCGCTTCGCCCGACCACTGCTTGCCGCGGAACACGTACACCAGCGACCCACGGAACACGCCCGACACGCTCGCCGTCGGCAACAAGCTCAGAACGCCGCTTGACTGCCACGCCGCAGACGACAGCGCGGCCGGAGACACGCGAACCACGCCCCGACCGCTGCTACTCGTCGCGCTCACGCTCGTCACCGTCACGCCAGAGTCAGACCCTTCCCATTGTGCAGACTCCACCCACTCCGACACATCCGACACGTCGCTCCCGCGAAGCTCCACGCTCACCGACCAGTACTCGTCCCACCACGTCGGCAGCGACTGAGGCTGAGACTCGGACGGCGACAGCGATAGCGAGCTCGCAACTAAAGACCGCCAGTCCGACACAGGCACGTCCGCAGACTCGCCTTGCACGCTAGACACGGACACCTTGCCCTGCTGCATGAACGCAGACACCAGGCTCGCGCGAGGATCCGGCACGCGCACCACCGTGTACTCCCACGTCACCGACGCAGACGCAGACACAGAGGATGCAGACGAAGACGACATGTCGTCACAAGAGCGACCGCTGCGCTCCGCGTCGAAACGAACACTCACGTTCACGAGCAGCGTCACCTGCTCCGGTACCAGGTTGCGCGGCACCAGAGCAAAAGACTCGTCGCCGAGCTCGACCATGTCCGACACAGACACATCATAGCTCTCGCCCACGGACATCCACGCATGCTGTGCTCTCGAACGGCTTCCATGACTGCCGTGCGACCGCCGCATCAGAGCCACACCGCTCCACGACGGCACAGACAGACTCACACGCTCCACCTTGAACGATGACACGCCTGACTCGGACAGCATCGACGCCAGCGAGCACGAAGAAGACGGCGGTGAAGACGACAACGACGCCGCACCAGACTCCGACAGCGACCGCCACCCACGCACCAACGAGGCCTTCGCCATATCCAGCACAGGCACCACCACAGACGCGTTCGCGAAGATCACGGAACGCTCCACCAGCGGACCCAACACAATGTCCATGGACTCCGCCGGCGACATGCGTCGCGTCCACTCGATCTCGACCAGCCGAGACACTTGCGCTTCGCCCGACCACTGCTTGCCGCGGAACACGTACACCAGCGACCCACGGAACACGCCCGACACGCTCGCCGTCGGCAACAAGCTCAGAACGCCGCTTGACTGCCACGCCGCAGACGACAGCGCGGCCGGAGACACGCGAACCACGCCCCGACCGCTGCTACTCGTCGCGCTCACGCTCGTCACCGTCACGCCAGAGTCAGACCCTTCCCATTGTGCAGACTCCACCCACTCCGACACATCCGACACGTCGCTCCCGCGAAGCTCCACGCTCACCGACCAGTACTCGTCCCACCACGTCGGCAGCGACTGAGGCTGAGACTCGGACGGCGACAGCGACAGCGAGCTCGCAACTAAAGACCGCCAGTCCGACACAGGCACGTCCGCAGACTCGCCTTGCACGCTAGACACGGACACCTTGCCCTGCTGCATGAACGCAGACACCAGGCTCGCGCGAGGATCCGGCACGCGCACCACCGTGTACTCCCACGTCACCGACGCAGACGCAGACACAGAGGATGCAGACGAAGACGACATGTCGTCACAAGAGCGACCGCTGCGCTCCGCGTCGAAACGAACACTCACGTTCACGAGCAGCGTCACCTGCTCCGGTACCAGGTTGCGCGGCACCAGAGCAAAAGACTCGTCGCCGAGCTCGACCATGTCCGACACAGACACATCATAGCTCTCGCCCACGGACATCCACGCATGCTGTGCTCTCGAACGGCTTCCATGACTGCCGTGCGACCGCCGCATCAGAGCCACACCGCTCCACGACGGCACAGACAGACTCACACGCTCCACCTTGAACGATGACACGCCTGACTCGGACAGCATCGACGCCAGCGAGCACGAAGAAGACGGCGGTGAAGACGACAACGACGCCGCACCAGACTCCGACAGCGACCGCCACCCACGCACCAACGAGGCCTTCGCCATATCCAGCACAGGCACCACCACAGACGCGTTCGCGAAGATCACGGAACGCTCCACCAGCGGACCCAACACAATGTCCATGGACTCCGCCGGCGACATGCGTCGCGTCCACTCGATCTCGACCAGCCGAGACACTTGCGCTTCGCCCGACCACTGCTTGCCGCGGAACACGTACACCAGCGACCCACGGAACACGCCCGACACGCTCGCCGTCGGCAACAAGCTCAGAACGCCGCTTGACTGCCACGCCGCAGACGACAGCGCGGCCGGAGACACGCGAACCACGCCCCGACCGCTGCTACTCGTCGCGCTCACGCTCGTCACCGTCACGCCAGAGTCAGACCCTTCCCATTGTGCAGACTCCACCCACTCCGACACATCCGACACGTCGCTCCCGCGAAGCTCCACGCTCACCGACCAGTACTCGTCCCACCACGTCGGCAGCGACTGAGGCTGAGACTCGGACGGCGACAGCGATAGCGAGCTCGCAACTAAAGACCGCCAGTCCGACACAGGCACGTCCGCAGACTCGCCTTGCACGCTAGACACGGACACCTTGCCCTGCTGCATGAACGCAGACACCAGGCTCGCGCGAGGATCCGGCACGCGCACCACCGTGTACTCCCACGTCACCGACGCAGACGCAGACACAGAGGATGCAGACGAAGACGACATGTCGTCACAAGAGCGACCGCTGCGCTCCGCGTCGAAACGAACACTCACGTTCACGAGCAGCGTCACCTGCTCCGGTACCAGGTTGCGCGGCACCAGAGCAAAAGACTCGTCGCCGAGCTCGACCATGTCCGACACAGACACATCATAGCTCTCGCCCACGGACATCCACGCATGCTGTGCTCTCGAACGGCTTCCATGACTGCCGTGCGACCGCCGCATCAGAGCCACACCGCTCCACGACGGCACAGACAGACTCACACGCTCCACCTTGAACGATGACACGCCTGACTCGGACAGCATCGACGCCAGCGAGCACGAAGAAGACGGCGGTGAAGACGACAACGACGCCGCACCAGACTCCGACAGCGACCGCCACCCACGCACCAACGAGGCCTTCGCCATATCCAGCACAGGCACCACCACAGACGCGTTCGCGAAGATCACGGAACGCTCCACCAGCGGACCCAACACAATGTCCATGGACTCCGCCGGCGACATGCGTCGCGTCCACTCGATCTCGACCAGCCGAGACACTTGCGCTTCGCCCGACCACTGCTTGCCGCGGAACACGTACACCAGCGACCCACGGAACACGCCCGACACGCTCGCCGTCGGCAACAAGCTCAGAACGCCGCTTGACTGCCACGCCGCAGACGACAGCGCGGCCGGAGACACGCGAACCACGCCCCGACCGCTGCTACTCGTCGCGCTCACGCTCGTCACCGTCACGCCAGAGTCAGACCCTTCCCATTGTGCAGACTCCACCCACTCCGACACATCCGACACGTCGCTCCCGCGAAGCTCCACGCTCACCGACCAGTACTCGTCCCACCACGTCGGCAGCGACTGAGGCTGAGACTCGGACGGCGACAGCGATAGCGAGCTCGCAACTAAAGACCGCCAGTCCGACACAGGCACGTCCGCAGACTCGCCTTGCACGCTAGACACGGACACCTTGCCCTGCTGCATGAACGCAGACACCAGGCTCGCGCGAGGATCCGGCACGCGCACCACCGTGTACTCCCACGTCACCGACGCAGACGCAGACACAGAGGATGCAGACGAAGACGACATGTCGTCACAAGAGCGACCGCTGCGCTCCGCGTCGAAACGAACACTCACGTTCACGAGCAGCGTCACCTGCTCCGGTACCAGGTTGCGCGGCACCAGAGCAAAAGACTCGTCGCCGAGCTCGACCATGTCCGACACAGACACATCATAGCTCTCGCCCACGGACATCCACGCATGCTGTGCTCTCGAACGGCTTCCATGACTGCCGTGCGACCGCCGCATCAGAGCCACACCGCTCCACGACGGCACAGACAGACTCACACGCTCCACCTTGAACGATGACACGCCTGACTCGGACAGCATCGACGCCAGCGAGCACGAAGAAGACGGCGGTGAAGACGACAACGACGCCGCACCAGACTCCGACAGCGACCGCCACCCACGCACCAACGAGGCCTTCGCCATATCCAGCACAGGCACCACCACAGACGCGTTCGCGAAGATCACGGAACGCTCCACCAGCGGACCCAACACAATGTCCATGGACTCCGCCGGCGACATGCGTCGCGTCCACTCGATCTCGACCAGCCGAGACACTTGCGCTTCGCCCGACCACTGCTTGCCGCGGAACACGTACACCAGCGACCCACGGAACACGCCCGACACGCTCGCCGTCGGCAACAAGCTCAGAACGCCGCTTGACTGCCACGCCGCAGACGACAGCGCGGCCGGAGACACGCGAACCACGCCCCGACCGCTGCTACTCGTCGCGCTCACGCTCGTCACCGTCACGCCAGAGTCAGACCCTTCCCATTGTGCAGACTCCACCCACTCCGACACATCCGACACGTCGCTCCCGCGAAGCTCCACGCTCACCGACCAGTACTCGTCCCACCACGTCGGCAGCGACTGAGGCTGAGACTCGGACGGCGACAGCGACAGCGAGCTCGCAACTAAAGACCGCCAGTCCGACACAGGCACGTCCGCAGACTCGCCTTGCACGCTAGACACGGACACCTTGCCCTGCTGCATGAACGCAGACACCAGGCTCGCGCGAGGATCCGGCACGCGCACCACCGTGTACTCCCACGTCACCGACGCAGACGCAGACACAGAGGATGCAGACGAAGACGACATGTCGTCACAAGAGCGACCGCTGCGCTCCGCGTCGAAACGAACACTCACGTTCACGAGCAGCGTCACCTGCTCCGGTACCAGGTTGCGCGGCACCAGAGCAAAAGACTCGTCGCCGAGCTCGACCATGTCCGACACAGACACATCATAGCTCTCGCCCACGGACATCCACGCATGCTGTGCTCTCGAACGGCTTCCATGACTGCCGTGCGACCGCCGCATCAGAGCCACACCGCTCCACGACGGCACAGACAGACTCACACGCTCCACCTTGAACGATGACACGCCTGACTCGGACAGCATCGACGCCAGCGAGCACGAAGAAGACGGCGGTGAAGACGACAACGACGCCGCACCAGACTCCGACAGCGACCGCCACCCACGCACCAACGAGGCCTTCGCCATATCCAGCACAGGCACCACCACAGACGCGTTCGCGAAGATCACGGAACGCTCCACCAGCGGACCCAACACAATGTCCATGGACTCCGCCGGCGACATGCGTCGCGTCCACTCGATCTCGACCAGCCGAGACACTTGCGCTTCGCCCGACCACTGCTTGCCGCGGAACACGTACACCAGCGACCCACGGAACACGCCCGACACGCTCGCCGTCGGCAACAAGCTCAGAACGCCGCTTGACTGCCACGCCGCAGACGACAGCGCGGCCGGAGACACGCGAACCACGCCCCGACCGCTGCTACTCGTCGCGCTCACGCTCGTCACCGTCACGCCAGAGTCAGACCCTTCCCATTGTGCAGACTCCACCCACTCCGACACATCCGACACGTCGCTCCCGCGAAGCTCCACGCTCACCGACCAGTACTCGTCCCACCACGTCGGCAGCGACTGAGGCTGAGACTCGGACGGCGACAGCGACAGCGAGCTCGCAACTAAAGACCGCCAGTCCGACACAGGCACGTCCGCAGACTCGCCTTGCACGCTAGACACGGACACCTTGCCCTGCTGCATGAACGCAGACACCAGGCTCGCGCGAGGATCCGGCACGCGCACCACCGTGTACTCCCACGTCACCGACGCAGACGCAGACACAGAGGATGCAGACGAAGACGACATGTCGTCACAAGAGCGACCGCTGCGCTCCGCGTCGAAACGAACACTCACGTTCACGAGCAGCGTCACCTGCTCCGGTACCAGGTTGCGCGGCACCAGAGCAAAAGACTCGTCGCCGAGCTCGACCATGTCCGACACAGACACATCATAGCTCTCGCCCACGGACATCCACGCATGCTGTGCTCTCGAACGGCTTCCATGACTGCCGTGCGACCGCCGCATCAGAGCCACACCGCTCCACGACGGCACAGACAGACTCACACGCTCCACCTTGAACGATGACACGCCTGACTCGGACAGCATCGACGCCAGCGAGCACGAAGAAGACGGCGGTGAAGACGACAACGACGCCGCACCAGACTCCGACAGCGACCGCCACCCACGCACCAACGAGGCCTTCGCCATATCCAGCACAGGCACCACCACAGACGCGTTCGCGAAGATCACGGAACGCTCCACCAGCGGACCCAACACAATGTCCATGGACTCCGCCGGCGACATGCGTCGCGTCCACTCGATCTCGACCAGCCGAGACACTTGCGCTTCGCCCGACCACTGCTTGCCGCGGAACACGTACACCAGCGACCCACGGAACACGCCCGACACGCTCGCCGTCGGCAACAAGCTCAGAACGCCGCTTGACTGCCACGCCGCAGACGACAGCGCGGCCGGAGACACGCGAACCACGCCCCGACCGCTGCTACTCGTCGCGCTCACGCTCGTCACCGTCACGCCAGAGTCAGACCCTTCCCATTGTGCAGACTCCACCCACTCCGACACATCCGACACGTCGCTCCCGCGAAGCTCCACGCTCACCGACCAGTACTCGTCCCACCACGTCGGCAGCGACTGAGGCTGAGACTCGGACGGCGACAGCGACAGCGAGCTCGCAACTAAAGACCGCCAGTCCGACACAGGCACGTCCGCAGACTCGCCTTGCACGCTAGACACGGACACCTTGCCCTGCTGCATGAACGCAGACACCAGGCTCGCGCGAGGATCCGGCACGCGCACCACCGTGTACTCCCACGTCACCGACGCAGACGCAGACACAGAGGATGCAGACGAAGACGACATGTCGTCACAAGAGCGACCGCTGCGCTCCGCGTCGAAACGAACACTCACGTTCACGAGCAGCGTCACCTGCTCCGGTACCAGGTTGCGCGGCACCAGAGCAAAAGACTCGTCGCCGAGCTCGACCATGTCCGACACAGACACATCATAGCTCTCGCCCACGGACATCCACGCATGCTGTGCTCTCGAACGGCTTCCATGACTGCCGTGCGACCGCCGCATCAGAGCCACACCGCTCCACGACGGCACAGACAGACTCACACGCTCCACCTTGAACGATGACACGCCTGACTCGGACAGCATCGACGCCAGCGAGCACGAAGAAGACGGCGGTGAAGACGACAACGACGCCGCACCAGACTCCGACAGCGACCGCCACCCACGCACCAACGAGGCCTTCGCCATATCCAGCACAGGCACCACCACAGACGCGTTCGCGAAGATCACGGAACGCTCCACCAGCGGACCCAACACAATGTCCATGGACTCCGCCGGCGACATGCGTCGCGTCCACTCGATCTCGACCAGCCGAGACACTTGCGCTTCGCCCGACCACTGCTTGCCGCGGAACACGTACACCAGCGACCCACGGAACACGCCCGACACGCTCGCCGTCGGCAACAAGCTCAGAACGCCGCTTGACTGCCACGCCGCAGACGACAGCGCGGCCGGAGACACGCGAACCACGCCCCGACCGCTGCTACTCGTCGCGCTCACGCTCGTCACCGTCACGCCAGAGTCAGACCCTTCCCATTGTGCAGACTCCACCCACTCCGACACATCCGACACGTCGCTCCCGCGAAGCTCCACGCTCACCGACCAGTACTCGTCCCACCACGTCGGCAGCGACTGAGGCTGAGACTCGGACGGCGACAGCGACAGCGAGCTCGCAACTAAAGACCGCCAGTCCAACACAGGCACGTCCGCAGACTCGCCTTGCACGCTAGACACGGACACCTTGCCCTGCTGCATGAACGCAGACACCAGGCTCGCGCGAGGATCCGGCACGCGCACCACCGTGTACTCCCACGTCACCGACGCAGACGCAGACACAGAGGATGCAGACGAAGACGACATGTCGTCACAAGAGCGACCGCTGCGCTCCGCGTCGAAACGAACACTCACGTTCACGAGCAGCGTCACCTGCTCCGGTACCAGGTTGCGCGGCACCAGAGCAAAAGACTCGTCGCCGAGCTCGACCATGTCCGACACAGACACATCATAGCTCTCGCCCACGGACATCCACGCATGCTGTGCTCTCGAACGGCTTCCATGACTGCCGTGCGACCGCCGCATCAGAGCCACACCGCTCCACGACGGCACAGACAGACTCACACGCTCCACCTTGAACGATGACACGCCTGACTCGGACAGCATCGACGCCAGCGAGCACGAAGAAGACGGCGGTGAAGACGACAACGACGCCGCACCAGACTCCGACAGCGACCGCCACCCACGCACCAACGAGGCCTTCGCCATATCCAGCACAGGCACCACCACAGACGCGTTCGCGAAGATCACGGAACGCTCCACCAGCGGACCCAACACAATGTCCATGGACTCCGCCGGCGACATGCGTCGCGTCCACTCGATCTCGACCAGCCGAGACACTTGCGCTTCGCCCGACCACTGCTTGCCGCGGAACACGTACACCAGCGACCCACGGAACACGCCCGACACGCTCGCCGTCGGCAACAAGCTCAGAACGCCGCTTGACTGCCACGCCGCAGACGACAGCGCGGCCGGAGACACGCGAACCACGCCCCGACCGCTGCTACTCGTCGCGCTCACGCTCGTCACCGTCACGCCAGAGTCAGACCCTTCCCATTGTGCAGACTCCACCCACTCCGACACATCCGACACGTCGCTCCCGCGAAGCTCCACGCTCACCGACCAGTACTCGTCCCACCACGTCGGCAGCGACTGAGGCTGAGACTCGGACGGCGACAGCGACAGCGAGCTCGCAACTAAAGACCGCCAGTCCAACACAGGCACGTCCGCAGACTCGCCTTGCACGCTAGACACGGACACCTTGCCCTGCTGCATGAACGCAGACACCAGGCTCGCGCGAGGATCCGGCACGCGCACCACCGTGTACTCCCACGTCACCGACGCAGACGCAGACACAGAGGATGCAGACGAAGACGACATGTCGTCACAAGAGCGACCGCTGCGCTCCGCGTCGAAACGAACACTCACGTTCACGAGCAGCGTCACCTGCTCCGGTACCAGGTTGCGCGGCACCAGAGCAAAAGACTCGTCGCCGAGCTCGACCATGTCCGACACAGACACATCATAGCTCTCGCCCACGGACATCCACGCATGCTGTGCTCTCGAACGGCTTCCATGACTGCCGTGCGACCGCCGCATCAGAGCCACACCGCTCCACGACGGCACAGACAGACTCACACGCTCCACCTTGAACGATGACACGCCTGACTCGGACAGCATCGACGCCAGCGAGCACGAAGAAGACGGCGGTGAAGACGACAACGACGCCGCACCAGACTCCGACAGCGACCGCCACCCACGCACCAACGAGGCCTTCGCCATATCCAGCACAGGCACCACCACAGACGCGTTCGCGAAGATCACGGAACGCTCCACCAGCGGACCCAACACAATGTCCATGGACTCCGCCGGCGACATGCGTCGCGTCCACTCGATCTCGACCAGCCGAGACACTTGCGCTTCGCCCGACCACTGCTTGCCGCGGAACACGTACACCAGCGACCCACGGAACACGCCCGACACGCTCGCCGTCGGCAACAAGCTCAGAACGCCGCTTGACTGCCACGCCGCAGACGACAGCGCGGCCGGAGACACGCGAACCACGCCCCGACCGCTGCTACTCGTCGCGCTCACGCTCGTCACCGTCACGCCAGAGTCAGACCCTTCCCATTGTGCAGACTCCACCCACTCCGACACATCCGACACGTCGCTCCCGCGAAGCTCCACGCTCACCGACCAGTACTCGTCCCACCACGTCGGCAGCGACTGAGGCTGAGACTCGGACGGCGACAGCGACAGCGAGCTCGCAACTAAAGACCGCCAGTCCAACACAGGCACGTCCGCAGACTCGCCTTGCACGCTAGACACGGACACCTTGCCCTGCTGCATGAACGCAGACACCAGGCTCGCGCGAGGATCCGGCACGCGCACCACCGTGTACTCCCACGTCACCGACGCAGACGCAGACACAGAGGATGCAGACGAAGACGACATGTCGTCACAAGAGCGACCGCTGCGCTCCGCGTCGAAACGAACACTCACGTTCACGAGCAGCGTCACCTGCTCCGGTACCAGGTTGCGCGGCACCAGAGCAAAAGACTCGTCGCCGAGCTCGACCATGTCCGACACAGACACATCATAGCTCTCGCCCACGGACATCCACGCATGCTGTGCTCTCGAACGGCTTCCATGACTGCCGTGCGACCGCCGCATCAGAGCCACACCGCTCCACGACGGCACAGACAGACTCACACGCTCCACCTTGAACGATGACACGCCTGACTCGGACAGCATCGACGCCAGCGAGCACGAAGAAGACGGCGGTGAAGACGACAACGACGCCGCACCAGACTCCGACAGCGACCGCCACCCACGCACCAACGAGGCCTTCGCCATATCCAGCACAGGCACCACCACAGACGCGTTCGCGAAGATCACGGAACGCTCCACCAGCGGACCCAACACAATGTCCATGGACTCCGCCGGCGACATGCGTCGCGTCCACTCGATCTCGACCAGCCGAGACACTTGCGCTTCGCCCGACCACTGCTTGCCGCGGAACACGTACACCAGCGACCCACGGAACACGCCCGACACGCTCGCCGTCGGCAACAAGCTCAGAACGCCGCTTGACTGCCACGCCGCAGACGACAGCGCGGCCGGAGACACGCGAACCACGCCCCGACCGCTGCTACTCGTCGCGCTCACGCTCGTCACCGTCACGCCAGAGTCAGACCCTTCCCATTGTGCAGACTCCACCCACTCCGACACATCCGACACGTCGCTCCCGCGAAGCTCCACGCTCACCGACCAGTACTCGTCCCACCACGTCGGCAGCGACTGAGGCTGAGACTCGGACGGCGACAGCGACAGCGAGCTCGCAACTAAAGACCGCCAGTCCAACACAGGCACGTCCGCAGACTCGCCTTGCACGCTAGACACGGACACCTTGCCCTGCTGCATGAACGCAGACACCAGGCTCGCGCGAGGATCCGGCACGCGCACCACCGTGTACTCCCACGTCACCGACGCAGACGCAGACACAGAGGATGCAGACGAAGACGACATGTCGTCACAAGAGCGACCGCTGCGCTCCGCGTCGAAACGAACACTCACGTTCACGAGCAGCGTCACCTGCTCCGGTACCAGGTTGCGCGGCACCAGAGCAAAAGACTCGTCGCCGAGCTCGACCATGTCCGACACAGACACATCATAGCTCTCGCCCACGGACATCCACGCATGCTGTGCTCTCGAACGGCTTCCATGACTGCCGTGCGACCGCCGCATCAGAGCCACACCGCTCCACGACGGCACAGACAGACTCACACGCTCCACCTTGAACGATGACACGCCTGACTCGGACAGCATCGACGCCAGCGAGCACGAAGAAGACGGCGGTGAAGACGACAACGACGCCGCACCAGACTCCGACAGCGACCGCCACCCACGCACCAACGAGGCCTTCGCCATATCCAGCACAGGCACCACCACAGACGCGTTCGCGAAGATCACGGAACGCTCCACCAGCGGACCCAACACAATGTCCATGGACTCCGCCGGCGACATGCGTCGCGTCCACTCGATCTCGACCAGCCGAGACACTTGCGCTTCGCCCGACCACTGCTTGCCGCGGAACACGTACACCAGCGACCCACGGAACACGCCCGACACGCTCGCCGTCGGCAACAAGCTCAGAACGCCGCTTGACTGCCACGCCGCAGACGACAGCGCGGCCGGAGACACGCGAACCACGCCCCGACCGCTGCTACTCGTCGCGCTCACGCTCGTCACCGTCACGCCAGAGTCAGACCCTTCCCATTGTGCAGACTCCACCCACTCCGACACATCCGACACGTCGCTCCCGCGAAGCTCCACGCTCACCGACCAGTACTCGTCCCACCACGTCGGCAGCGACTGAGGCTGAGACTCGGACGGCGACAGCGACAGCGAGCTCGCAACTAAAGACCGCCAGTCCGACACAGGCACGTCCGCAGACTCGCCTTGCACGCTAGACACGGACACCTTGCCCTGCTGCATGAACGCAGACACCAGGCTCGCGCGAGGATCCGGCACGCGCACCACCGTGTACTCCCACGTCACCGACGCAGACGCAGACACAGAGGATGCAGACGAAGACGACATGTCGTCACAAGAGCGACCGCTGCGCTCCGCGTCGAAACGAACACTCACGTTCACGAGCAGCGTCACCTGCTCCGGTACCAGGTTGCGCGGCACCAGAGCAAAAGACTCGTCGCCGAGCTCGACCATGTCCGACACAGACACATCATAGCTTTCGCCCACGGATATCCACGCATCTCGTGGTACTGCACGACTCTCTTGACGAGTAGGCCTGCGCATCAGCGCGGAGTTTTTCCACGCGGGCATCCGCAGGTGGATGCTGTTGATGCTTGCGTTAGGGAAGGCTGATAGTCCTGCAGAACTCGACGAAGAGATTGCAGTGGTTGTAGTAGCAGTAGTGGCTGGTCCGGCTGATGGTGGGGAGGGCCTGTCCGCCCCAGACCCCGTGGATCCGTCGTCCGCTTTGAAGCCCGCGGACCCCTCCATGCTAAAGCCGGCCGAGCCGTCGTCAGCCGAGCCGTCCAGCGCCGCCCCAGCCCCCGTTTCGTTCCCTTCAAAGCAACCCGAGGCCGCCAGCTCTCTCCACGCGTGGGCCACCGACGCGCCGACCACGCCGCGCAGCGGGACCACCACGGCCGCGTCGGCGAGTACGACGGCCTGTCGCCGCAGCGGGCCGACCTGCATCTCCCACGGGCGCAAGTACGGCAGCGGCGAGTCCACGTCGGGGTCGCCCACCTCCACGTCGCCCGCGGCCGTCGCCAGCAGCGCGCCGAACAGCAGCAGCAGCGTGCGCCGCGACCGCCTGTCGCGCGCCATTTCCCTCGTCGTCCGCAGTCCTCGCGGCCCTCGCTCGCCTCCGCAGCTGGTTGAGCGCCAGTCGAGCGCCAGTCGAGCGCCAGGCGCAGCTTGCGGTTCTGAGCGCGCCGTTCGAAGATCGCACCGCGGCCCCCCGCCGCCGGCCGCGGTCCGCGCGCCATACTGGGCGGGCGTGAGTGGCGCCGGCGGCGTCTTTCCGCGGAGCTTTCGGCCAATGGGGGCGCGTCTCTCTCATTTTTGACCAATGGTCGCGCTCCATTTAACGTACGTACGGTACTCCTACTACTTCAACCGAGGTCGGCGGCGCAGGTCGGCGGCGCGCTCGATGGCGCGGGCGGGCGCGCGCAGCTCGAGCCACCAGGCGTACAGGTGCAGCACGGCGACGAGCACGCAGGCGAGCGCGCCGGCCACGGGCCCGAGCGCGTAGTAGAGCTGCAGGCGGCGCAGCAGCGGCGCGTCGTGCGCCTGCGTCGTCACGCGCCGGTAGACCTGCTCGGTGCGCACCGCCACGTCCTCCCAGTTGTACATGGCGGCCACGCGCGCGTGGAAGCTCGCGCGCATGGCGGCCATGTCGCCCACCTGCGCCAGGCGGGCGGCGGCCGCCAGCACGGCCGCGGCCAGCGCCTCGGGCGTCGGCTCGGCCGCGAACTGGATCATGTCGGGCGGCAGCACCTCGGGCACGCCCCCCACGCGCGTGCTCACGACGAACAGCCCGCACGCCGCCGCCTCGAGGATGGCGATGCAGAACGACTCGGTCAGCGAGCTGTTGAGGAAGATGTGGCCGCGCCGCAGCACGTCGCACACCTGCGCGTGCGGCACGGCGCCTAGCAGCTCGACGCGGTCGTGCAGCCGGTGCTTGTCGCGCATCTCCTCGAGCAGCAGCCGCTTGGCGCCGTCGCCGCCAATGATAAAGTTGACGTGCGGCGCGCGCGCGCAGACGATGGCGATGGCGCGGCCCACGAGGTCGATGCCCTTGCGGTACACAAGCCGCGAGATGATGACGACGTTGATGGTGTCGGTGCTGACGGGTGCGGCACCAGGCGTGAACTTGGAGGCGTCGACGGCGTTGGGGATGGTCGAGACGCGCTCGGGCGGAATGGAGGCGCGCAGCACGAGGTTCTCTCGGCACGTGTGCGAGACGCTGATGGCGTGGTCGACGGTGGAGAGCGAGAGCTTCATGAGCTTGTTGAGATGCACGCTGGCGGCGTCCGCGAAGCCGAAGAGCGAGTGATCCGTGTAGACGGTGCGCAGGCCCAGGTCGAGCGCCTTGGCGTGCAGCAGGCACTCGTGCATGAGCGTGGAGGTTGCCTGGTGGCCGTGCACGACCTGCACGCGCTCGCGCACGAGCACGGTGCGCAGCAGCGGCAGGTGCCCCACGAACGTCGGGTACGTCACGTTGTCCACCATGGGTGCGATCGGCAGGTAGTACACCTTGAGTCCGTTGGTCATCCAGCGCACGCCGGCGCGCTGGCGGGGCAGGCCGCGCGCGCCGCCGCCCTCGACGGCGTGCGTGAGCACCACCACCTTGTGCCCGCGCCGCAGCAGGCACTGCGCCAGCGACCACATGTGCATCTCGACGCCGCCCAGCCGCGGGTAGAAGAAGTCGCAGCACATGGCCACGCACAGCCGCGGGCCGCCGTCGGCCGCCACGTCGCGCGCCATCTCGACCCTCGGCGGATCGCGAGCCGCCAGTCACTGCGGCGGGGAAGAACGCGCTGAGCCATGGCGGCGGCGGCGGCCAAGCAGGCGGCGGCCAGGCAGGCCGCGCGCGCCTTCTGCGCCTTCCTCGAGCGCCGCCTGCGCGCGCGCAACGTGGCCATGCTGCGCCTGCTGCTCGACGACTTCTTCGCCGGCCGGCGCGCCGCGGCGCTGCGCGACTTCGTGGCGCTGGGAGCCACCATGGTCGTGCTCCAGCCCTTCGACCAGCTCGACGCCGAGCCGCGGCGCCAGGCCGCGCGCCTGCTCGACGACCAGCGCGAGATCACGCGCGCGGTGCTGCAGCCAGACGACCCCATGCTCCCCGCCACGCCATGGCGGTCGCTGCGAGAGCGCGAGCAGTGCTGCTGCGCGTGGGTCGAGTTCTTAGGCGCGCGCGTATGCGTTCGCAACCTGAGCTGGCTGTACGAGATGATGGCGCAGTTCCTGCTCGGCAAGGAGCAGCGTATACAGGAGTTCGTCGGCTTTGGAGGGTCCGTCGTGAGCATCGTGCCCGTCGAGGTCGGCCCCGACACCGAGGCCGGCTACGCATTTGACGACGGAGGCAGCGACGCGCACTTGTTGCTGTCCACGGTGTGCGGCAATGAGAGAAGCGAGAACGAGGACGACTGCGCTTCAGAGACTGCTGCACCACGAGCCAAGAAGCGATCGGGGTCCTTTGGGGCAGCGAACCCCAGTGAGGAGAACAAGGACGACGACCACAGCGACACAGGAGACGACAGTGAAGAGGATGTGCCTGCTACCCCACGGAAACGAAGACGGCGTCAGACCATCAATGGAGAAGATACCAAGATGCGGCAGCAGCAGATTAAAATCTTGGAGCTATTTGATAAGGTTGAAGCGTCCAAGCCGTGGGAGAAAGTCTATCACAAGGACCTCAAGCTGCCGGTCAACGAGACGGAACACCCGAGGCTCGCAACGGCTCTGCGCACGTTCTTCGCCAAGTACAGGAGAGCGGTGTGGGAGCGCAACTTTTGGGCTCCGATCTCACGCGAGCATGACCATAACCGCGCAGAAATGCGAAAGCAACGCCAAGGAGCTGCGGTCAAGTGGTTCCAGGCCAACGTCATCGAGCCGGCGTATCACGAGCTTGGCGCTGAGTTTTTTGTGAATCTGGACCGTCAGCAGCCTCGCCCAGAGGGTTGGTGGTTCCGCTCGAAGATTGTGGACCTGCATACCATGTTCCGTGGGCCAAATGGGCCAGCGGTGATGCGAGAATATTTGGAAACGCAGTCGACTACATTGTATCCCCGCTCGGGTTCGAAGGGACGACGGTACAAGAGCAATGGTAACAGCGTGAGTGAGAGCATGTGGTCTCCCAACCAGTGCTTGGAGGTCGCCGTGAAGGAAATTAAAGAGCTAAAGCAACGTGCTGCTCAGAGCTCTCACCTAGCGGTGAAGGAAGTTCGTTTGACAAGTGCGGGAGCCCCAAACCCAGACGAGGTGAATCATCATACGGGTAATACTGAAGAAGCCAGTGGCGATGAGGCTGCGGGAAAAGCCGTTGGAGTGACTGCAGTTCTGGCAGCGAAGGCGCGCGTGCGATCCGACTCAATAGGTTCAAGCAGCAGTTACAAAGTGCCCGCGGAGGCTTCCACGAACACCAATGAACTGGTCAGCCGAGTTCATGAGCGCAGCGTTTCCTCTGTATTACCTCAACCCAGTGATAACGAGGGGGATGGAGATAACCATGGGGGAGGGCAGTTGGCTCTTACTGCACCGGGCGGACTGCGATCAAGATCTCCTTTGGAGGATTCCGATTCGGATGATGACAAGAGTCTGTCGTCTCATAGCAGTTTTGATGACCAGGACAGCGATGAAGACGAGGAGAACACAGGAAAATCTGCGTATAAGAGGGGAAACTATCGATTTAAACCCCCGCGGCTGCATGCAAGACCTGGTGGTTCGGTGACCAGCTTCCTCTCGACTGAAGAATCAAGAAAAGAAAAGGGACAAAGTGAAACTGAACCTTTAACTCGCGATCTACTGGACGAAGGAGAATCAGCAGACCCCAGATCTCCAGATCAGGCCAAGGGCGACATGGAACACGAAGATAAGCATGCCAGCGGCAGTTCTCCAGATGAACACTCTGATGGTGAAGAAAACCCAACAAGTCCAAAATCTCAAGACCAAAATTTCCACGGTGAAGAAGTTCCGACACGCTCCAGATCCCATGATCACGAAATGCACGCTGATAGCGACGCGGACGGTGAAGAAGAACATGCGAACGTCCGTTCTCCTCGTCATGATCTCCGCAGTGAAGAAAGCCCGACAAGCTCTCGGTCACAGACTCGCAACGACGCAGACGTGTCAGCGCGTCTCAGGTCTCTTGATGACACCTCTTCTAGTGGCGGCGAAGTGGAAGGGCAGCAGTCCGATGATGACGGCGATGTCGTTGATTTGACTGTTGCCGACTCGCCCAGTTCCTCGGACCTGGACATGCCAAGACGAGCCACCCACGTGAGGTGGCGCACCGATTCGGAAGGCGTGATTATCTTTGACGACGAGGACGCGCACGACGAGGAGCAGCGCGCGAGGAACTGGGGTGGCATCGGGTGGTGAACCTATCAAGAGCGACAGCGAGGGAATACGTCTGCAATGCGGCGGGCGGTAACAGATGTGCCTGCCCTGTCAGGCTGCCAGCGATTCGAGCAGCCTCGGCTTTGATTTATGAGGTGTGTGGACGAAATTCAACAGGAATCGATTGTGGTGTCAAATCTTGAGTCGCCAAATGAGACCCTCCTGCGACATGTGACGTCGCTGTCGCATCATTGAGCTCTCGGCTATTCTGGCATCGCCCCCGCTCCATTCGCTCCATTCTCGGCCATGACGGCGACGCTGGCGTCCAAGCCGGCGCCCGCGGCGCTGAGCACGTGCAGCCCGCGGCTCGAGTCGCGCGTGGGCCGCGAGCGGCAGCGCTACGACGGCGCGCGGCGACTGCTGGCGTGCGTCGTGGCGCTGCGCGAGTCGGCGCTCGGCCCGCAGGTGCTACTCATCTCGAGCGCCAAGCACGCAGGCGAGTGGATTGTGCCAAAGGGCGGCTGGGAGAGCGATGAGACCGTCGAGCAGTGCGCTAAGCGAGAGGCCGACGAGGAGGCCGGCGTGAGTGCATTGCGTGGGATGAGACTGCGGCGTGCTGGGGGCTGGCTCACGTGTGCGCCATGGGAATGACGACACAGGTGGCGGGCGAGATTGTGGCGGAGCTCGGCACGCTCGACTTTGCGAGCCACAGAGGACTGCCGTGCCGCTTCTTCGGGTTCGTGATGCGCGTCTCACACGTGTACAGCGATTGGTCCGAGAACTCGCGCAAGCGCCAGTGGGTATGTACGATGGTTGGTCTGCCAGGGCTCGCGAAAGTGGTGGACGCTGACGCGTGGGTGGCGGAAAGGTGGCGGTGGACGAGGCCAAGCAGCTGCTGCAGGGTCGCCCGGAGCTGCTCGAGATGGTGGCTCGCGCAGCTAGCGCGTTCTAGACAAATACAAATGTACAACCGATCAAATAGCAGCAAGAGATTGACTAGTAAAGCGTGCGTGCTCGGTCTCCCGTGCTGTCGGGTTTGGAGCGCTGCATCGGCTTTTTTTTTTTTTTTTTTTTTTTTTTTTTTTTTTTTTTTTTTTTTTTTTTTTTTTTTTTTTGCGGCGAAAACCTCGGTGCCCACCCTTGTTGGTGCGCTCAATCTCCACCTCAGCGTTTGGATAGGCGATCAATTCTAAATCAGCAGCTGTCCAAAGCAGCGGCGAAGAGAGGAGTGCGTTCCATTCGGTGACGTGGTTGCTCATTCGCGCCGGCGACACGCTCGTCCGCATCTACAGCAACTGGAAGCTCAGCAAGATCGGTGGGAGAAGTCTCCACAACGTGAAAACAGCACCGACCAGCTACGGACACGGAACTTCGATCCTACACCGAGGCGGTGTGTCTCTGAACCAGCAAGCGTTCTCCAGGATGGGGAGTATCCAGCATTCCGGCATGTCGCGATCAACCGCTCGACATGTAGCCGACGGCGACTGCGGAAGTCGCGAATGCTTTCAGCGAATGAAGCTAAATGAGCTCAACTCAAGTGGAAGCCTCGCCATCTACCTTAGCTGCTCGGTGGGTACCGTACCGCGCACAGTACCCGCATCTGAATCCGCCACCGACCCGCCAGTTGATTGCTTAGGCTTTTCCATGTTCGCATGCGAACACGCCACGAGCGACACGTTGTCCTTCTCGTCTCTTCCTGTACCCTCGTCGTCCCGTCGTCGTCGCCTCCTTGTCGCGTCGTCGCGTTGTTGCGGTATTCAGAACTTCCGCCCTCCCCAACTTCGGTCTCACATCGCCTTTTGCTCCGCACCGCGCAAGCCCCAACCCAAGCAGCGACAGTCGTGACGAACATGCGGCCGCGTACCAAGAGCGTCGTGAGCGAGGACGAGTACTTCCACTCGGACGCACAGGCCGAGGAGAGCACTGGCAGCTCAGCCTAAACATGCCGGCATATCGTGAAAAGCGTCGTGGGCGTCTGCGCGCTCGAAAGCCTAGGTGATGCAGCCTCGGGCAGAGTTTCTGAGCAACCAGAGCCCACGGTGAGCTCTTTGTGGTCTCCAGCCGATGCAGTCGACGTCTTGGGCGGCATCTGCCCTGGCGTCGGCTGTCTTTGCGGTGCAAGACGACCCGAGAAGCTACTGCTGCCGCGAATGAAGCGGCGAGCTTGACAAACCTCGGTGTTGTAGCGGCGACGAGCGTCGAAGCCAGACGTGGGCTGCATCGCTGTAGACGAACACTATTTAGACTCGATGTGTGTAACATGGCCGTGCGTAATTCGTGAACGTGATCGACGCAGTCTGAGAACTCAATATCTCCTTTGCATGTACCTACCGAGTACTTTGCTATCAGGGCTTCACACAGCCACGTAGCCTGTGCAGGACCTGAGTTACCGTCGTGAACTCTAGCCCCGACCATCAAGTGGCGCACTTGCTAAGCTTGACCTTGCCTGCTCGGAGTCGATTATTGCTTGTTACATCGTTTTGGGGCTGGTGTCGTTCGGCACACACCGCTCACACACAATGGTTCACTGCCGCGGTTGATATTGTCATTGCCGAGCAGGAACTTCGCGGAGTTTAGAGGTACGTTACTCTCATGACAAAATTGTTGATGATCTCTGAGACGGTCTGCATTTGTCCGTGAAGGACGAGGCGAGCTCGCCGGCATATAGGCCATCTACCTAAATAGCACGATGTCGGGGAGCACGTACTGCCTCCGTTTGCAATGACTGATCGTCACGTATTGAACAGCTTTCCCAATCGTCTCGTAAGCCGTCTGCCGGAGGCTCTCCATGATCCTGCCGACTAGAGTGGTAGTGATGGTCTCACGTGTTTTCATGCTGTCAATTGGAAGTGTACGCGGAAGTCACTTCAACTCGAGCGGCACGTACATTTGCCATCATCCAAGGGAACCGAGTTTGTTAAACCATATCGACATGCGTGAGGTTAATGCACACCCATGCGGAAGCAGGCCAGGGCCGAGAGGCTCCATCGGCAT
Source organism: Phytopythium helicoides (assembly GCA_024867545.1). Lineage (NCBI taxonomy): Eukaryota > Oomycota > Peronosporomycetes > Pythiales > Pythiaceae > Phytopythium > Phytopythium helicoides. Next base: position 789,463 of record JANFNE010000012.1, on the reverse strand, counting down.
CTTAATGAACGAGCGGGTAGAGGACCCCAAATAATAAAAAAAAAAAAAAAAAAAAAAAAAAAAAAAAAAATGCATGGATCTCCGCTGTTGCCACAATTATCTGTCGCGGCAGGTGCTGGAGAATGCCAGCCAGTCGGTCGGCGGGCCGCTCTGCCGTGCACCGTGCACCTGTGCGTTGCAAAGCGCACTCGCGAGCTGGCGACGCGTCGAAGCGTGGAAAACCGCGGGCGCGGCACGGCCGTCAATCCCCCCTGGGGAGCCGATCCTGCGGAGACCGTGGACCTCTCGGCGGTTGCATCTTCAGCTCGGTCTCCGCTCGCTCGAGTCGACCGACCGTTCTGAAGCGAGCGGTTCCCCACACTTGGAGTGCAAGTAGTCAGACGCGTCATGATCCGTACTTTTTGACTTGCGGATAGTATGCGAGTACTGTACGCCGAGCGGCGCTTCCACCTTTTTTTCTCGAAAAGTACGGTATAACACGCTGAACAGATCGCGCTTGGCGTTTGTATGCCTCGTCGATGCGGAAGAGCCAGTCGGACCATTGCCGCCTCGTCTTTGCCGCGTTTTTAGTGGCAATTCGATCTTTTCGCTATATAATAATCATTTAGAAGGAAACTACATACTACAATGCACAATTCGTCCCAGACGCCGCCACAAAGACCCGAAGCGTGTCAAGCCCCGCTGCACGCCATGCAACCATGCGCTTCACGAGGCCACACGGGGTGAGTGCGTGGGTCGGAGAGGAAGAGAATCGAGTGGAGCTGATTCGTGACGAGGAACCAGTCGAGTCTGTCTACCGTCACGGCTCGTTCCTCCACTCCATCGACGCTCCCTCGTCCAATCGACCAGTCCGATTCGATTTTTCTTCTGCCGCCGCCGGCGTCGACGCCGCCGCCGAACGAGGACCGTGGTCGCGGGCTTGTGAGGACTTGATTGTGTATCGGCCGCACTCCACAACGCCACAATTCGACGGCTCCGATTACACCTTGCGGCGCACGTAAAGGGCGGACGCCATCGCCCCCACCCACGGTAGAGAATGACGCTCGTCGTCGGTACGTGTGATCCAGCACGGATTGCTGGAGTAGAAAGGCCGGCATCATGAAATTTTGTTGGCGGATGTGAAATAAAGCCAAATGGCTACAAATTCCAGTGACATCGATGCATGTGTGCATTTGCTCTCGGAGTTTGCATGGTAGCCTTCCCATTGAAATTGGTCGCCGATATCGACACCCCAGACAAAATCAGTGAGAGATTCAACCTCGATCTACACCTGTTTCGGAATATACGAAAGCCACTTTCTCACAAATCACCTCCACTTTTTTGTTTTTGTTTTTTTCCTCCGACTTTTGAAGCTGAACTATATAATAGCTAGATTGCTTGTTCATCTTTCGTTTGTCCCTAACATATATTGTCGCCCGAAATCAGGATACCGCTATCATATTCTTCAAGTGACAGACTGTGCAACTCTCGGTTCTCATGTACAGGAAGGCTCTGCAGTGACGCTTTATTCAGCCTCACCATTTTCCCAGTAGCAACAGCGTGCAGGATAGAGGCAAATCCATTATCAAACTCTACCGTATCGTAGGATCCAGAGTGCTGAATTTCGTGTACGTTGAGTTTGACAACACGACCAGCCTCATCTGTATCAAGTTTTCGAAGTCCACGAACCTCAATGTTGGTACGATCGTGGCAGCACACAAGCTTGTAGTTGGAAGCGGAAGATAAACCACCTGTGATGGTGCTATTGTCACTGAGGTGAAGCCTGAGCTGCTCTATCTCACCATTCTCACCAACACAGCACATTGCTGATACGATAAACACGCTCTCCGCAAGGTGATGTACCCTCGTTTCCATGTGGAAACATAGCTTTCCGCAAGAGAACCCCTCGATCCATTCAAACGGTGCAATTTTGCGCCTGTAGTTGCACTGCAGACCGACAAACTCATGTGGTGGATTCGAGTTTTGCCACACTGATGCATCATAGTGCGTTAGAAGGATACATTGATTCGCTGCTAGTCAGTGTAAAATCAAGACAATACCTTTTACTTCACACACACGAAATCCTGGATGGCAAAGTAGAAGCTGGTACAGTGATTCGTGTATCTCCGGCGAAAGTCTGTAAGGAGCATCCACTTCTACTGACTGGTACCCGATAACAGTCGAGTCCTGTAGGCTGAGGCGAATAGCACGAACCTCTTTAGTCTGTTGGCTCGTTCCCCACGGTGAACCAACTGCTGGGAAATGGAATACGCGCTTCGAAACAGTCATGAGCTCCAATTCATCGAGCATTGCTCGACGAAAGAAGTTGCGATTGAATAGCGACAATCCAGTGATAAACTCATAAGGATAAAGTGTGAATTCGACAATTTGTTGGGCACTCCTTGGGATTCCTTCTTGGCAGCCTTCATGTAGCTTGTCGGAGGATGCATGCTTGTACACGAATTGAATACCTTCAACACGCTCATCTCCCCACACTGCCATGCATCACCAAAAAGATAATCGTCAGACAGGAGCCTCACACCAAGAAGCGCTAGGATCCTCCGTACCCCACACACTGTGGACTCGATACGCAATGTCCTGCACAAGGTAATCGTCAGGGTGTGACGCTGACATCTTCACTTGGGAATCAAGAAAGCGTGCGCAAGTGTGAACGCAGCAGTTTGTGGATGCTATTGATAGATCAAGACAAAAGCTTTCGTGCTGGTGGTGGATTTGATCATGTCTTGTGTTGAAGGCTCAAAGGCTCATTGCGCTCGACGAGTGGTTATTCATCACACCACCTGAACAATACCATCAGCATAAAGGGAGCGGATCGCATTTGATTTACAAAAGTTGGAGAGCCACAAATGAAATCATCCAGGACAAAGAACCTCGAACTTTTGTTTAGTCTCGTAGGCAAGCATCATTTTGTCACGCAGAGCGAGCAAACCGTCCTTATCGTCCCATGAGCTCAAGTTCCTCCAGCCACCAAGATGCATCTCCTGGCATTCAGATTCGGCCTTTTCAACTACGAAGGCTAGCGATGGATCTGTCCCAAAGCTGTGAGGTCCGCCAGTCCTCGAGTGAATCGATCCGATCCGCTCACGGCTGACGAGCATCCGGGATGCAACATCCCCTCACGTCGCAGCTCATACCATGCAGCAACGGGACGCCGCGTCCTCCGGCTTTCGTCGGGCATCGCCCGGACGACAGGACACCGCAGCAAGCAGAAGCAGCCGACGGCACCGCCCAGAGTTCGCCCCACGCTTCCAAGCGACATGTTCGACACCTGAAAATCGCGCGGGTGTCCGCGTCGCAGAGCAGGAGCAGAGCGGATCGGTGTCGGTTCCACCGAAGTGCTAGTGTTCACTGGCGTCGTGCGTCGTGGTCATGGTGGTGTCACAGACTTCTGTGCTGCGACCATGAGTTGCTCAGCGAGCGAGTGCTTACACCAGCTGGAGCCGTAGACACACAACCACGTCGGCTCATGGAGTACGGAGCAAGCGTACTCCTACCCCATCTTCGTCGACACGAACATGGATGGTTGGCCCCTGCGATCCCGCAGCATCCACCCAATCTACCCAGGTTCACTTCGCAGCGACAGTCGTACTGCGCTGGACTTGTCGGCGCGAACGAGCCGGACACCCATGATACGGCGTTCAGCGCGGCCAAAGTGTACACACGTGGGGGAACCAGGCCGCCTCTGGCCACACCAGCTCGCGCAAGGGCTCCTCCTTCATTGCCGAGCCCGTGCATTTTCGTGGTCGAGCGGTAATGAAGGAAAATCCACGCTCGGCCACCGGCATAAACTAGACAGGAGCGGTGAGGAGAGCCACGGGCCAATCCTCGCATCGAGATCGGGCGAGCCCCACCCTCGGAGAGCCGCATACACACAGGTCGCGCAGACAGACCGTGTGACTGGGTGCAGTGTATCTGTAGGCTGTAGGCAGTAGGTGGGTGGATCGACGCCGTTGGGTTCTACACAACCGCACGAGGCTGATACCGTTCGGTTGTCCGTCAGGTCGCGGCGGGCCGTGGCACGGGCGGCGTGAGCAAACAGTGGCCGCACGCTCACTATTCACCGCTGTGCTGTACAGAGTCGAGCGGCCTCGGCCGTCGATCGTCGAAGGAAGGAATGACGAAAGGAATGGTTGACAACGCGATGGCAATGCCAAGGCGATATGCACATGTAGTGGCAGACGAGGGAGGGATTGGACGATCCGCTTCAACGAGTGATTGAGCGGTACACCAGGGGAATCATCAGGGGCGTGATGACGTCCAGCTATCCGACGCCAACGAGCCCTCTATCGGTAAAACGGTGGAGCTTCAAGTCGGGCGGTTTCTAGCCACGCAGCGACTCGTAGAGTCCCGCCGGCTCATGAGCGAGCCTTCGCACCTCTACGTCACTCGGGACGCGGCAGAAGTAGAAGGCGTGGCCAGTTGCGGCGCGCTGACGTACGCGCTGGGATCCCATGGCGAGGCGGCCAATGCCAGCCAGTCGGTCGGCGGGCCGCTCTGCCGTGCACCTGTGCGTTGCAAAGCGCACTCGCAAGCTGGCGACGCATCGAAGCGTGGAAAACCGCGGGCGCGGCACGGCCGTCAATCCCCCCTGGGGAGCCGATCCTGCGGAGACCGTGGACCTCTCGGCGGTTGCACCTTCAGCTCGGTCTCCGCTCGCTCGAGTCGACCGTTCTGAAGCGAGCGGTTCCCGCTCCGGTTCACACTTGGAGTGCAAGTAGTCAGACACGTCGTGATCCGTACTTTTTGACTTGCGGATAGTATGCGAGTACTGTACGCCGAGCGGCGCTTCCACCTTTTTTCTCGAAAAGTACGGTATAACACGCTGAACAGATCGCGCTTGGCGCTTGTATGCCTCGTCGATGCGGAAGAGCCAGTCGGACCATTGCCGCCTCGTCTTTGCCGCATTTTTAGTGGCAATTCGATCTTTTCGCTATAATCATTTAGAAGGAAAAATAAATACAATGTACTGTACATTCCAGACGCCGCCACAAAGACCCGAGCGTGTCAAGCTCCGCTGCACGCCATGCAACCATGCGCTTCACGAGGCCACACGGGGTGAGTGAGTGGGGCCGAGAGGAATGGAATGGAGCTCTGTGACCGTGACACGGACGCTGATTCGTGACGAGGAACCAGTCGAGTCTGTCTATCGTCACGGTCCATTCCTCCATCGACGCTCCCTCGTCCAATCGACCAGTCCGATTCGATTTTTCTTCTGCCGCCGCCGGCGCCGGCGCCGAACGAGGACCGTGGTCGCGGGCTTGTGAGGACTTGATTGTGTATTGGCCGCACTCCACAACGCCACAATTCGACGGGTCCGATTACTTTGCGGCGCACGTAAAGGGCGGACGCCATCGTCCCCACCCACGGTAGAAAATGATGCTCGCAGTGAGTGGGTTGCTGCGAGCCCAGCTGTCGGTTCGTGACAGCTCGAGCACATGCTGCGCGCGGGTAATGCCGCATGGTGCTGGTGCTGGTGCTGCTGGTGCCGCCGCGGCGTCCAATTTTTCTCCTTTCTCTAAAATTGGGCACCCGTCATACAGTATTCTACGGTACGCATGAGTTCAGCGCGGAAGGCGGACGTTGGCTCGTCTGCTCGTCCTCGGTCGTCTCGTCGCGTCCACATACAAATCCCAAGTCACCCTCATCCCCCCACCTTCCGCCGCGGCGCCGAGGCTGGCTGCCTCACTACGCAACTTGCCGCCGAGCGCCCAAGAGCTACAGCATCAGCACCATGCGGCCGCGAACGCGTAGCGTCGTCAACGTGCGCGAGTATTTCCGCGCGGACGGCTGCGGCGCGCCAGAGGTGGAGGACGACAGCAGCGAGGAGGACAACTGGATGGCCATCGCCATGGCCGGCGCGCCCGCAAAGTCGCGGCGCAAGGCCACCAAGGCCTGCGCCTTCCCGGCCGTCGTCAAGGCCAGCAAGCGCGGACGCACGTCGACGCTCGACAGCTGGGACGGCACGGACCTCGAGGACGAGCTGCTCGACACGGACGACGAGAGCGACGATGAGGACGTGGACGGCATCCCGCGCGTGCGCACCTGCAGCCACGAGCGCCGCATCAGCTTCGACGACGACGTCGACGTCGTTGAGATCCCCAGCCGTGACAGCTTCGACGCCGACTACAAGAAGCGCGTCTGGTACTCGTCCGAGGAGCTGCGCCGCCTTGCTTACTAGGCGCGCCGGCGCACTGCACGCGCGGGAGATTCAAGACTGAACGGTCGAAGAGAGAAGACCGACAGTGACGCGAAAGCACCCGCGCCAGCAGACCACGCACCCGGCGGCGGGAAGCCGACAGGACAGGCGATAAGTGGGCTCGCCGACCCGCGGCTCGGGGCTCCCCTCTATTTATTGCGATCCTTGGGCTTCTTGGCCCCGAGAGCAGCGCCGAGGCCGACAGCAGCGGCCACGCAGACGAGCGAGACACACAAACAGCTCGCGTGCATGGATGGACGGCCGGGCCGCACGCAGTCCGAAGGGAAGGACTGCCGCACCCGTGACCAGTATTTTATGTGTCGAGTACCAGTCGAGTCAATCAAACACGATGAACACCCGACGTGACCGTTTCAACGCCTTGTTCGTCTTTCCGTTTCATTCATCCATCTCCTTTCGCTAGTGACGACACCTTGGGTCAGGTCACTCGCAATGACGAACCAGCCCTCGCATTTCTTCTCTCTGTCATTCATTCGTTCATTCATTCACATGAACACGTACTCACAGGCACCTGCTACGACAGGTGGAAGCTGCCCTGCCCCTCCCGGATGCAGTACAGCAGCCGCGTCTTCATCACCTCGCGCGTCGAGTACTCGGGCAGCTTCAGGTAGTTGGTGCACGTCGACGCCGACGGCAGCACCGAGTCGTTCTCGTACGCGCTGCTCTCGGCCAGCTTGCGCACGACCGTCAGCTTCGGCTCGAGTTTGGCCAGTCCTCCGCGCGGCAGACGGTTCGCCCCAGTCACGAATCGCACGAACGCGCGCTGCTCCTCGGCTGACAGCTCGCATAGAATCGACACCAGGTCTCCGATCGCGCGAGACTCGCGTGTGTATCCGTGATCACAAACCATGTGCTCGCGCAGCTCGTGCCCGTCGCGATCCCACATGCTGCCGCTCGTCGCGTCCGCGCACAGCGACTCGAGCTCATCGACGTCCAGCACCTCAAGCATGCCCGCTTGCGAGCCGCAGATCTGCTCCATGCCACGGCGGAACGCGCTCACCTGACGTCGGATCGAGCGGTCCAGCAGGAACTCCAGGTTCAGCTTCACATACTTGAGCAGTGAGTCGAGCGTGACAGCGGCGTCCCGCTCCACCAGGAACAAGCTCGATGCTCTCCTCACCGACCAGCGTGAACGCCAGACACATTCCCTCTACCTCTTCTCGCGCGCGCTCATCTGCTGGCGACTTGGCCAATCGGTACAAATAGCGCAGAGAGGTCGCGATGGACGGCTCCAGCTCGGCGAGGAATGCCAGGGACGTGTCGATCGCGACGCCCTTGCCTACAAGCGTCTCACCACGAAGGGCACGCAGGAACGGTCGCGAGAACGGCAGGTTCAGCAGTCGCTCGTCTAGAAGCGCCTGACCGACGAACCGCCCCAGGAACGTAAACCACGACAGCACATTGTCAAATTCAGCCGCGGGTTTACTGGCGCTCGCGTCTGCCGCAGGCTTGCTCTCCTCTTCGATCGAAGCCGCGTCTTCTTCGACATAGTACGGACGAGGGAAAAGGCCAAACGGGGCGGTGACTGCTGGTCCGCCGCCGACGTCGTTGGACAGAAGAGACGACTCGGTCAAATAGCTTAGCGACTCCACTTCTCCCTCCAGAACCTCTGGGCTGGATGGCACCGCCGCTACGAGACCCTCGACGTCCGAGCGAGACATCAACGACGGGATCACCTTGAGTGGAGTTCCCTCACACAGCGGCGACACGTGCTTCGTGACAGCGCGGTAGTCGCGCTCGAACATGCGCCGTCCTGACCGAGCAATCATTCGATCACCTTCCATTTCAACAATACCTGCATCCGTGCCGGGAAAGTTGACTGTCTCGCAGTGCTGGCACTGGAGAACTGGGTGGGTTAGCTTCTCAACGCCACGCGGGAACACCTTGCCAAGGTACTGAACCTCCTCGTCACTCAGGATCCACCATCGCAGTTGGCTAGAGTGCGCGTCTTTTTCGCCGGTTGCCTTCACACTTGATGGCTGCGACGACTCGCTGCCGTTCAGAGACGACGTGTCTTCTTCAGCTTCGACTTCCTTGCAGTCGCAGTCGGACGCCGTTCCTGACCAGTCATGGCTGTCGAGGCATACCGCGCACTGCGGGACGGAAGGCGTAGCTGTGCGAGAGTTCTTAGAGAAGTACTAGCATCGTCGTTCCCTCCCAAACTCGATTCTTGCTCTCCTTCGCTCGGCGACGGAGTCTTCTTCTCGTGGGTCAGCAACTGATTGTGGATGGCGCAGGTTGGCACGCGGATGCGTTTGCACCGACTGCAGTGGTACACGGCAATACGGTGATATCCACGGACGGGGACAGTTGACCGACTGGCTGCCGCCGCTCCCTCTGCCTCGTCACTCTTCTTCTCATCCTCACTCGATGGCGCTGTCTGGTCACTGGGGTCGTCATCGCGCCACATCCGGAGTTTCTTGGACTGAATTTCCTCGCACACCAGTGTGAAAAACTCGGTTGTCGGACCCAAACCGGTGCCGACCTCTCCAAGGAACTCAATCTCGATGACTGCCTTCTTCCCTCCGTAAATTGCCAACAGCTTCTTTGCTGACTGGAGTAGCCGCGATCGTGCCACGCGACTTTCAGTCGCGGAAGCTTGACCATCCGCGAGATATTGGTCAGGGCGGCAGTCCGCGAGCGTGGTCCATCCCGACTGCGGCGCCGGCTACTTGTGCTTGGCGGCTGGACGATCGCAGGCTCTTCCATCACGGCACGCTTCCAAACCGTGCGACATAGGTACTGAATGGCTCGCGAGGTGCCGCACATTGTCACGTACATGAAGTGGTAGCGTGTCTCGAAGTCCAGTACGAACGGGAACTCACGGACCATTCGGAAGCTCCACTCCGGTAACGCATTGGTCACGACGCGCACGGGTTGCATCAACGCGCGATTCACCTGAAGACTCACGAAGTGATTCACGAAAGCGGTAGGGTCAACTAGGAGCGACAAAGACGACTTTGAGGACGACTCCAGGCTGCTGTATGCTCCTACACATTCTCGAATAAGCTTCAGTAGATGCAGAAGATCCCACACATCGTCCCACCAAAGCTCTTCCTCCCCCAACGCCTTGACAGATGGTGTTGGCGAGGCACTAGTCTTAGCGGCAGCTTCTTCACCATTATTTACTTCCTCGTCTTCCGGATTGATGGCAGCGGTATCTTCCTCGGTCTTCAGCGTCTTCACTGCGTCAGAAGGCTGTACTACCCTGAACGAGATGTCATGGGGAGAAGATCCCCAAATGCGACTATTGAATGTCCGACCTGCTTCTTCAGAAGTGTTACCATTGACGCCCAACGCGCCGAATTTGACAATGGCTTCTAGAATGCTAACGTCGCGGGGAAGCACTCGACCATTGTAGACTGCCTCCACGCGCCGCTCCTTCAACTCCTCCAAAGCCTCTTCTTCGTCATCCTCCTTCCTTCATCCTCGTCATCACTTCGATTTCGTCCAGATAACTCATCCAGCACACTTGAACTTGACGACTGCGTGCCAAATAGCTTCTCGGCGATAAACTCCTCCATCGTTTCTACTCGTGCCAACGGCTCGACAAGGACAACGGTGTCATGAAGACCACGCCGACCCAGCCGACCCAGTCCACCGCCACCTGCACGGCTGGAACTGCGACGAAGAGAGTTCCGGAAGCTCCATGGAGTTGGCATTCCATCATTGCGCCTGAGGCTGTCGTTCGACTCGCTGGATTCGTTGTTGTCATTCTTTTCCTCCTCTACCACCACACGAACCTTAATGTGCTGCGTCAGCTGGTCCAAATCACTGGCAACACTCCCGAAGCAAACGAAAAGTGAGTCGACGAGGGACTTGGTTCGAGCGTGAACGCGTCTTTCTCCGACGAAATGGCATCCAGGAGGCATTGCACGAGAGGCACTGCAAAACCAATGTCACAACTTGATACCTCACGCCCCTCCAAAATTGCTTGCTCGAACGCTTCCTTCCCTTCCGAAGAGGACAGAGTAGAAATAAGTGCCTTAACCAAGCCGCTTTGGGCGATCTCGTGAGCCGTCAAGCTCCCCTCTGTATCAGCAAACAGAGCAGTGAGCTTGCGGAAGTGGGGATGCAAAAGTTGCGATCCGAGGACATCTTCGTTCTTTCCCTCAAGAAATGGCAGAGACTGCAAGTCCTTTGCAATTTCCCGCAATTGTTTCACCGTTTCAGAGTGTGAGCTGTCGCCGCTGAAGTATTCTTGAAGCAAACGCGAGGCAAGCGAAGAAATGGCTTCCACATTACTGGAGATTTCACCCTGCTGTTCGTCATCGACAGTAGTTTCCGCCGGAACTTTCAGCGATGCGTAGTACTTAATTGCACTTGGAATCCCATGTCGACTGTACAGGGACAACATCAGATTTCGAGCGTCCGTTCTTCCCAGAGTAGCCTCGATGATCTGGAGCGCAAGCTGAATCGGCAGCACGTCCGAGTCACGTCCAAAACTAGGCTGAACGATAGCCCCGCCCACCGTTCTACGTTTTGGACGTAGCACGCGGGCCAAAAAGGCCGCCACGCGCGTCAGCTCCGACTGTTCCTCTGTTGACAACGTCGTGCTCGTCGAAAAGATGATCAAGCAGCTCCGATTGATGACTCCAAGACAGTCATACCGCAGATCATTGCGAGGGGTGGCATCGTACACACGGGTGACCAGAGGTAGGATCTCGTGCGCGAAGCTAAGCATCGGTCCCGGAAGCGACTCAACAGACTGGATTTCTTCCTTGATCGGAAGCACTGTTATCACCAACTTGAGAGTCTCGCGAAGCATCTGGTTTTCAGCCATCACTTCGTCCTTTGACAATAACGCAGACACGATCGGCGGAAGCCGCACGAACCGCAAATTGGATGTGCTGTCCGAGACGATGCTGGACGCAACATCGTTACCCACGTACGACAGCACATTCGACATAAACCTGAGGATGCTGGTGTATCCGCTTGCCGATAGCAAGGATGCCGAATCGCTTGATGACGGACCGGCATAAGCGCCAAGCTTTCGCACGAGCGACTCGCACATCTCATTGCTAGCAACCATCATTGCAAACTGAGAGCTTTCTGCAAATGCTCGACTTTCGCTCAGCTTCCGCAGGGCCTCGCAGCTGCTCTGAAGAATATCGCTATCAAAGGAGTTTAGGAGGTTCGAAACGAGCGGCAGACCGAGCATCAGCTTGTCCATCATGGCGAGAGGGAACTCGGTGCAGAGCTCACTCACAACACGAGCGGCCGTTCGCTGGATCTCTAGCGGGAAGAAGTCTACAAACTGCAGCAGAGCAACCATGCCGTTCTCTTCTATGACCGCGGCGCGATATTGCGCGCACAGCTCGGCAGGGCTGGCCGACAGCGAGTTGGACAGCGCAAGCGCTGCCTCCGACTTGCACACGATGCGGTCTAGGACCTGCAGGGCGAGCTCGGCAACATCCATGTACTCGATCTCCATCAGCTTTTCGCACAGCGACGGCACAACTTGCTCCGACATGGCTTTGGGGATAGCCGTGCTGGGGAACAGCTCCATGATGGAGAGAGCGCTCGCGCCGCGAGCAGCAGCACCTCCATGGTGCTCGGCAGCCGGATGAGCGTGACGACTGCCGGCACGAAGCGCTCGACGCTGAATCCCGACACCACGAGCGACTCCTCTGTCGACAGCGACAGGATCTCCGACAGCTCCGACAGCCCCGCCTGTCAATCAAACGCGTCCGTCAGCAGCTGCGCTCGTCCGTCAGTCCGTCCACGCCCTCGACCGCACCATCTGCACGTGCGGCGGGTTGTCTGCGCCAAGCTGCTCCAGCACGCGCTCGAAGCGCTGTCCGCGTCCTCCTCCTCCCCCGCGCTGCAGCATCTGCGCGAACGGGAACAGCCCGCCCAGCATCTGCGCACCGCAGTCGTCAGCACCTCCTCCTCCTCCTCCTTCTCCTCGCATCCACCCCCCACGCACCGCCGCCTCGGCGCCAGGCGATCCCGCGTCCTGCAGCTGCTCCAGCAGCCCTCGCAGCGACTGCGGGATGCCGTCGCGCGCACCTTCTGCCTCCTGGCTGAGCGCCTCGAGCGCCTCGAGCATGCGCAGCGCGTTGGCGCGACCAGCGTCCGCTCGCGCGCCGCGCTCCTCGTCCGAGAAGCCGTCGCTGTCGCCCAGCGATCCGCGCGCCTCGCCGCCGTCTCCGCCGCCGTGCGCGCTCATCAGGCCGCCGCGCCGCTCCACCCGCCGCCCCAGACGCGCGCTCGCCCACACGACCACGGCCGCGCCCACCAGCGCAGCCACGAGCGTCAGCAGCGCCGCCGCAATCACCGCGCCAGAGCCTACGAGCGAAAATGAGAAAGACCGCTTCTCGGTGCCCACGCGCCGGGCGGGTTTCCGAGGATGTACCCGGAGGCTGCCGCACGGGTCGAACCCACCCGCCTGCCAGGCGTTTTCTAAAGTAGCAGACTCTAGTGGCATTATTTACCATATACGGTCAGCATCATGAACGCGGCGCATTGAAGAGCGGACTTGAGCGCCCGCAGGCACAGAGGGGTCTTTGTCGGTATCTCGCACTGTCAGACGATTCCAGCTCTATTGGCGCGAACGGAGAGGCGTTGATCGCTGGCGGCACGAGCTCTGGAAGAACGTCGTCGGCGAGTACGATGTCCAGTGGTGCGCAGTGCGAGCTGTTTCATTGCTGTTATCTACGCAGATGGTGCTGCCGCACCATTGCGCTCGTTGGCAACCTTGCGATCATATCGAACTACGGAGATAACTAGGTCGAAGGATCTCTAGTTGGTTTGAAGTTCCTGTCAAGCAATATAGGTATGAAAACACGAAAGATTTGGATGTACACAACCACAACAGGCGAGGAGTGAACATGCTAGCGATGAGCATCGGGAGCGTGGGCAATGCGTCAGAGTCGACCAATCCCCTGCGCAATTGGTGTTGGTTGGAGATGATGCGAAGTTGCGTCACGTTGAAGTGGTCATGATCATGATTCGTAAATATACATAGCTTTGTGACCACATAACGATTTTTTATGTAGCGACCTTCAAGAGACACTACATGTACCCATTTGCCAACTGCAACGATGTCAAGCGCATCAACACCAACCGACCTGACCTGACCTGACCTTGCGTTGCGTTGCGCTCGTGCCTGACCGTTGCATTGCACTCGACATCACCACACGACCAGACAAACCATTTGCGATTGACAATTCACGATGTTTCAAAAAGGTTTATAGAGAGAAAAGTGCTTGCAGGGTGGCTCCGTGGTGGGTGGCATGACAGGCCAGCCGTTGACAGCCGCCGCTCGCTTACAGGGCCGCGAGGCGCGGGTTGGCGGTCAGGCGCGCCGTGAGGTTCTCAGCGATCTTGTCGATGAACTGGAACGTGTCGAGGTAGTGCTCGCGCGTCATCTTGTCGCCGTAGATGAGCAGCGCCAGGTCCTTGGTGATGACGCCGCTCTCGACGCTCTCGACGATGCACGCCTCGAGCTCCTCGCAAAAGAGTTTAGAGGCGGTCGTTGCCGTCCAGCTTGGCGCGGTGCAGCAGTCCGCGCGTCCACGCAAAGATGCTGGCGATCGAGTTGGTGCTCGTCTCACCGCCCTTCTGGTGCACGCGGTAGTGGCGCGTGACGGTGCCGTGCGCAGGCTTCGGCCTCGACCGTCTTGCCATCCGGCGTGAGCAGCACGCTCGTCATGAGGCCGAGCGAGCCAAAGCCCTGGCGCAAGAATGTCCGACTGCACGTCGCCGTCGTAGTTCTTGCACGCCCAGACGAAGCCGCCAGTCGACTTGAGGCACTGCGCGACCATGTCGTCGATCAGGCGGTGCTCATACCAGATACCGGCAGCCTTGTAGGCCGCGGCATACTCGGTGTCGTACATCTGCTGGAAAATGTCCTTGAAGCGGCCGTCGTAGCGCTTGAGGATGGTGTTCTTGGTGCTCATGTACAGCGGCATCTTGCGGTCCAGCGCGTACTCGAAGCAAGACTTGGCAAAGCCCGCGATGGACTCGGCCGTGTTGTACATGCCCATGCCGACGCCGCCGGCCTCGTGCGTGAACTCAAAGACCTCGTACTCCTGCGGGGTCGTGTTGGCCGATCCCGGGGCGGGCGTGAAGGTCATCTTGAAGGTGCCGGGTCCGTTGGCGACAAAGTCGACGGCCTTGTACTGGTCGCCGAAGGCGTGGCGGCCGATGACGATGGGCTGCTTCCATCCGGGCACGAGGCGCGGCACGTTCTTGCAGACGATGGGCTCGCGGAAGACGGTGCCGCCGAGCTCGTTGCGCAGCGTGCCGTTGGGGCTGGGCCACATCTTCTTGAGCCCGAACTCCTCGACGCGCGCCTCGTCGGGCGTGATGGTGGCGCACTTGATGCCCACGTTGTGCTGCTTGATGGCACGCGCGGCCTCGAACGTCACGCGGTCGTCGGTCGCGTCGCGGTGCTCGAGCCCCAGGTCGAAGTACTCGATCTTGAGGTCCAGGAAGGGCAGGATGAGCTTCTCGCGGATGTCCTTCCAGATGATGCGCGTCATCTCGTCGCCGTCCAGCTCCACCACCGGGTTCTCCACGCGGATCTTGGCGAAGCTCGACTCGCCCATGGCTGCTGTTGCTGCTGCTGCTGCTGTTGTTGTTGGTAGTTGCTGCGGTTGCTGCGGGGCCTGCGCGGTCGGAGGCAAATCCAGGAATGACCTCGGTGTCGCCCACCGCGCATGATGGATGTGCGCGTCGGTTGCCGTTCAGAAATTCCGCGCCGGTTCACCAATCGCGCCCAAGCACCATCCGCTGCCTCCTCTGATTGGATGAAAACATCAGCTGGTGACGTCGCGCGCGTCACCGCTCGCCGCTCGCACCGCCGACACCTTGCGCTTCTTGAAGTGCTGCGGGCGCCGCTGGCTGGCGGCCGCCGCTCGGCCGCTGCGTGGGGCGCCGCTGGCTGTCGACGGCCCAGCGGAACGCGCGACTACCGAGCGCCGCCGCCTCGCAGCTCCGCCAGCCGTGCGAGTGGCGCGAGTGGCGGAAGCGGCGGCTGCGGGCGGCCGCTCCTCTCGGCGCGCACCCAAGCAGCGGACCGCTTGGCCGACGCCGAACGGCGTCGATGGGCGCTTAACGCCCCAAGCAGCGACGCGAACGCGCGCGCCCGGCGGAATCCGCCGCCGGGCTGGCGTGAGGCCGGCGGCGGAGACGATAGACGAGGCCGATCCCGAGGGATTGGCGGCACCGAGCGGGAGCCGGACGCCGAACGGCCGACCGAGTGCATACGTCCGCGCGCGCGGGGGACGTAAGCCGATGAGCTGATTGCCAATCCGCCACTCATCACGCAGTGAAGCAGACAAACAGCCGGAGGCTTCATTGGCCGAATCGACTCATGCAGCCGAAGCCATCGATGTCATCGAGTGGCGAAGGAAAGCTTATGCACATGCGGGACGGCTAGAAAGCCTGGGTGTCTATTACTCATGGGGAGCGCCAGCCCGAACACACACGGGCGGCTAGGCGCACAGGGCGGTTGTTGTGGCTACAGGGGCGCGGTACTCGTACAGGTGGAGGCGGCTCATAGGCGCGCAGGAGTGGAAGCGACAGTCAAATCTAACTGAGGGGCACGGCATCAAACGTGCTCGTCCGCCTTGGTCGCGGGAGGCTCCTCGCTCGAGCTCGAGTCCGCGGAGTCCGCAGCGGCGCCAGCCTCGAGGTCGCGCGCGCTCTCGGCTCGCCTTCGCTCGGCCACGGGCTCCTGCTCCACCTCCTCGGCCTCGCCCTCGGTCTCCGGCTTGCTGGCGTCTGCAGACGCCTGCTCGTCCTCGACGTGGTCGTCCTCCTGAGGATTGGCCTGGTCCCGCGGTCGTCCCTCTTCCTTGTCCTCGATCTTCTTGACATCCTCTGTTACTACTGTATCGTCGACCTTTTCCTTCACGGTCACGGATTCTGCTGCTACGGTAGCTGAAGAAGCACTAGCACTACTGTCGCCGGCAGCATGCCCGCTCTCGAGATCATCGAGCTCGTCGTCGTCCTCATCATCAATGACAAACCGCGGCGCGAGCGCGTTCGAGTGCGCCATGGGAGTCGGACTCCCCTCCGACGACGACGTGTTGCCCATGCTGCTGTCGTCGCCAAACGAAAAGCTGCCGCTGTTGCCGCGACCGCGCGCCGTCTCAACGCCGCCGCCGCCACGCTGGAGAATATAGTCGCGGTAGGAAGGCATGAAGTTGTGGTAGGCGTCGGCAATAATATCTGACAGGCTGAGCACCTCCTTCATGTTCTTGAGCACCTCCGAGTCAGGCAGCGCGTCGAGGTTCTTCTTGAACTGGCTCGAGTTGAACGCTAGCATGTGCAGCACGGCGAAGGGCACGAGCTCGACGCAGAGGATAAAGTCCTTCCACGCAAAGCTCTGCTCGTTGGTGATGCCCGGGATGAAGTCAATGAGCCCACTCTGCCAGAAAGTGAGGAAACACGACCGACTTGACGGCGAAGAACTTGAGCACGGGGTGGAAGGGCTGCAGGATGTGACGCGTGGCGAGGTAGAACAACCACAGCCCGTAGAGCGCGAGCGAGTACGAAATGTTGTAGACGACCGCGAGCACGAGCTGGTAGAATAGCGTGTGGTAGGTTCCGCAGGCTAGCATGAGCAGCGACAGCACGGCGAAGATGGGCTTGATGAACACGAACTGCAGCGTGGCGCGCTTGCAGAAGCGCAGCAGGCGTCCGTCGCGGCCCATTGGCGGGAAGCAGAGGCTGACGGGCCATGCGTGCGGGATGTCGGGCTCGCTCTGCATCTTGAGCACGCACACGGACTCTCCGCCGCAGAAGGAGAGCACGAGCGCGAGGAAGCTGTAGACGACGAAGGCCTCGTAGATGTCGCGCAGCGTGTCGAAGTAGAGCGCCTGCTTGACGAAGAGCAGCGAGCCGAGCGAGCCGACCGGCGTAGACCGGCACGATCACAAGAATCCGCACGATGTAGCGCTGCAGCGGCGGCCGCGAGTAGTGCTGCAGGTGCTGGCGGATGTTGTAGAGCGCGATCGCGGCCGCGAGCGCGCAGCAGCCCAGCGCCAGCAGCAGGCTGAGCGCGCGGTGCGTCTCCACCCAGGCCAGCGGCAGCCCCAGCACCTCGCCGTCGCCCGTCGCGTTACCCTGGAGCAGGCTCGACTCGTTGATCTGCCGCACGGGCGTCGCCATCGCCTCCATGCTCGTCGATCGGCCTCTGACCTCGCGCCGCTGGCTTTTCTCGCCCGAGTTCCCTCCGAGGAATGCGGCCGACGCGGATTGGGCGAAAGTGGGATCGCTCGAGAGCGCGATTGGACGAAAAGGCCAGCCAGTGACCCATGTTCGCGAGGATGAGCGGGCACCGACCCGCATCGGCACAAACGCCTTCAGCACTATCAAACATGATTTTTCGTGTATCAGAACCCAACGATACATCGCACAAACAGGCATAATCTCCTACTTGCCTCGCGTTGAACCGGTCGAGCGGCCCAGTGTCACACGCCAGATGGAGGATTGCAATGTACCACTAAGCGCTGCGCTTCGAGCTACCGCTGCCGGCGCTCGCCTTGCCAGGCCACCACCAGCGACTCGCTCCGCGTCCGCTGTTCGCTGCAGCTCCACTGCCGCCAGTCATGGCGCTCGCGGCCAGTCGTGTGACGGCGCGGCGGCAGCGGTACGCGCAGTAGGCGAGCGACGCGACCGCGAGCCCGAGCAGCACGAAGAAGCCCACCCAGCCCGCTGTCGATGGCGACAGCTCCACCATGAGCGTGACGAGGATGTTGATGATGGGGCCGGCCACAAGTAGCAGCAGCACCAGCAACGTGCACATGGCGAACGACGCGAACGCGCGAAAGTAGGTGGGACCGAGCAACGCCTCCAGCACAACGAGCGGGTTCCAAATGGCCGACAAATGCAGCCGATCGGCAGGCTCCGACAGGTACGGGAATGCGTTTGGCTCGCTGCGGCCAAGACCAGCTGCGCGCGCCGCTGCTGCCTTCTCGGGGAGGATTTCCACTGACAGCAGCATGTCGCCAGCTTTGACACGAGCTCCCGTGGCAGCGTCACGCGTAGTCAAGGTGAGCCACCGCGCATCCTCGGGATCGTCGGCCTCGACACCAAGACGCTGCAAGAACGACCGAACCAGTGACTTAGGCATCTTCCAGGTCCTCGCTCTCGTCCTGCTGGTTGTCATTTGACTCGGCTGCAGCTGCTGATGTGCCAAGTAGCGGGCTGTCCGCATCGCTCACGTCGTCCTCGCTTCCACGCGGAGGAATGTCAATCACGTGCTCCCCGCTTGCTGAGCGACGGTCCTCGCCGGCAATGTCAACGCTAGAATACCCTCTTCCACTCTGACGAAGTCGACGCGCAGAAATTGACGAGGAGCTCTTGGACTGAAGTCGCTTCTTGTGTGGAGCAAACACGCTCACGACCTGCTTGCGACGATACGCCTGCTTGAGGAACGCACTGATATCCAGCACAGCATCAGCGAGGCAGTCATCGTACACAATGTCTTTATCCCACAGTTGGAGATGCAAGTGGCCACGCTCGCCTTCATCCTCCGAGTCAATCGGGAGCTCAATCGGGAACTTCATGCGCCAGTTAAAGGACCCGCGACCACGCTTTGCACGCCAGTGCGTGTCCGTCATCTGCGCCTCATCGTCACGGTTCTGCAGCCAGGACTTGACGTACAAGTCGCTCAGACCGGTAAAATCGCCGGCTACGACGTTCTTAACCTTGTAAATCACCACGCGAACCTCGAAGCGCTGCACTGGAGGAGGCGAAATGTCGAGCGGCTTGACCTGCATGAATCTGCGAGCCAGTCAAGATGTCCACCCAAAGCCGGATGCTACCACGTGGTAGTGAGCTCGAAGGAGCAAACAGCGATCGCGTCTCAAGAGCTCGGCGGTCCGAGTCCATCCCTTGCCACTTCGAAGAAAACCACCGGTCTTCGAGGTCGATAAGCGTCCACCAACAAGATCATCATCACTCGCGCCAGTCAAACTTGTGAGTGAGAACGCATCGTGATCGAACACGTCTACGCGAAGCTCCGAGGCACCAGGTAGCTCGGCTTTAAACTGGAACATTTCGTGAACTTTGGTGCACATGTTGCTGCAATATCACTTGAGCGCGTGTCGGCCACATGCTCGAGTCGCTGGCCATCTCCTAGCGTCACACGAAGGTATGGCTCGCACTTGTCGCTGGCGCTCTTTGGAATGAGCCCATGAGCGTCCAGCACGTACACACGAACAAGGTACGTCTGCGGATTCAGGAACGCGTCCAAATCAAACACGGGAGGCTCGTCACGCGAGCGAAGTACCCGAATGATTCCCTTGAATTTGCCGACCGAGCGATATGCGTTCAAGTTTGGCTCACGAGATCCGTCACGACGCAAGAGCATATCGCCTCGGAATAGCGAGTAGGTCTCAAATGCAGCGTCAAGCTCATCTTCCAGCGCCCCGTTTACACTTCGACGATTGACAAGGTAGTGTGGAATGTCATCTTCATCGCTGAGTGCGTCGTCATCGTCGTCGTCGTCGTCATTCTCGCTGCCTTCATCCTCTTTTTTGGAATGAGAAGGAGAAAGAGCACTATCTTCGCCTTCCTCCTCGACGCGACGTAGCCCTCCTTGGTCTGACTGACTGAAACTTGATAACGAACGAATGACATTCGATGGCACTCTCCCTGGAAACGACGTGAGGTCGATGCCACGGTCGACGTACGGGTTGGCACTTCCACCAACAGAGCTATCGTGCCGTTCAATAAACTGAGGATTGGGCTTTCCATTCGAGGTGCGCAACTTCTGTCCAAGATCGATTGAGCACACGCCAAGAACTGGAGTGTAGTATCCTCCAAGCAAACGATCAGAGACTGTGACATTTAGGCGCGGAGCGAACAAAGCATCAACTGGCATCTTGACGGGGATCAAGACGCGTTGCAAGAAATTCGGGTTCTTGGCACTTGGCTTTGAGGATGCGTTTGTGAACTTGGGCTGGTTGGCCTTGGAGATCTCACCAATCTCAAACTTGGCGAAAGGCTTTGACAGAGGCACAAAGCCTGCTGGTTGAAGACCACGGCAACCCAGACATGTAATCTCAACAAACATGTCCTGTGTCACTGGGCGGATTGATGGCGGTGGCGCGACGACAGCGCCAGGGGAATCCTTTTGAATCAAATCAAACGACAAAAGCAACTCCCCTTCAGTGTCCCCTTCCTTTTCAAAGTAGATCGGGTACCATTTTGGACGTGGCGCGGAGTATGATCCATCCGAAAGCTTTTGTCCGTATACTGTCGATGTCATCGCCTTGAACTCTGCCAGGCTGAACTTGATACCACCGATGTAGTCGTCAGAATGGTACTGATCTTTGTCGTACACCTGGAGCGAGAGCTTTGGCAAGAAGTCCTGCTTTTGAGGCAGCTCAATGTCCAGGACGATGGTTTCGTAAAAACATGGGTCCCTCGTAGCCTTATGTGCGGAGCCAACTTCCCTTCCACACCAGCACAAGAAACTTGGACATATGGGTCAGCAAGACCGTTAGGGTCTGCTGCAGGTAGACAGCGTCCTTGGAAAATGTGCACGAACAGGGTGTACTTCATGTACACAACCGGTTGGTTCGCGTGTTGGCGCCACAGGTGGGCTGTATCGCTTACAGCACTCGTTGACTTTTCCTTAGACGTCTCCTTGAGCTGAAGATTCATCAGCAGGTTACCAGTAAAGTCTCGATCCTTGAGATCATTGAAAACCGAGTCTTTGGTGAGCGTGACCCATTGCGGTGCTGGAATCGTCCCGTCACCGAGACTGGCGTCAAAGATCTCTCGAGCGCTGTATCTTGCATAACAAACATATCTCGTCTCGCTCATTTGAAGGCGGACCAAGTGAACAAACACGTCCGGAAGCTGATCGATATCGGTTGGTAGCTCAAGCTCCGAAAGCTCGAGATATTCGTTCCATTGGCAGATTCCCGCAACATTCTCTGCCTTCGAGCTCTCGATAGCATGTCTACCGATCGAGATCCGAACAGACATAGCCGTATTGCGGCTCCAGTTCGTCATTGTTGTGAATGCGGGGATCTCCGTGCCATAGAACAGGGCGATACGAAGCGAATAGCTCTTGGTAGGCGGAGCGACCATAGGATTTGAGAGGATCCGCGCGTGGGGACGGTCATTCGTCGACTTTGATGCATCTTCAACTCGCAGAGAAACTAGCAACCGTCCGCGATAAGTGCTTGCGTGCGCGGGCTGCGTCTGCATACGCTTGCACGAGCTCGTGTTCACGACATACCCTACCGGAGGGCCATACAGATTTGTCCATCGGGACTCATAATCGCCAGGATACTTCTGCACTTGAGCAAATGAGAATGGACGGAGAATGTTGGCCACCAACTCGTTTGTTGTCATGTCGGCGTCCCACAAAGAGATAAAGATGTTATCGCTCATTGTTGGCACAAGAACCGGAAACCAGAGCTCTTCGTTGAACTCCACTGTGAGTAGCTCGGATCCCTTCACAGTCACTCGTTTCGTCTCCAGAACGTCTTGACCAGAGAAATACACCCGAGCAAACCCGTCAATGCCGCCTTGACCTAGCATACTCTTGTCCATGTCAGGGAGATCTTCTGCACGGTGAATGGAAACCACCAAGTACGTCAGCGTCTGACTCACGCGAGGCGGCACGAGCACAAGCGAGTTAATGTCTTTTCTCCCCTCCACTGAAACCTCGTCGGGTTCCTCGTCACTTGTGTCGGTGAGTAGTTTTGTCTTGTCGCCAGGACCGATGACAACTATCGAAAGCTTCAGGTAACCCATGATGCTGTCGCTGTTTGACTTCCCGCTACCGACGAGCGCCACCCACTTCCGCTGAAGTTCGTGGCCAGGTCGGAAGTACACATACGGGATGTCCACGCCAAAGTACCCGATAAGCTCATCACCGTACCCTTGAGAAAAGCCAAAGTTCGAGGCGTCAGCATCAATAACAGACACTTTGATGTTGGCTTGCTCGATCGTTTCCTTGTCCAGATGGCGAAAGTTGAAAAAGAGCGTCTCGTCAAAGATGCAAGACAGCTGCTTCTGCTTGACGCTCGTGTATTGGCTGTGCCCGAGACACTCGATGCACACAACGGGGTCGCACAGACCATTCAGGTCCATTGGTTTGAGGTCTCGAACTTCAAGAATGCGCACTTGAATCTGGTACTCGCCCGATTTGAATTGGATGTCGGATAGCTCAGTCAGCTTCTTTTTGTGTTCATCCTCTTGCTTCTTAAGGTCAGCTTCGGTCTCTGGTTCAGTGAGATCGATGTCGCCGTTGGAGTTTGCAGTATTTCCTCCGCTTTGAGCTGGTTTGTCACCGTGGTCCCCGTGCTTGTGAGCTGCATCGCTCTCAACACAAGCACCTCCATGGTTGTCACAGAGCCCACACGAAGTTGGGACTATGGTCGATCTATCCGACTCTCCTTGCTCAAGTGTTGCAGTCTTCCGATCTATGTACCGCGTTTCAATCGCAATACAGATCCTTCCACACCCGTGGTCGAGGTTGCGACTCGGGCTCAGGTCACTGAATACGTCTTTGTCTTCGGCTTTGGGCTGGTCCTCGAGCCCAATCCAGAAAATTTCCCTGGTCCCCGCGTATCGTGTCTTGAACACCTCCAGATTGATCAGACACCTCCCGATGAAATCGCTCGTGAACATGTCGCTGTCTTCAACGACTAGCTCCAAGACTTGGCTCTCGGTTGGAGTCATGGCGAAGTAAAAACGCTGTCTCCACTTTGGCTCCAGAGTCTGCAGCTGAGTCTTTGTAGACTGCGATTGGTTCTTTGTGCAGTGAAGCTTCACGTATGGATCGCTCGTAGCATCTGGCCCCGTTCCGTCGCACGCCTTGAGGGCCTTCCCTTCAAGAATGGAGACAACGTAGAAGTTCGGTGCAGGCGCGTTCTCTTGGACTACCGGGATGCTTGATGCATCGCTCGATGGAGCTGCGGCCGATGGTGGAGACCCGCTTGCTGTTGGCGAAGGCTGTGGCGACTCTTGCTTGGCACCTTTCACGGGGGCAACTTCTTCGCTCACTTTGGCTTCTGCCTTTGCAGGGGGAATTGCTGTGGATGCAGCTGGCGACTGCGTAGAGGCAGTTGGTTTCTCCGTCTTTGCGCTCTTGGGCGACATGGGCTGAGCTGGTTTCACAAAGGTAGGCTCGTATCGCGCCTCAACGACGAGCTCCCCGCATGTCTAGCACAATGAGAGAAACTTGAGTGATCCAGCTCAGAAAGGGGGGTCATTAGACTTGCTGTGTACCTCGCTGTCATTCTCGTTTAGCTTCAATGCCAGTGTGTGCTCCTTCTGCAGGGATAGAATGCATTAAGAGTCAGCGCTTTCACATACCTCCGCAGTCCAGCCACACCCCACGCACCGTTGTATCAGCCTCCAGCCCGTCAATTTTGAGCGTCGCGAGTCCCAGCAGCGCGTCCTGGCCGCGCGGGTTGTTGGCGAACACCTTGAAGACAACCTCGTCTCCCAGCGGCTTCTTGACGCCGAACGTGAAGTCCTGGCTCCACTCGGGCTCGCTGGTCTTGCTCTTGGCCGCCGACCGCAGCGTCACACCACCGCAGCTCGCCTGGCAGTCTACGAGACCCAAAATCAGCTCCAACTCACTCCCCATCCGCCTCGATCCGCGCCAGACGCACATGGGTCCACGCCGTCCGCCGCCACCGCCGCCGCCGCAGCCCCCGCAGGCCCCGAGCCCACGGCGCGCGCGCGCAGCACCTTGAGCTTCACGCGGGGCGTCGCCATTTTCTCGAGTCGCTCCGCCTGTCTCGACCTCTTGCGCGCTGTATGGTGAGGCCGAAAGTGAAAGGCAGGCGTGCGATCTTCCAGCAAATGATTTACTTCAACCGGTTAAATTCCTGGCCAATCAGCACGCGGGATTTAGAGGTGGGTACGCGACCATCACTCCATGTGCAACCCGCGTCAGCCGAAGGTGGCGAGGCGGAAGCGGTCGGGCTGCTGGCGGTCGTCGAGCGCGCGCTCGTACTCGTTGGCCATCATGAGGAAGAGGCTCTTGAAGAGGTTGGCGGCCCCGCCGTGCCAGTAGGTGCCGGCCAGGTGGTTGCTGTCCACGCGGTAGACGTACCAGCGCCCGCGGTCGAAGCGCTGGGCGCGGCCGCCAGAGTCCACGGCCTGCTCCTCCTCGGCGTCCTTGTGGAAGCCGTCGATCGAGATATGCGACTCGCAGCGCGCCATGGACGTGCTTGCGTTGCCGCCCACGGACACCAGCGACGCGCTGGACGACGACGCCGCCAGCGACGGCGGCTGCGTCGGGTGCGCGTGGCTCGAAATGTCCGCCTGCACCTGCTGCGGAGACGGGAACCACGGCCGCAGCATCGACCGGATGTTCACCGCGCCGTCGTTGTGCTTCCAGTGGTCGGGCTCGAACCCCTCGGCCAGCACCGGCAGCGACGACGCGCGGTGCTTGATCAGCCACTTGAGACCGTACATGGACGGCAGCTTGGACACGTCCAGCTGCTTCACGCGCTTCCACAGGTACGCTACCAGCAGCGCCGACGCCAGTGACCGCACTGTGCGCGACCACTTGAGCAGCCACAGCATGGACCGCGGCAGCGACAGCCATCGACCGATACGGTACGCGGTCGAGCGAGGAAGCAGCATGACGACCAGCAGGGCCGCCAGGGCAGCCACCTCGCGGTCGGGGACGTGCACCGTGCGAGGTGACGTCGCGATGCTCATGAGGAAGATCTTGTCCATGTGCTTGAGCGTGGCGTTGCGCTCCATGCGGTGGGTCGGCACGTTGTTGTACACGGCGTTGTCGCGGGACTTGTCGAGCGGCCCGTTGGTCGTGATGATCTGGCGTAGCGAGAGCCGTCCCCAGTGCTCCATCTTGAGGTCCAGCGCGCCTTTAAGCGCCGGGAAGCGCGAGCAGAGCTTCACCCAGGCGCCCATGACGATTGCGAGCAGGTGGATCGCTGTGCCGATGCGCACCTTGCCATCGCGGACGCCAACCACGTAGCTGAGTGTCGAGCCCGTCAACGGCCCTGCGATGCTCACAATGCTGCGCACCCACTTGTGGTTCGACCCGACGCCGAAGAAGTCGTCGCACAGCAACTGATACAGCTCGATGGCGGTCGTGGAGCCAAAGCTGTGTCCTAGCAGGTGCACAGGATTGTCCTCGCTCCAGTGTGGATGGAGCGCCTTCTCTTTCGGGATCTCCTCTCCGAAGCGGTCGTGGCCTGCGTCGCGCGGAGCCCGTCGTCAAAGGTGCGTCTCTCACTTTGCTGCCATTGCTGTGAACGCCACGCACCTGCCTCCGCCGCGTGCTTCTCGCCGTAGTCGACTCGCCCTCCGTAGAGCTGGAAGAAGGCCTCGCAGGCGCGGTCGTGGTCGGACGACACGCCGCCGACGCCTACGATCAGGTGGTTCGGATTGAGTTCCTGCAGCTGGCGCTCGGGCCAATATGGCACCCAGCGGTTCCACAGCGGCCGCTCCTTGCCGAAGCCAAACACGCCTGCCGCAGCACAGCACCCGTTCGTCAGCCTCCAGCAGCAGCAGCAGTGGGACGCAGCGTACCATGGATCAGCACGACCGGGAAGCGCGTCGGCGCCGCCATTGTCGGCCGCTCGCGGTGGCGCAACGCGCAGCTTGGACACCTGGGCGCAGCGCGCGCCCGACGGGGACCCGACGAGCAAGGCGACCGACTATGCGCGCATACTGAAGGCAAGTGCCACAGCTTCAACACTGACTGGCCGCGGTCACTGCCGGTGTTCGACAAGATACGAGGCAAACAGTGAAGCCATCGAGGTCCGTGCATGCCTGACAGCCGCATGCTTCGCGCGTCGATAGCTGCTTGGAGCGTGGACCTTCTGAAATGGAGGTGGAGAGATGCTTATCATGTCCTTGGATGCTAGTACTCCGGACTGGAACGCGCTTCGCCACAAGCCCACATCGCCGATTCTTGGTGCCAATAGATCGTCCCGAGTGGCCGGCGGACCCAATGCCATCTCAACTACCGCCACACTCCGAACAGGATTCTTCGGACCAGTGCAAAGGAGCCCACGCATGAACCCAGTGGAAAGGAGTTCATTCTGAACAGCGCTGAGGTGCTGCCCAGTTTCCATGAAGTATCCCCCAAAATCAAACACTTGTTGCGCTGCGGCTCGCGCGTGAAGCTAGTTCACTCATCGATTTCCTCAGTGGTAAGCACACCAACTTGGCCAGGATGGAAGACCTCACAGTTCCTCCGAGAAGTACCGGCGCCGTGTCCGCCATTGTGGACCAGTCTATTGCTGACATGAACAGCAAACTGCACGATGTCGTCGACAAAACACTCGGTTTCGGATTCTTTGAAGGGCAGGTAAAGAGACAGCTCATCAAGCTCAAAAAACCGGTACCCTTCTGCTCTCATTTGACCACAGACTCGAGCTTTGACTGCGTCGAGAACACATCCTCTTCAGAAGATTGCATACGCCTCAACCAATTGATTCAACTCACCTCTCCCGATGGCGATTATGGGGCTGAAAACAGCTACTCTTCGTGTGGCAAGGCGTCTAAAAACAAGACGGCAGTGTGCTTCTACTTCAAGCGCACGATCGCGAAGCGCAGCATCCCGGTGCCAAAGTTCAGGGACTTGATCCCAGTTCGAAAGAGAAAATCTTACAAGGAGGACGGGCGGTGGATCGTGGAGCACTTGGGGAACCACATTTGTACCGACGAGTTCTACGGCGGTGTGGCAAATATCTCGTTCGTGTGGGACCATTCCGCAGATATGAATGCGTCCAAGCTCATTTCGAGTGTTCAAGCAGCGTTGGCTAGTGGGGATGTCAAGAAGGAGCTGGTACGGGTATGCGAGACGAACAAAGTGAATTGTCGAGCCGTGGTCAAAGGGTTTGCTCATGGGGGCTCCACTACAGGGGTGTTAACCAGCACAATCGGTGTCATGAACCTGATCGAATCGCTTAACCATCTGCCGATCGACTGCGCTGTCCCCATTGGCAAATCAATCGTTCCGATTCAAAACGCAAGTGATTTCCCAAGTACCCTTCAAGTGGAAATGCAGATCAGGGATCTGAAGTTGCGCGATACTCTGCTGGAGTTGCAGCAGCGGATTCATGACTCTGGGGGCAAAGACTCAGGAGTGTGGCAGTTTATCGAGCACTTGCAGGAGACGATTGAGGACGCACAATTCAACGACCGAACGCTGCTCATTCATCTGAAAGAGCTGGCGAACACCGTGGTGCAGACACTCGTTCATCATGGTAAGAGAGTTGAGTTGTACGAGCGGTACGGAGAGTATCGCTTACACACCGAGAACTGCGATACGAAAGGGGTGACGTCGTCTGCCACCGGGGCTTTGATTGGCGTCACAGGTGGTGCTGCCATCCCTTTTGTGCGGCTTTATCAAAGGAAGTTGTTTGAGAGGTCTGCGAAGTGGACGCCACCTGAGCACTACGAGACCACGTTGATCGCTTACACGCAGAGTATCTCGGGTTACTACGATCGCGTGAAATTCCAGTTGATGTTCAATGACGAGAACCATTTGATGGCGTGGCGAGCTCAAATGGACCACCTATTGGAGAACCGCCGAGCCCGAAGACTATCCTGGAATCCCTTCTTTGGTGCATTTGCAGGGTGAGCAGAAGTCGGGGCGACGTCCAGCCAGGGGTAGAGTAGAGCGGCCGCATCGAGTAGTATCGCAGTTGTCGTCCTTCCTTGTCCCTGTCGTGCATTTCATGTATTGAGCATCCGTGAGGAATGGGTTTGGATTCGTTTTCACTGGTGTCCACTTGCCTTCTAAAGATGCAACGCTGCTCACCGTCATTCCCGTGGTCTAATTAGGGCTCGAGGACGTCAACAAGTACGTCAGCCCACTGCATTCAGTAGATGGGAAAATAAATCTCATACAAATACCAAGTTATGGGCGGTTGAAAAGCATTCGTCTACTATATTTAGTTACCATCTTACTAGAACTCGAAGCGCCGCCAATGGCGCCGACCACGACGACTTCGTTGGCGTTCGTCCGACTTCCAGGCGGCTCCAGGTCTCATGCTCGATCCCTCGAGGCTCTCGCTGCAGCCCCACAGCTCTTCACAGCAGATCTGACCTCGTTGAGGAGATGGCGACCAAACTGCCAGTCGTGCTCATCCATGGCGTCCTCGGCTTCGGCCGCCAGAAGCCTCTGTGGAACTCGAGGTGGTCGCCGCCGTATTGGCCCGAACGCCAGCTGCGCGAGATGGAGGCGAACGTGCTCATGGTCGACGTCGGAGTGCTCTCATCCGACCACGACCGCGCCTGCGAGGCCTTCTTCCAGCTCTACGGAGGGCGAGTCGACTACGGCGAGAAGCACTCCGCTTCCGCTGGCCACGACCGCTTCGGAGAGGAGATCCCGAAAGAGAAGGCGCTCCATCCACACTGGAGCGAGGACAATCCTGTGCACCTGCTAGGACACAGCTTTGGCTCCACGACCGCCATCGAGCTGTACCAGTTGCTGTGCGACGACTTCTTCGGCGTCGGGTCGAGCCACACGTGGGTGCGCAGTATCGTGAGCATCGCAGGGCCGCTCTCTGGTTCGGTCCTTCCCCACGCGTTCGGGCTGCATGCGTCCCCTCCCGTTGGGGAAATGCCCGAATTCTCAGTAGCTCATGCGCTCGGATCCTCACTCGCGCTATGGTTCCGGCTTCACAACACCTTCCGTGTCGTCAGGG
This sequence comes from Phytopythium helicoides, assembly GCA_024867545.1. Taxonomy (NCBI): domain Eukaryota; phylum Oomycota; class Peronosporomycetes; order Pythiales; family Pythiaceae; genus Phytopythium; species Phytopythium helicoides. The sequence continues at coordinate 760,621 of JANFNE010000012.1, read as the reverse complement.
GACTGTTTCCGTTCCGAATGAAGCAGTGGGAATCGCGCACAGCTGTATCAATCCGAGAGCTTGTGTCAACACATGGACCTACGAACGGTTCGTGGGATTTGGCGGTATATAACTTGCTGCCCAAAGAGCGGATGGAGCGCAACTCGCGTCTGCGCGACATGGACAAGGTCTTCCTTATCAGCATCGCATCCAACGATATCGGTGGAATTCCAACTCCGAAGCCCAGAACTGCGATAGCCCTCGTGCTAGCAGCAAGCATTACGCTATTGCTGCTTGAGGTCTCAGCTTTTCCACTGATTGTGGCTGCACTTCTTGTGCTGGCATTTACTGCGGTAATTCAGAGTCGTCGATGGGTGCTTCTGTTTCCGAGCTGGAGAGTTGTGGATCGCTGCGTGGACTCGCTTCATGCCATTTTTCCAGGTAAGGCACGGTCTTGTGGTAGCATTCTCGAAGATGTGGCTGCTTGTTGACATCGTCGTGACTTTGATAGGTTTTGATCGCGATCAGTGGCGCGCAAACGATGGTGTCGTCAACGTCCATGCAACGCTAAAACCTTGGCCTGCGCATTGGGACGAGGATTCGGCTATAGATTCGTTGGATGATGTTGTGAAAGCCAGGAGATCAAGCTCTTCTGTGTCAACTGCTGCATCAGAAGTCTCGGACACTCCCTCCGACTGGTCTACGCCTTCATCAACAGAAATTGCGGGACCAGGCTATCTTATCGATGACGACGTTGATCAAGTCAGCTCTATTTGCTCGGATGAAGCTATTGATGATGAACTCGAGCCACTCGACGATTCGTTTGAAAACAACCAGGATTACGAAGAATTTGTCCATCGCGACACCACAATCAGGTGGCAGCGCGGCAAGTGGTACGTTCGTCGCGTCAAGACGCATCACATGGCTGGCACGTACTTTGACTCCGATGCGCCAGAGCTTCTGAGGTCGCTCTTCGCTGTCATGGCGCAGCACTTTGAGCTAGAGGAATGCTAGCTATTTACAAGATAACATTGAGGGGTTCTTGATGATTTACTCTACACTTGATTAGCACTCCTTACTCAGTCAAGCTCATCGACCGACATGGCCGACATCCCTGACGATGGCGGAACACTGACAGCCATTGTGACAGTAGTGCGCAGAGTCATCTGGTACACGTCCTCGGCATTCTTGCGCAGCTCCTCCATGCGTGTCCACAGATCTCGTTGACTGTGGTCGCTAGGGCCACTTCCCCGACTGCTTTGCCCCTCGCTGCTCGGACTGCTTGAGCTGCTCGCAGTCAAGTGAGCCATGGCAATTGCATCACACAAGTCGTCATCGTCCAGAAAGGACTCGCGATCGGTTGACTCACACTCGGAGGCCGGCTGAGACTGGCCACGCGTCCTTCGATCGGACGCGCTCACTGCGAGTGTCTTCTTCATCGGCTCGTCCACCATCAAGATGGACGCAGTTTCAGGCTCCAAAACGGTCTCAACGTCTCTGACCTTGACTGGTACAATGGTATCGAGCTGCCTCAACGCTTTTGCTCTTCTTGCTGGCAGCTTCGACGTCCACGTCAGCGATTTCTTCTTTCGTTGGAAAGCCCAGATCTACGACCGGCGTACTGAGCCTCATGGAGGCATACTGGCGATGCCATTCACTCAAACCTCGGCTGCTGGAGGCTGAGCTGGAGTGCGACTTCGTTAACCAAGATGACGCAAGAGCAGAGACCGGAGAAGGAGTGGACTCTGAAGATGATCGATGTCGCCCGAGACCAGAAGCTGAGCTTTGGTTCATTGCCACCACATCAGGCACGTGCAACTTCAAAAGCGTCCTGTTGGTTGCTGACTGCGATGCAAGCAGTGCAGACAATCACACTCGACTGGCGGAGTTGCTTTGGACGCGATGCTGAGCTTGATCCAGGAAACGTAAACCACAGCTTGCGAGTCATCCGGCAGTGCCCACAAGCCGATCGTGCACACAATTTGCAGAAGGACGCCGCCCTGCAGACGCGTTGTGGTCACTTGTACTGCGGAACAAACGCAGAGCTGACAGGCTCTTACCGCCGGAGTGGCTGCCACTACACACACCGCACTTGACCTTGTGGTCGCGAATGTGTTTGTGGATCCAGGCAGAAGTAGTCGAGCGCTTTCGTGGGGAGCTTGGGGGAGCGGACAGTGCAAATAGATTTGTTTCCTGAGCTGATGTCGTGACCTTGTGAGCAAGCTTACGGTTTTGTGCGCATTCGACCGCGCCAGCGAAGAACTGGAGAGCCGCCGTGGCGCTAGTTGAGATGGCAATCGCGTCCACCATCTTGCCGCTGGGCTGGATGAAGCCTTTCATGTAGACCTCGACACTTTGGTTCTTGTTGTCAACAGGAGTGAAGAGGTAGCATGACGAGATGCGACCTGCGCAGTATGCCATGAACACTCTCGAGGCTTCCGCATCCCTCCAGCAGATCATCCACCGAGTGAGTGAGGCACAAAGCCGATCTGTCGGCCATCCGGGAGACTGCGGATCCCTGTGGTCTCCAGGTAAACAAGGTCGCGACGCCGAGACATGGCATGAAGCTCGAGCACCCTCCACTTGATGCCAACAAAAGCAAACGGCGCGTCCTCAGGTCGGTGTCTCGATCAAGTGCAGGATCTCGGCATCCACCAGCTCCTCCTTGGTGTACGCTGCCTTGCGCATCATACTAGCCGCATCGGGCGACGACACGCCGAGCATCACATCCTCCAGTGAACCAAGCAATGTCCCGACCGTCACGACCTTGGGTAGGCTCCAGGTCGCGTTCTGCGCGTCCATGTCGGCCTCAAGGTCGATCTCGTACGGCGAAGATACTGAGGTGGTGACGAGGCTTTCGCTCTGGCGGCCCATATCGTTGTGGCTGCTGGTTGCTGTGCGTCGCTGGCGATATAGCGTCAGACTTTCTAGCTTCTTCACGGGCTTCCACAAGTTGCGTGGCAGTCGGCGGTTGTCGATGCGGACGAACTGCTCGTACTCGTCAATGGCTTGGTCCACAAGCACGTCCGCTAAGGCACTGAAGCGTCGAGCGTGCTCCTCATCCAGCGGCGGCAGCTGCCCAAAGGGCGATCGCCGTGTCGGGAACTTCATCGGGTCCTTGATGAACTCCTACTTCGAGGCGATGGACGAAACGAGCAGGTGGCGAGAGGCGAGCAGAATGAGTTGTGATGTTTGTTCCGAGCCGCTCGATCACCGCGTTACTGTGCCTGCTGTCGAACTGGAAAACAACCCTGCGTCTCGTCCAGATTGCGCTCCGCATCAATCCGATGGCGAGCGCAGACAGCTGGGCGATATCGCCCACCAACTCGGCAGTGATTTTAAAGCTGGAAAAGCAAGCACCAAGTATGTCGCAGCGCTCTGTCCAGGTGGTTTCCGGTCGTCAATCAGTGGCCAACGAGGCTGTCATGTCGTTTTCGCGTCGTAGAGTTCCATGTGCCTGCAGCCTCTGCCACCTCCATGCCCAGCCGGCATCCTCTAACGAACAAGTACAGTGTACCATCACCGAGTTGAAGCGAAACTAGGAACACTAGAACACCTCGCTGCGCAGCCAGGTACGACTGTGGCTGGCGCTCGCTTGTGGCGCCACCGTGGCTCTGGCGTGGATATCTCGAAGAGAGGCCGCTACGGTGAGTCAGGTCGCCCCCGGTCGTGTCAATTAGCGAAGCATGACTGTATACTTTGAACCGTACACCTATCAGCTCCGCTCCGATCACAAAGCAGGTCGCGAAGGACGCTAAAGCCAGAGATCGTTCTGCCAATTGCGACTAGCATGGCCATGCGGGCGGCACAGCTCTAAGTCGGTGGCCGTGGACTCGCTCACATCCGCACAAAAGTGCTGCCCCGCATTCCGGGTCGTCTGACGGGCTCACCAGAAACCAGAGCCCAGTCTTTGGTCGATGAAAGTGGCGATTGCACGTATCGCACTAGCACGCACGAAGCTCGGCGGTGAAAGCAGTGGAACGGCGCACACCAGCAGGCTCAGTCGTCACGGAGGAACCACGAAGGTTGTCCGAGTCGACCACTGAAACGATGCGCAGAATCCATCAAGCGTTTAGAGCCGATACGCAAGCGATCTAGAACACGGAGCCCCATGCGGTTCAAACTTTGAGCACTCGAAGAGTTCGTTTGCTGACTCGTTGTTCAGGTTCGTCCACAGCCAAAATGCCGATCCCATACGGCGTGCAGACCTCTGTCTGTTTCGCTCGATTCTCCCCGCGCCGAGTGACGCGGATTTGAGACGCTCCGCCGAGGCAGAGACGACAGAGACTGTTTTGCAAAGGTCTTCAAGTTGCAGTGCCTGGGCAATGCCAATCCGGCAGACGCCACACAAGTCGTTACCAACGCGTCCGAGTCGATTATGCATTCGGACGTGTTGGACTCGTAAGCGAGACACCGTTGGCGCGAAGAATCTGCGAGTAACACACAGTGGCTAGGCTAGCTTGCTCTCTCCCAAGGCTCGTCGGTCACGCGTCGGCGAGGACGTGCGCGAGTAATGCACACCCGTGTCTGACGCAGCGAACGAACCCGTGGGGCCTTCAACATGGCGAAGGATGGCGAAGGAATCCTGGCCGAGGATCATTCTGTGATCGCAACGCGTCAGAAGGGTAATCACCCCTGTTCCATCTCGACAAGATGGCGATGGTACTTCAGCATCGCCGTCGCGCACCTTCCAAAGTGTGATTACTTTGTGTTTGCGGTGGCCCAGTGGTACGTGGAGCACACGCATCTCCACCTAGCGTGCGTCATTGCCAAAGGTTCGCGCAACTGCCGCAGCAAAGCTAACGTTCCGCCGAGAAGCAGGAAGCAGTCGGTGCTCGTCGCGGTGCGCTGGCTTGGTGATGGAGGCGATGGCTCTGTAGCTCGCGAGCCTTCAAGCCATGTTGAAGTGGCCGAGTTGCCCAATGAGCGCACTGCGCTCCCGCTTTTCGCCCAATCCGGTCGCCGTGCAACGCGGGACGCGAAACGACGTATGCAGCCATAGCCGCCCGCCCGCCCCGCCATGAAGCCCGAGCAGCGCCCCCATGCCCTGTGCGTGGCCGAGAGCTCTCCTGGGCGGCCACGGGCCTTGTCCTCGGCCTCCTCGTCGCCTCCGCGGGCCGAGATGCCTGCGCCACCGGTCGCTCGACTCGGTGCAGGCGAGCGTCGAGTTCCACCGCAGCACGAGTGGCCGCAGCTTGCGACTGCGCCAGGTCCGCCAGGAAGACGGAGGGACTCTCCGATGGCGTTGACTCCGAGGGCTCCGCCTGGCAAGCGACCGCCGTCGGGCCGTCGGCCATGGGATCACCCGACCGAGCGTCAACGAGGCGACAACAATTCGGACGAGGCCAAAGCGAGCCAAGGAGAGACGCAGCAGCTTCTCCATCTCGCCCACAGCGCTCAAGGAGCTCGAGCGGATGCGACAGCTCGAGCGAACGGCTGGGCTGGAGCAAAAGGGGAAAAGTGTATATACAGAGATCAACGAGACCGACGAGGTCGACGAGAGTGAGGAAGACGAAATACAACGAGATGAAGAGGACGAAGAGGATCAGCAGAAGGATGAACAGGTGCAAGAGCACATCTATGAGCAGGAGCAGGCATGGCAGGAGCAAGAGCCGCCGGCGTTCGAATTCCCCCTATGGAAGCGGGCGACCAAGACCGTTCGGCTTCCGCATGCACTCGTAAATACCCCGCGCGAGTCCAACAATGACGCGCAGGAAGACGACACATCGCTGGGAAATGAGAGAAGGAAAAGTCGCGAGTCCGAAAGCATCCAAGTCGCGTGCGAAATGGTCTCCAAGCTGCATGTAGACCACAGTATCGCGTTTCGACTCGACTGAATCGATCGGAGCAACCTCAGCGCCTCTGTCGTTGACCAAGTCCGTGTCTCCACGGATAGGCGGCGGAAGTGCATCAAGTTCGATTGCCAAGCCAGTGGTCAGTCTCTCCACTGAGCGACCGAGCTCCCGTGCAGAGAACCCGATCACCAAGTGGAAGCGCGGGGAGCTCATTGGCGCGGGCACATTCGGAAAGGTGTGGGCCGTGGAGAGGGAGCAGGCCGTATCGAGTGTCTGACGCATGATATGCAGGTGTATGTAGGGCTGAATGGCGAGACGGGCGAGCTCTTTGCACTCAAAGAGATCGAGATCCGCGCCATGCCGAGCGCTGACCAAATGAAACAGATGCACAAGCTCGGCGACGAGATTGCGCTCATGAAGAACCTATCGCACAAGCACATTGTGCGCTACAAGGGCAGCCACCGCACTGACAAGCATTTTTGTATCTTCATGGAGTACGTTCCGGGCGGCTCAATTGCCAGGTGCGTGCCAGAGGCAGTGGCTGCTGGGGATCTGTATCTTGGTTTGAATGACGCATTGCACGACTGTGAGCAGCGTGCTAAAGCAATTTGACGCGTTTGACGAAGACCTGATCCGCATCTTCACACGGCAGATCGTGAAAGGAGTCGTGTACTTGCACAGCGTCGGAGTCGTGCACCGCGACATCAAGGGCAAGTGATTGAAGGGTTTGTCATTGGTTCAGCAGGATTGGACCACCTGACAATGGTTCTACTTGATGGCAGGCGCGAACGTGTTAGTGAACGAGCAGGGCGTGTCGAAGCTAGCCGACTTTGGGTGCTCGAAGCAGATTCCGCAGCTACTGACCACGAGTCTGGAGGAGTCGCTGCGGTCAATCCGCGGGTCGATCCCGTGGATGGCGCCCGAAGTCGTCAAGCAGGAGCGCCACGGCTACAAGGCGGACATTTGGAGCATCGGCGCCACGGTGATCGAGATGGCCACGGCCAAGCACCCGTGGCCCGACAGCTCGAACGGGCTGGCGGCCATGTACGCGATCGCGACAGCGACCGCTCCGCCGCCACTGCCCGCGCACCTGTCGAACGAGGCGCTCGACTTTCTACAACGCTGCTTCTGCATCAACCCGGACGGTGCGTGTGTCTGCGCTCGATATTGCACGACGAGGAGCTCGCTCACGCACGTGGTGGTGGGTGCGGAATCCGCAGCGCGTGCGACGGCCGCTGAGCTGCTGCAGCATCCGTTCCTGGCCGAGCGGTAGGTATAACCAAGGGCGGTGGACCATTCTCGTCTCGGACTGCGAACGAAGCAGTCGGATCCTCTCCGACGATCAGGGAGGAATGCTGGTGAATGTGGCGGAGGTGGCGAAGGGATCCGTTTGAATGCAACTGCAAGTTGCATCTCATCATGTCGAGACGCGATCGATTGATCCGCTGTACAAAGCGCAAGTCAACCTGATAACGCGTCGACGTTTCTCGCGGTTCTGGGCGACGTCACCACTGCGATGGGATTGGCTGAAAGTCCGGCGCGCGTCCTTCTCCCACTTCCGTAGTTTACTATATCTCTCCTCCCATTGGCTCATTCTCAATCCTTTCTCGATCTTCCATTCGTCCAAATTAACATTCCTCCTTTTTCAACCAATCCAAAGACGGGAAGGAATCAAAGCGCGGTAGTTTTCGTCCGCAGCACGGCGTCGGAGTATGGCATACTGCGTCCAAGTGCGGCCGCGGCCACATACAAACCGCAAGAGACAGCGTGGCCCAATGGGCGGCCCTGGTTCAGAAAACGCTTGGCCAAGTCTGGTGGCGCCGGCGTTTCTTCGGCCAGACCAAGTCCGCGGACGTCCGCAGGGGATCTCCGCGTCCGCAGCGCCCTCCGCCTCCCCCAGCCTGCGACCGCGCGGCCGGCCATGGCGACGCTCAGCGTGCTCATCACGGGCTACGGCGTGGCGCGGGACGCGCATCATGAGGCCGCGGTGCGGATCGCGGACGGCTGCGGACGGCCGCGTCCACAAGCCTGTGGCCGCGGCCGTCCTCACTGCGCGGATGTATGTGGTCGGCTGACGCGCGGTGTGGACGCAGGTTTTCTACGTGACGGTGCAGCAGGGCGGCTGCAACAGCTGGACGGTCTACCGGCGCTTCGACAGCTTCCAGCGGCTCGGACAGCAGGTGCGTCCGTCCTCACTGCGCGGATGTATGTGGCCGGCCGCGCTGACGCCGTCCACAGCTGCAGATGGTCTTCGGCGGCGCCGTGCCGCCGTGCCCTCCGCGCATGTTCGACCTGCGCTTCCCCGACAGCGTGGAGAAGGCGCGCGTGGACCTGTCCATGTGGGTCATGCAGCTCCTCCAGCACCCGCCCATCTACACGTCGCACGTCTTCGTGGACTTTGTCAGCGCGGACGCCAACGTACGTGGCCCTGTGGATGCTGGACTGACGAGTAGCGTCCGTGACCGTCGTGCGGTGGACAAGCAGGTGGTGCCGCCAGGACTGCATCAGGCCGTGGCCGCAGGCGGCGCGGCGGCTGCCTAGAGCCAACATGGGCGAGTTCGACGTGAGTGACACGCCTTTACGAGCGTGTGGACGCCTCGGGACTGACTGTGGACGGCTGTGGCTATGTTGAAGATGGACGACATGTTTGACTCGACCACGGACGACGACGCGCGCTCGCACGAGGAACTGCTGCGCGACGACGACGTGCGTGGCCGTGGGCTTTGAGGGCATCCGAGGAGGTGGCTGACGGTGGTCGGGTGCTCGTAGATGTTTTCGTTCGACTACAACACGGACGTGTCGGGCATGGGCGGCGGCGCCATGGAAATGGATCCGCAGCGGCTGCTAGAGGAGACGCAGCAGCAGCATGAGCACCTGCAGCAGGTGCAGCAGCAGCAGAGCAGGCGCCCCGAGAAGGTGGCGCTGGACGACTTCATGATGATCAAGGTCATCGGCAAGGGCAGCTTCGGCAAGGTGCTGCTGGTGCGCAAGAAGGACACGGGGCTGCTGTACGCCATGAAGGTGCTGCGCAAGGAGAACATCATCAAGCGCAACCAGGTCGAGCACACGCGCACGGAGCGCCACGTGCTCGGATACGTGCGCCACCCGTTCATCGTGGGGCTCAACTACGCCTTCCAGACGAGCGAGAAGCTCTACTTCGTGCTTGACTACTGCGCAGGCGGAGAGCTCTTCTTCCACCTCGGCAAGGTGCAACGCTTCCCAGAGCACCGCGCTCGCTTCTACGCGGCCGAGATCACGCTCGCCATCGAGTATGTGCACAACCTGGACATTATCTACCGCGACCTCAAGCCCGAGAACGTGCTGCTGGACGAGAATGGACACATTCGACTGACGGACTTTGGGCTCTCGAAGGAGGGCATCCAGGACGACTTCTCTGGTGCCAACTCATTCTGCGGCACGCCCGAGTACCTGGCGCCCGAGATCTTGAACCGCTCGGGTCACGGCCGCGCCGTCGACTGGTGGTCGCTCGGCGCTCTGCTTTATGAAATGCTCACGGGACTGCCTCCGTTCTATTGCCGCGACCGCGACAAGCTGTTCGAGAAGATCCGCAAGGGTGACCTGAGCTTTCCCAAGTATTTGAGCCCCGCAGCCAAGGATCTGCTGGCAAGGCTACTGGAGCGCGACCCGACTAAGCGCCTGGGCACTGGCCCCGACGATGCCGGCGAGATCAAGAACCACGCCTTCTTTGCCGACATTCAGTGGGACACGCTCATGCGTGGCGAGCTGCCACCGCCATGGCGCCCGACGTTCTCCAGCGCACTGGACACGTCCCAGTTCGACCGCGAGTTCACCGAGATGCCCGTGGTGTCTCCCGACAATCACCCACGCGGCATGGCCACGCATGCCTTTGGCATGCGCCACGCCCGGCCCGGAGCCGGCACCGTCTACGGCAGCGTGCCGCAAGCCGACCTGTTCAAGGGCTTCACGTTCACGGAGGATTCGTACTTGCAGGACGGGCTCCCTCCCAACCCGTTCCCAAGAGCAGGTGGCGTCGGTCGCGGCGCGCACCACCAGACCAACTTGTGATTGATAACAAAGAGGCGAGCGCCAGCTCGCGTGTATCGCGTAAGACATAGGTTGCCACCTTCTAGCTCTGCCCTGCCGCTCACTGCGTCTTCTTGTCGTCCATGGCCCACTGGCTCTTGGCCGCGCCCTTGAGCTTTCCCTGCCCTCGCTGCTGCTTCTTGAGCGCCTCCGCTCGCTCGCGCGCCTCCTTGGCCTTGGCCCAGCGCGGCGGGCGCGAGCCGTACAGCACGAGCACTCCGCCCGCGATGAGCAGGAAGCCGCCGCCCAGCAGCAAGTACGTGACCTTGGCGGACCGCTGCACGCGCCTCGCGGCCTCGACGCCGTCCACTCGCAGCTGGTTCACGCGCGCGCCGCCCTCCAGCTCCCATGCCGAGAGCACCCACAGCCGCCCTGCTCGCAGCACACCGTCAGTCTCTCCGTCTCGACGCCGCTCCACCACGACCGCAACGCACGCTGCGCGTCCAGCAGCACGTCGACCTCGAACTCGAGGCGCCGGCCCTTCCGGCCCTTGGGCGGCGCCGCCTGCAGCTCGAGCGCCACGCGCAGCTCGCCCTCGAGCCCGTCGACGTCCGGCGGCGCCTGCCGCTCGCTGAAGCCCGCGAGCACCACGTCCTCTGGCGCGTGGCCGAGCCGCTGCAGCCCGCCGAGCGCGCGCCGCGCCACCCGGATGAGCCGCGCGAGCGCCGGGTCCTCGCGCGCCACGTCCTCCATCCGCTGGTCGCGCCGCCACTGCTCGCCGTCCGCCTGCAGCTCCTGCTGCTCGGCGTGGCGCGCGCGCGCCAGCCGCTCGAACTCGGCGGCCGACAGCTCGCGCTCCTCGCCGTCCGCCGTCGTGACGCTCACCGTCGCGCGCTCGTCCAGCGCGTCGGCGGCCGCCAGCGCCAGCAGCAGCAGCGCACCAAGCAGCAGCAGCAGCCTCGCCATCGACGGCGCCATCTCGGCGAGCAGCTACGCGTCCCGTTGTGGAATGTTCGGCGGAGGGGGGCGCGTGATTGGGCATTATTGGAGACTGGAGGGATTGGATTGGACGAAATGAAAGAGCAGGTCGACACTTCAACTTGGACACGCAGCGAAATGGAGGAGGTCAAGTGCGAGATTCCGGTGGAAGGTTGGCTGGCTCAAACATGTGAACGAGACGATGGTTCGGCCGTGCTACAATCCACCTCATCTTTCCTCATTGTGGTTTATGATTTGAATACAACGCTCCATACATATGAATGTTATTAGCACACTTCGCTTGGGCTGTCGACGGTGCCTTTGCTACCATACAGGGGAGAAGCGCAGATGGCATGGGCAAAACCAATAGTTGAAGTGCCACCTCGCTCGAAAAGATACAATTGAGGAAGTGGAAGCTCTTCCTCTTCCTCATGGACCCTGTGGATACACACTACTGGAACTGGATGGGGGTATTTGAGTTCCTACAACGTGGAAAGCAGGGCTTGTCGTGAGCCGACCGAGCAATCGGGTGAAATCGTTCACGATCTTCTCCTCTGTGATCGTTACCACGGCCGCACGAGCTGCAGCACCAGACTCGGCAATTGGGAGACTTGCGAGTGCGGCAAGAACTTGCTGGAACTTCTCGAACGAAACGATCTCGGTATGTGCATTACCACTAGTCCAATGCACCGATTCGAGTAAAAAGTGCAACGATGGTAGCGCATTCGTCGGAAGCACTCCAAAGTCAAGCACGAAGCGAGCTAGGCCGCGGAATGTGAGCATCTTGAGCGTGGGTTCAAGCGCCGAGTAGTGTCGATGGAGTGACTGAATAGTGAGGCGGTTGGAAGATAGAATCTCTTGGATCCGTGTGGATGCCGACACCTGGAGCTCCAGTTCCTTGCACTGGCGAATTTGTGTTAACAGCCGCGCACCAAGTTTGAGTGCTAGCGGTACAAGGAACGTGAGTACAAACCATTCCTCATCGTCTTCGATCTCCGATTCGTTCTCTTGCTGTTCAACCTGGGTCACAACACGCTCTCGAACAATCTGAATGGCAGTGATGAACCCTCCAACATTCAAGTGAGCTTCACCTCCTGGAGTAATTGCGGTTGCTGCAGCTTGTCGATGGTGAAGTAGTGAAGAGTGTCCTGATGGTGATGAAGGTGGTAGAATGAATGATGATGTTGCTTCAAGAGTCATAGCGCGCTCAGCTTGACTGAAAATGAGATCGATGACATGCAACTTAAGCGGGGGACTTCCAGACAATCCCGCTGGCGTCAACGACAAATACGATGCCGAGCTTGCATTACCAGCGCTGGACGATGGGATTATAAGTGCGTCGCGCAAAACCGAGCGAAATTGGCTTTTACTCATGCCTTTCATTTGCACCGGGTCAACGAGTGCAACATAGTAATGGTATAGACAGTTAGCAATACGCTTTTCTGGCGTTAGCACTTGCAAATTCTGGACACCCTGCAGCTTCAAGTAGGTGCTGAGGAAGATGTCGAGTGCTGGCTCACGTGAGCAAATATCATCGATGCGGTCCTCACAGCTAGTAACCTCCGCGATCGGTTGGTGTTCATTTCCGAGATCAGTTCTTGCCTTGCTGTTGTGAGTTGACACTTTCATCATCATGGATTGCTTCTTGCGTCGGATGAAAGAAGACCGTGGAAGTAGCTGTGCAAGTCGAGCCTGCTCCTCACGTTTCAAAATGTCCTCTTTTCTCTGCTTGATTTGGAGTCGACAAGCTTCTAAAGTCTGTTTGTGCGCTGCTAGCTGCCGGCGCTTCTCCTTGGCCAATGCAGTGGCTAGAGCTGAGCGGGAGTGATCCAATTCTTCCCATATTCGTGATGCTTCCTGAGAAGCCTTGGCACCTACCGCGCTCTGGAGTTGACGAATGGCATCTGGTTCTTCCCATTGAGTTTGACCTGTTCGAGTGTTTTTGTAATAAATGGCGCGTGAAGCTGGGTCCTGGACAGCTATCCACTCTGTGTCTTTACCCGTCACGACCGCAACGGCCTGTTTCTTCTTTTTCACCCACACATATTCTCCACCATCATCATCTTCCTCTTCGTTATCATCCTGTTGCTGCTGTAGATTCTGTTGTGTATGCTGGTGCGGAGTAAACGGCGCATCTGGCATCTCCCATTGACACTTTCCTGTTAGGTTGTTGTAGTAAAACGGCTGACCGCTGTCTTTATCCCAGCATTCGAGCCACTCGCCTTCTCCAGCCGCATTAGCGGGTGCAAACCACGCCGAGCTGCTGCTTCTTTGCTCTTCCTCGGCCCTTGTGAGCAGTTCTACGCACCTATCGTGGTGGTTTGTAGCTGCGAGGTCTTTTGGCGATAATCCTTTCGCGTTTGCAGCAACGGGGTCTGCTCCGTATCGAAGCAGAATCTCGAGTGAAGATCCACTTCCGTTGCATGCTGCAGCATGGATAGGACGGTCTCCACGTTGGTCTTCTTGCTCTAGCATCCACGACTGACTCCGTAAATTCCATGCACACAGAAACTCAACGCATGTCGACCGGTCTCGAGCACATGCCACAAAGAGCGGTGTGCGTCCGAGTTTGTCACCTTGCAGGAGATCATCGCCGAACGACAGTAAGAGCTCAAGGCATTGCTCGTTTTTCGCAATGTGGGATGGTTTGAAGCCTTTTGCATTGCGCACGTGCGGGTCTGCACCAGCGCCAAGAAGCTTCTCTAGGCATTCACTCCATCCGAAAAAGCAGCACACGTGAACCGGAGCATCAAGCTGTTTGTCAGCCATCTTGAGCCAGTCTGGATGAGCGCTCAGCAGCAAGCCAACGCAATCAAGCTTGTTCGCAGCACAGGCGTAGAAGAGAGGAGTGCGGCGCTTTTTATCGACCCACCCATCGCACGGTAATTCCTGCGTCAAAAGTACTTCAAGGCATTGAAGGTGCCCTGTGAAGGCTGCGCAATGCGCAGGTGGCATCTCAGCACTCTCTCGACACTTGCTACATGCACCGTTCATCCCTGTGAGAATTGCATGCGGTTTATTTGGACTACCATTGAGCGGTGCCAGCTTGTGGGGCTTTGCTGTTGGGCGAGCGCCAGCAAGTGGGCTACTGTTATGAGTAGCCGGACGCTGCTCGAGCGAGCTAAGGGCGGAGTGAGATTCGATTCGATACAGCTCAGGCTTCGGCGGTACAGCATCGATCCGTTTGTTGTTCTCGCCGTTTTCTTGGTCATCATCTTCAGACTCATCGTCGTCTGCGACCTTGCCGTCGATGAGCTGGTCTGTGAATAGCTGCTCTGTCGAGATGTCGTGCGAGAGCTGTCGCGTCACGGCGGCGATCGCTCGCCGCTGCTGCTTCGTGGTCAGCTGTGGTGCCAGTACAGGTTGAGAGCTGGTGTCTGGTGCTTCCACGTACACTCGAGCTGACTTCTTGGCGCTCTTGGTGCTCATTCCGAGGAAATCGGCAGTTGAGAGCAATGCCGACGACGAGTCAAGCAAATGACGCTGAAAGCTATAAATGGTGAGGAGTGCTTGGACTGAAGACAATGGTGACGCTGGCTCGGACATGTTTTGAGATACTGCAGGTAGAGCTTCGGTAGACGCGGCGTCAGAAAACGCACGTCTGGTACTCACAAGGATTCCATGCGTGCTTGCCTACCTTCAGTCCGCGGCTGTGCGAGTGATCTGAACGAGGATATCTCTCTACATATTTCTTCTCGATGCGCAGTTGCACATCCAGGACGCGCATCCGACATCCATATCGAGCTGGTGGAAGCATAAGGGTTTGACGCGGTGCTGCGCAAGTGTGGAATCGAACATGGCGTGTCGGCGTGCATGCCGGTCATGCAAGATAGCTAAGGATGTGCCGACTGCGCCTGCTAGGACGACCGCTTCCAGCTCTTCCGAGAAGGAAAGTGAAAGTTTTATGGTGGCGAATGCAGAGGCCATGGTCGATAGCTGATACGACAGTCTCCTGAGAGGCAACACCAACACTGAGCTACGCCTTGCCGACGTAGTCAATACAGGACGCGTTAACATCAAGCCCAGCGCCGATCCTTCCTGCCACAGGCCAAAATGCCGTCGCCTTTCCATCCAACGGCATCTCTCTGCTCGCGCACTTTCCCCCAATCCCCGCCGCGCACCCCAGCTTCAACTCCCCCTCACTCCGGATCACGCCGCGGAAGCGCAAGCTGCCGCGCTTCCCGCTCGCCTCCCGCTCGCCTCCCGCTCGCCCCGCCGCTCCCTCGCTCATGTGGCGCCGCCCGGCCGAGTCGCTGCGCGCGTGGGCGGCCGCGGCCTCCAGCGCGGCGCTCGGCGGTGGCGCGGACGCCGGCGGCCACGCGCGGTCGCTGCCGCTGCTGGCGGCGTCGGCCGGTGTCGCGGGGCTCACGGCCGGCTGGGCCGCGGCCAGCAACGAGCCGCGCGCCGACTCTGGCAGCGGCCCGCCGGCGCAGGGCCCGCCTGGGGCCGGCGCGAACGCGACGATCTACGGCTCGACCGACAAGATGCGCCTGTCGCGGAGATTCACGCGGCGCAAGCAGAAGAAGTTCCACCAGTTCGTGATCGTGGGCTCGGGCACGGCGGCGCACGCGGCCATCGAGGCCATCCGCCAGGAGGACCCGCAGGCGGACATCCTCGTGCTGAGCGACGAGCAGGCGCTGCCCCGCGTCGACTCGTCCGAGGGCGACGACGAGGACGAGACGGCCCACGACTCGCTCTCGGGGCCGCTCATGGAGACCTACAACGAGTGGCGCAGACACCTCACGGCCAGGCTGGAGGAAGACCCCAGTGACCCCTTCAGCGGATACGCCGGCGCAGCCAGCAGCCAGCACGGACGTCGCCACGCGCGCGCGCCGCCGCCGTCGCCCCCGCTCACGCTGCTGCTCGACAAGAACACGCTCGAGTTTGACGTCGAGAAGAACCGCATCCTGCTCGGCGACGGCACCGAGATTCGCTACGACAAGTGCCTCATCGCGTCCGCAGGCAAGCCGCGACACTTCTACGTGCTCGACAGCGAGCGCATCTCGTACTCGCTCAAGGACCGCATCAACACGTGCACGACGCTCAACGACTTTGCCCAGCTCGACCAGCTCGGCTCCCGTGACGACGTTTCCTCAGTTATGGTCATCGGCGGCGGGTTTCTCGGGACGGAGGTCGCGGCCGCTCTCGCCACGGACCCGCGGAACAGCAACCCGATCAAAAAGTTCAAGACGCGCCTCATTTTCGTGGAGGCAGCGCCAGCGAGCCACTCCCTCCCGCCGTACCTCGCGCAGGAGCTGACTCGCCGACTGGTCGCTGCCGGTGTCGAGGTGGTTCCGGAGCACCTCATTACCAGCATCAAGTGCGAGGGTGATAGTGTCGAGACCGACAGCGTGGCTGTCGCTGCGCTCGGGAAGCACAAGACAAAGCAAGAGAAGCTCGTTGCGGACTACATTGTGCTGGCGTCGACGCACACAGAGCCGAATCTTCGTTTTGGCCGTGGTGCGCGCAGCGGGTTCGAGATCGACGAGAAAAATGGTGGGATTGTCGTGAATGCGCAGCTGGAAGCTGTCTCGAGTGTGTTTGTGGCGGGTAACGCAGCCAGCTACTACGATCCCTACCTTGGCCGCCGACGAGTGGATCGGTACGATCACGCGGTCAACAGTGGGCTAGTAGCTGGACGAAACATGGCCAAGTCCCTTGCGGGTACTGGCAAGATGAAGATCTACCGCCATCAACCAATGTTCCGCAGCAACTTGAGCGGCTTGGATGTGCTCATTGAGGGGATTGGTGAAGTGGACGCGTCGCTACGTACTGTAGGAGTGTGGGTTCAGCCGCCGTCTCCTACATCCAAGGCCAACGGTGCTGGAACGGATCCGAGCGAGGTCAAGCTCGAGCGCGGCGTCGTCTACTATTTAAAGGGCAACAAGATCATGGGCATCCTGCTCTGGAACGCGAGTGACGTGCTGGAGAGTGCGCGGCAGGTCATGCTCTCGCGACCGGAGGTGCATGATAACGTCCTCGAGGAGCTCAAGCACACCATCTCACTCGCGCCGACCGACTGGCTGCACGTCATCTCCGGGTAGAGGTGTGCGCGCAAGCTGCGTTTACGCGTGTTAACGACTCGATGAATCACATCCTTCATTTCCCACTTCAACTCGATCGTGATTATTCACAGACGCTACTGCCAACAATAATCGCCCATCATTCAAACAAGTAACGCATCTTCCGATGACTTGTTGAACCAGACGACTTGTTGAAGCAGCCTTAGAGCGCCTCAGGATTTGCAGACTGCGTCCACCTTTTTGCCTTCAGCATGAGTGGGATTCTTTGCCACTGACTGACTGACTGACTGACTGACTCAAGCGTGTTGCATGTTATATATCGGCGTGCTTTGGACGTCTTGCCCACGCATCTGTTCATACACTTTCAAATGCGCTTATCACTCAAACTTACACACTCAGCATCTTGTCCGCTGGCGACTGTCAGGGCACGAGCGTCTTTGGTGACAGCAGCGTTATGAGGCTCTTACGCTCACCACCAGTCTCTGCTTCACCTCGCGGTCCCTGGCTCATCATGAGCGTGTGCTCGGTGTTTTCTCGCGCTAAGCGGTACGTGGCCTCGGCGACGCGCCGCAAAGCCGAGACTTGTGCCCACAGCTCATTGGACGACGAGGACGCTGACAGCGTGGACGAAGGTGATGATCCCAAAGCCGCGCCAGACGATGAAGTCGATCCGAGCGCAGAGGTCGCTGGAGGCGATTCACGGCTCTCAGCGCTGCTCTTGCTATCAATGCTACTGTTGTACTCGCCGCTGATATCGTCGTCCATAAGTAGCGACTTCCAGTCGTCGTCGTCGTCAAGCTCGTCCTCGATTGGGTCACCGTCGCGCAGGAACAGATCGTCGAGATACGCGAGAGACAGATCGGTTGACCGTGCCGATCGCAGTCCGATTTCTCCATCTTGGGATTTGTGTGCTGCCTCTGCCTCTGCTTTCGATGGGCTCTTGTCCGCGTGGCCGTACTCGCCCGCGAGGATCTCCTCGCGTGCAATGGTCGCAGCATCCGTACGGCTGGTCATGAGTATACACGGACGGCAGAGCGATACCTGCACGCGGTGGGTCACTCGGTCGTTCGCTCCACGTCCGACAAAGCTCAGCGTCTTGTTGACCACGCAGCGCGAACAAACCGAGCGTACGTTGCACATGCTGCATGATCCCGACGCCTGCAAACTTGCCGAATGGGCGAGCGCACACGCTGCAGCGCACCGAGTTTGACGTCGGCGGGTGTGGGCTGGCCGGTGGTCGTGTCCGAAGCCTCCACGCTAGTTTGCGGTGCTGAGCGCAAACGATCGCGCGGCTGAAGCGCATCAGCCCGCTTGCTGTTGACAGCATCGCGGCGCGGTCAATCATACGGCCGTTGGGCTCCACTTGGCCCGTCATGTAGACGTCGACGACTGGGATGCAGCCAGGCTCGCCGGGACGCTCGGTGAACAGGAAGCATGACGAGATGCGGCTGCGGATGATACCCAGATCTCGCAGGTCGCGAGTTCCTTCCTCGCCTGGAATCTCGACCGAGTGGATGAGGAAGTGGCCGACGCGTGAGCCGTCAGGGCGCTTCACGACGCCCGTGTTCTCGAGGTAGACGAGGTCTCTTGGCAGCACGACGGCGTCCATGCCGCCGGGGTGCTTCTTGACGAGCCACTTGAGTCCGACGAACTGGAACGGGCGCTGCAGCGTGGGTCCGCGCAGCTCGAGCAGCACCTGCGCGTCGGCCACGTCGTCTGCGCAGTAGTCGGCCTTGACCATGACGGACGAGGCCGTGGGCGACATGGTGCCGTACATGACGTCGTCCAGCGTGCCCTGCAGCGTGCCGACGCCGAGCAGCCGCGGGAGGCGCCAGTCGCGGCCGCGCTCGTGCCGCCGCGGCCGCTCGCGGTACACGGCCACGCCCTCGCGCGTCTTGACGGGCTTCCACCTCGCGCGGTCCACCTGGCGTCCGCCGTCGCAGAAGGCGTCCAGGCGGCGCAGCGCGCGCTCGAGCTCGCGAGCCGCCAGCGCCTCGAGCGTCGCGCGCTTGTCAGCGCAGAGCGCCACGGGGTCGAGCGCGGGCACCGGCAGCGGGAACTTCATGAGCGGCGCCGTGGAGGATCGCGCGGCGGTGGACGTGCGCGTTGCGGGAAGAAACGAGCTGTGGCGAGCGCCAGCCGGTCGGACGGCGGACTGCCGCGTTACGCACCGCTGATCCGCACAGCCCGAGGATCAAGCGCTGACGCGGAGCGTCCCACTGCGGGAAGCAGGCGCGGGTTCCGATGGCCATCGCGGCGAGAGCGTGGGAGCGGAGCTCCACGTTTGACGCGACTGATTCGGTGGGGTTCAACTATGACGCTTAGGGGGTTTATCACGGAGGGAAGGGCGGAGGGCACTTTGGAAAGGCAACGACGGTATGAGATATCGAGGGTTTATTACGGACAATAGGTCGCGCAGGAAGTGGGTGGTCGATGTGACTCATGATGGCAAGTCGGTCTCGACGCCTGCTCGACGCTTGCTCGATTGTGACAGCCGCTCGTCCTGAACGCTGTCCACAGCCGTTGCGTGCGAGGAGTCAGCAACTTGAGGTCCACGGGCGCTGGCGCCACTTGGCTCTCCTCCGCGGTCCTCGAGGGCCCGGCAGCTGCACATGAGCACGATTTGGTTGCTTGCGAAGGCGACGGCCAACTCATGCGGTGACTCCGCGCCGTCTTGATCCGTGAACGACGGGTTGCCTCGATCGTATCAGGCGAATATGGTAGATGCTCCCTCATATTGCAAAATTTTGTCTCGAACGGCGGTTTCCACCCCGGACAAACATCAAAGGTCCCAGTACAACCTCGATCTTCGTGGGTGTGATGCTGTGCAGCACCTTTGGGGCGTCTGCCATGAGTGTAGTGCAGCTTTTCTCGGTCGCACTAGTATCCATAGTTAAGTGTGTTCGATATGACAGGGGCATCCTGAAGGGTGGAGCAACATGTGGTCGTTGGTATTTCTCGGGTCGAGGTCGCCTAGCCGCTCCAAAGATCGTCGACACCGAACGGTGGGGTCAGACTCGGAAATTCGACGCACTCCAGACTCCAGACAGTGGTGGGCGCTGGGTTAGATTAGCAGTCGGAAAAGCGGCTCGGAGGAATCAGGCATTTGTAGAGAATTTAGGAGTGCGTCGAATTTCCGAGTCTGACCCCACCGTTCGGTGTCGACGATCTTTGGAGCGGCTAGGCGACCTCGACCCGAGAAATACCAACGACCAGTCTCAAGGGACTTCAACCAGAGAGCGTCGACTTTCGGGGCCTTACCTTGCATCAGCTCGCCAACAGGCTTGAGAAGCGTGGAGCGCAAGTTCAGCAGTGGTTTTTGGACAACTTCCCCGAGGAGAAACCCAAGATGGATGAATTTCGCCATTTGGCCTGCGATAATCTGAATGAGCTCAGTGATCTCCACGAGATTCTTGAGCGCGTTTGGGAGGGCCTCACCGGCGATAGCACCCTTGCAGTTGCTGTTGTTGCGTCCATGGTGTACAAAGCGGTCTCTATCATCACAATTATGGGCTTTAGCGTGATCAAAGTCGCCGTTACGGTCGAGCTCGGTGTTTTTTGTGCTGTCGAGCCAGCTCGCATGATTGACATGATTGCCAGTGCACCCACAGAACAAGATGAGTACACCGAGTTGGGGCGAGCACTGGATGCCTGGACCAAGTATGAGAACCAGGCGAGCTCAATTCTTCAGAAGACCAACTCCGAAGTGTCCTACTTCATTGGATACATGATGCGCCACGGACCGAGCTCATAAAATCTTGGTTTGTCAAGCGAACTCAAAAGATTCAAAGAAAACCTCTTTGATCAGCTTCCAGCGCGCCTTGGTAGCGATGCTTTACAAAACTAAGCGACAATTGAATCAGCAACAATAAAAAAAACTCGTTGGCATTCTATACTTTCGTAAATTCACAACATTATAGGTCGTAGAGACTCTGTTATTCAATTTCTAGTCCGGCAGTGTTTAGCACTGAAGTGCGCGCGAACGCAGTTGTGAGCTCTGTGCCGATTGAAAATCTCGGTCAGCATAGGTAGAAAAAAAAAAACGATAGCAGTATTGAGTGCCAGCTTGCTTGGCACTTTGAGCAACGCTGTGAAGAGATCAGTCACGGCTCCCTGCAGTATGGGATTGTTAGTCCTGATTCAGGTTTCAATGACTTTACCACTAAATTATCGCATAGAACTTGGCGCTACGATTGCACTGCTTTTGAGTTGAAGTCAATTAACGATGATCTCACCTCATGGTCACATGGCACGTTTTCTGATTTGGCAGGAAAGAGGGGGTTGGGCTGCAGTGATCTCTGTCGAACCCTGTTATGGATAGAGCTCCCACAAATTCAGGAGGACCCCATTTGTCGGATTACCTTACTTCGCACAAGCATACAGCCTCTCAACAACCAACCTGGTCATCATTGGAGACAGCAATCTACTCATATAGACTTTCCGAGGCAAACGGCCAATTTCCACACGAAGTCTCGTGCCACTAATCCAGGACATTAAGAAGCCTAGGCAACAATATGCGTCAATTGACTGGGAGCGCACGCGGCAGGCTCACAACAGAGCAACGAACAACCTGGCCGATCTGGCAATGTACTCGAAGCCATCCGGAACTCACACATCTGCCACAACCACTTTTTCCTCCAGCAGAATAGCAAAAGTCAAGTGTCATCTGACAGCAGTTCCCACGCTACACCGCTTCACGAAGTATCGCTCAGATAATAGATTTTGTTTCATCATCGCCATCAAGTTCAGGGTTCCATTTGAGCTTCGCACGCACGTGGAAAATCCTGACCATAGTCTAGAGTTCCATGAATCGAGGTGGCTGTTTGACTTATCCACGCTCGTCCAAAGTATCGATGCTTGATCGCTCGTACATTTGGGTTACTTCCTCGTGGATAATTCGAGTGCTGTATGATTGCTTATGACTATCGATGACCAACTCACTCGACGACTCTGCACCGACTGGAATGACATCATTCCCCGGAGACTCTGGGAGGTCTTCGAATAAATACGTGGTCCGTCGCTAATACAGATATGACAGGTCAGTCTCGGGTTGATCCTTGCGGTGGAAGCGCTTGGTGGTCGGTTCGTCCCCGATCGCCATGACGTCGTCGTCCTCGTCTTCGGATCCGGACGGCATGTCGATCATCGGGATGACCTCGTATTCGTCGTCCTCATTAGGCACAAACAGACCGTCGGGCGGGCCACTCGCTCCCTCGTGGTCGCGGTTGGCTCGCATCATCACGGCATCCACGTCGTAGGTGTCATCCTCTTCGTCCTGGTCGCTGGGCGAGAAGCCGGTGATGGTGGGCCGCACGCGGTCAGACGGCAGCCACACGAGCTTGGCACTACCGTAGCTGCGACCTCCTCCGATGGGTCCGCTGCCTCCCATGATGCTCGAGCGAAAGTCGTCCGACGACATGGTCAGGCGCTGCTGGATCTCTTCATCGATCTCGACATGTCCGCTATCCACCATATCGATCATGTCCACGTCGTCGTCAAATCGGTCAACGTCCTCGGCCAGTAGTGCAAGCTCCTGAGCTGCGACCCACGAAGCGCTTAGCTTGGTTGTCGTCACGACACACTCGGTGCAAAACTCCATCTTGGCCGGGTGGAAAATCCCGTCCTGGAATACAAATACACGCTTCGCGACTCGACAGCGGCCGCATGCAAACGCATCGCATAGTTCGCATGCTGGTGGCTTCTTGCCAAACAACGAGCGCAGGGACCGCCTGCACACCGCGCACAGATTGCTGTGCGTCTGCGGGTGCGACATCTGCCGGTGGAAGTGGTGGCCCATGCTCCCCGAGTCGGTCGAGAGCTCGGACGCGTCCCTGGTGCCGCGCCTATCCCCGTGCTTGTGACTTTGAGACCCCGGGTCCGACATGTTGCTGCCCGGCGGTGCGCGCGTGCGCAGCGAGAACGCGAGCTTTTTCATGAGTCCGCACTCGACGCGGTGCGGCGTGGCGAGCACGGTCTCGGCCGCGAGCTGGAAAGCCTTGGCGTCGCGCGCTCCGCCTTGCGGGTGCACGTAACCTCGAAAGTAGAGCTCGACGTCGTGCGCACCGCGCTGGCGGAAGATGAAGCAATAGCTGACGGATCCGCGGATGATCTGCATGTCGGCCGACATTTGCGGCGCGCCTGGCACGAGCAGCGAGTGGACGAGGTGGTATCCGACGACTCCGGGTCCGTCGTCGGTGGGTCCAAAGTCTAGCGCTGCGAGCGTGGAGGGGTCGACGAGTCCCGTGGCTTCTAGGAAGACGTAGTCTCTGTGTCGCGTGAGCTCCTCGTGGTTGCGCAGCGCCCACTTGAGGCTGAGCGACTGGAACGGGTGCGTGGATGGAAGGCGCGCGCACGACGCCGAGGATGCGTCCGTCGAGCAGGTCCCTCTGCGTCATGGCGCTCTCGATCTGCATGGCCTCTGGCGAAAGGTTGACGACGCCGTGCAGCAGGTCCTCGACGCTGCCTACGACGGCTCCGACGGCGAGCAGCTCGGCCTGCAGCTTGGGGTCTCGCTCGGCCTTGGCGTTGCTGCGGCGGTAGCAGGCCACGGGGTTGCTGCGGCCGCCGCCCTTGGCCAGCTTCCACTTGCTGCGGTCCACGACGCCTCGGCGCACGGCGTGGTGGGCCGCGAATCGCCGCAGCATGTCGGCCACGCGCGCGCGCGTGAACTGCTCGGCGCGCTCGCAGTACTCCTTGCTCAGCTCCACGGACTGCCGGTCGGGGCCGCGACTGGGCTCCACGCGCGGGCGAGAGGCGGCGCGCGCGCGCTCGCCCGGCAGCGTGAGCGAGCGCTGCTTCTCGAGCGTGACCATGGCGGGGGGCGGGCGACTGCGGGCGACTGCGGGCGACTGCTACAGTAGCGAGTTGCAGGCGGGCGGGGCGGCCGCATGCCGCGAGGTCGAGTCAGTTCCAGCAGAGGCATGGACGGGCGAGCTGAGGAGCTCTCGCCGCCCGTTCTATGTATATCACTAGAGCAGTGGGCTTGGGCTTGAAGGACGCCAGGGCAATGATTTAGAGGCGCGCGTCCTGGAGGGATGGATGACAGGAAGAGCACAGCTGAACGGTGTTCTTGGCAGAATACGGAGGTTTGAGAGACGAACATTGACTGGAGGCGTAGGAAGAGCGCAGCCTATCACCGAAAGCCCCACTGTGCGCGCAATTTTTGCTGCGGTCGCCCCCTCGCAGAGAGCGGATATCCGATCACGAAGTCGCCGTCGATACGGTGTGCACGTTCGGTTCACGAAGGTGTCGCTCGCTCGCTCGCTCGCTCGCTCGCCACGCTTCCATTCGCATCCGGCAGCCATGACACCTCGCATCGCATCGGATATGCTCACTCAAGGGCTCAAGTGGGGGCGTCAGGTGATCCTGCTGCGGGCGCTTTCAAAGCACCGCTCCATCTGCTTCGGTGGCGTAAAGTGCGTGTCGAGGATCATGGGCTCAAGTGGCTCCAGTCCACTCCTCTGGTGAAGTAGTGTAGAGTACAGCCGTCTCCTCGACATCACGCACCACTCGGCAGCAAGGCACTCACTCGTTAGTTGCGCTCGTAGGTGACCAACGCAGATGCAGTTCAGTACTCGTTCGATCGGCTCCGCAGCAGAGCAGCAGTGCCCATCGAGTTGCTATCTCGGATAGATAGCACTCGAGCAGCAAAGCTGACCCTGCGATCCTGACGATGACCGACACTGCCTGCAGCCGCTGCGAGTCCCGCGCTAATCGAGCTGGCAGTGGCATATTGCGAGGGTCGTCGCGGATTTCTGTGGGCGCTTCCCAATGAGGCTGACGTACTCACTAACGTAGTGCGGGTGCACAATTGCCCAGATCACATAGAACCTTTATAAAATAATTTATGTTTACATTTAGTTTCGCTATTTCTTTGTTTATAATAAATTACTCACTACATTAACGAATGCAGCTATCAAACTGGTGAGTACAAAGTAGCCTTTATGCACGACACCGACTGTGCACTGTAGAAGAGCAACGTGCACCATGGTGACCTGCCCTCCCCCGAAAAGCTTGATGCGTCCCGGCTACCGCGCTGACTATTAACTCCAGTCGATGGATTAGTCCGCCATTCCATACATTAAGCAGCTTGTAGTACTGATATATAGTTATTCATGGTCGCCCTCTCGTGTAACGGCCGCGGATCCGGACTGTACGCCTTTCGCTATACTGTACGAGCCCATCAATCAGACGCGGCCAGCATTACACCGCACCGCCCGGGATCGGCACCTCCGCCAGAGTCGGACGGCCGCCGCGGCGCCGCTCGCTGTGCCTCGACACTCCCCGACGCGCCGCCAGCCGACGGACTCGGACTCGGACGCGCCGCCATGAAGTTCCCGCTGCCGCGCAACGTGCTGCCGGCCGTGGAGCTGACCGAGGACCAGGAGGAGCAGTACGAGCGCCTGGCCAACTCGCTCATCCGGGACACGCTCGCCGAGTACGACGCCTTCGTTATCGAGGACAGCCGCCGCGTGGACCCCGCGCGATGGAAGCTCGTCAAGCGCAGGGACGAGGTCTCCATCTACCGCGAGCGCACGGCCGGCTCGGCAGGGGGGCCGCGCGCTCTCCACGCCCGCCATGAGCCTGCGCGACGACCGCGACTCGTTCTCCGCCTCGCTCGCCTCCAGCGCCGGCTCCAAGCGATCGGCGCACTCGCTCGCGCAGACCATCCGCATGCCGGCCGACCCGGCGCGCAGCGTGGGCACCCAGAGCCACGACCGATACTCGCTGACCTCGTCCGACTCGCTCGCCCGCGAGCGCCACAGCCTCGACGGAGGCATGTTCGCGCGCACCATCGGCTTCCCCTCCAACGTCGTGGCCTCCCCGCTCTCGGCCTACTCGGACCAGCACTACATGGCGTCGTCCGCCTCCTCCTCGCTCTCGCGCTCCAGCATCTCGAGCCGATCGCAGCTCGACGGCAAGCTGCCGCGCCTGCTGGCTGTCGGCACGCTGCGAGGATCGCTCGACGACGTCATGTACGGCATCGTGACGCCCAACGCACCTATGGTGCGCCTCCGCTCCTCCTACCTGGACGACGACATTGCTGACTGTGCAGTGCTCTCGGAGCTCATCGCGCCAACCACAGCCTGAGCCCTTCCGCTTCCTCGGCATCAAGTGGCTCGTGAAGGAGAGCCGCCGCGCCTCAGGCCTTTGTCTGGCCGCGCGACTTCATTGTGCTCGAGCACTCAGGGCGTCATGATCCGCCCCGACGGCGCGCGCATCGGCTTCCACCTCATGCACTCGGTCGACATCCCGACCTGCCGCGAGCTCACAGACCGACAAATCATGCGCGCCAAGCTCTCATCTTGCTACATCTACGAGGAGAAGCACAACGGACGCGTCGACGTGTACATGTCGGCCCGCGTCGAGCCGCGAGGAATGGTGATGGAGCGCATGGCACTGCGATCAGCAGCGCGTGCACTCAGTAGCTGCTGGAAGTCGGTCACGTGCGCACAGAACAAAAAGCTCGCCTACTACCTCCAGAACGAGCGGCACTCGCAGCTACCGACACCCGCACGCGTAGAGGCGGCCGACGGCCTTCCCGTGCTGGATGCGGCGCACAACGGCAAGAAGTGCGGCGTGTGCCACCAAAAGTTCGGCATGCTCAACCGAGTCGTCGTGTGCCAGCTTTGCTGTGAACAGATTTGCTACCGGTGCCGCGTTGTGCGCAAGCTCAGCTCGCAGCTGATCGACACCATGGTCACCAAGACGGCTGTCGTGTTTTGCAAGAAGTGCGTCACGAACGTCAGCGACGAGAGCGCGCTTGAAATTGCGAGCAAAGAGTTGTGGGATACGAGGGGAGGAGCCGGACGCCCTCGGTCGTCGTCCGACTCCTCATACCTGGCGAGTCGTGAGTCACACCGCTCTACGCGGTCTCTCGAGCGCGCGCCGACAGTTTTTCATCGGAAAAAGACGCATACACGTCGGTGGTGCTTGGTCAGCGCACGTCAACAGATCTTGCGAGCAGGAGAAGCGCAACCAGCAGCATCTTGAGCAGCTCGCAGCACAGCGATCGACAGCCGGCGCTCTCGCGGCAATCTTCGCTTGGCTCCAACTTCCGGGGTAGTGCAGCTCGCATGAAACGCGTGTCGTATAGCATGAATGGCCAGATGTCCCACATCACGGGCTCGACCGACACGCTCTCGATCGCCGACCTCGACGGGATGGATGGCGTCGACGAGCGGCGTTCGCTCGCTATGGCGAACGCTGACGACCCCGTCATGCTCGACGACTCGCTCACCAAGATCCAGCGCGTAGACTTTGTGGACGGCCCGGATGGCGGTGACGATGATGACAGCGACGACGGCGACGAGACCCCCGTTCTGTTGTCTCCGCGCAAGACGCAGCCCGCGCTCGTGCGGCTGTACGACGACGGCCTGAGCGTGTCGCCACCTATCCAGGCGCGCAAGACAGGTCGCGAAGGACACTCCCGAGGTGGACTTTGAGTTCCGCATGAGCGAGCTGGCCCCCAAACCGCAGGGCGACGACCAGACAGGCTCGCCGCGCACGCAGAGCACGTCCAACAGCGACGACGAGCGCGTTGTGGAGGCTGAGGTCGTGGAGGTCGAGGACGCGATCCAAATCATGTCGCCGATGGCAAAAGCCGCGCCGGCCAACGTGTTCCTGAGCGCGCCGGAGCTCGACGAGGTCACTGGCGTGCCTCGCTTCCGCGCCAAGACGACGGCCGCAGCCCCCGCGAGTGGCGGCAACGCGTACCACAACCAGCTCTTGGTGCAGATGAGCAACCTGCGCGACGCGGTGGAGAACACGTACCAGGTGGCCAAGGCCAACACGGAGCTGGCCAAGGCCACGGTCGCCGAGCGCCCGCGCAACTTCCGCACGTACTCGCAGTTCAACTTCAACGTCGTGGGGCTGCGCCCGACGCGTGCCATGACCACCGCCACCCCCGCCGCCGCCGCCGCCGCCGCGCAGCCCGCAGCGCCCTAGGGCCCCCGCCACAGTAGGCGTCTTCGATCTATGAGTCGGGTATTTATGTGTGTCGTGAGCTGCGAAGCACGTTCGTTCCCACGTTGTCGTCATGCTCCTTCTTGATATGCATGAACTGCTGAGATGTTGTGTGGGGAAACGTACTTGGTCCATCTGGCCAATCACCGCTCGAATTCCGACGAGGTTTCGGCCAATGGCAGCCTCGCCGCCTCGTGCGCGGCTCCCAACCATCAAGACCGGACAGGCGGCGTCATGGCGCAGCGCTCGGGCTCCAGCGTGGCCTCGGGGGCCAAGAAGCAGCCCAGGAAGGGCGCGACCACGCCCTTCAGCGTGCCTAGTCATGGCGGCGGCGGGCCCGCCGAGCGTCGCGGTGCGGCGGCGCCCGGCGGCGGCTCCGTCCGCGGCGTCCGCGGGCGCCAGGAAGCCCAGCAAGCTGCGCGTGGGCCGCGAGCGCAGGCAGCGCGAGCGCAGCAGCCGACGCGGACGACGAGCTGGACCACAAGTTCAGCGCGCTGTCGGTGGCCGCGCCCGAGTTCGTGCCGAGCTTCGCCATGCCCACGATCAGCAGCGCCGCCGCGGCGGTGGCGCCGCCCGCATGCGGTCAACGGCAAGCCGCGCTCGCTCGCGTTCGTCACGGACCGCAACCCGACCAAGCGCGTGACCTGCAACTGTCAAGGAGCAGCGCCCGCGCCGCCAGCGCATCGGCGCGGTTGGCGCCAAGACGGGCGCGGCAACGACGGGCGGGGGAAAGCCGGCTTCGCCTGCGGGTGCGTCCGCGACCACGCTGCGTAGACAAAAGCAGCAAAAGGACAAGCTGCTACTTTCCAAGGCAGACGCGTCGTCTTCGAGAAGCATCGGCGGCAGCGCCAGCAGCAACAACAATGTCAAGGTCCCGCCACCCACCGCAGCGGACCCTCCTCTGCTGGGGCCGCGCCGACCGAGAAGCAACAGCGGCGGATCCGGCTCAGACGATGGGGTGTTCGTGAGTGAGGTCGCAAGCCCCGCAACTGTAGGTAACAGTGCATTCTCGTCCACACTCTCGCTCTTCAGTCAGCAGAAGCACATCCCGATCCGAGCGAGCCGGGACGTCGTCATCGACACCATCTTTGATGCTCTCTTCGCGCCAAGTCAGCGCAACAAGGGCGGCGACAGCGGTGCGCGATTCAGTGCATTCGGCGATGATACTGGCACGGAGACAGACGGTCCGAATGAGGAGTTTGTCAAGCGGGGGCTTGCTGCCACGCTGTTCAAGGACCACCTCGGCAAGACGGTCGGGACTTCCGTTGAAACACCGCAGGAAGCCATTGACCGCTTCATCACGCCGACATTCTTGCACTCTGTCGTGACGGAGCTCCGCTTTGAAGATTACCGTACGGCTAGCGCGCGCCTCGACATTCTGCGCGCCGTGCACAAGGCGTGCCCGAGCAAGCGCCTTCAACTTGCGCGGGCACTAGGCAGACGCCACGCAGCTTCGTGTCGAGTATGTGCGTGCACTGACTGCGACTGCACACTCTCGCTCAATTGAGAAGAACCGTGTGATGCACAACCACCCGCACGACCACGGCCACCACTTTACGGAACTGCTGCGATATGCAATTGAGCGCGTTAATGAGACGCTGGACGGGTTTGGCGTGCAGCAGCTGACTCCCTCGGAGCGCCGCGAGCTGCTCCGCAACTATATGGCAAGTCTGGTGGCACTGTGGCGTGCGCATTGGCTTGACCCCGCAGGCTCGGACGATGAAGAGCTCATCAGCTGTGCAGGCCAGTTCGTCGCGTACCTCCCGGAGATCACAGTCGATCTGCTCACGCGCCTCCTGCGCGCGTGGCCGACGACTTTCCCATCTCAGCAAGTAGTGGCTATCCGCATGTGCGCACGCATCATCATGTCCGGTCCGCCGCTCCCCTCTCTCGACAAGACTCGGGTGCTCCAGCGACCGTGTGTTCTCGCGTTTGGCGCAGGCTGTGCAGAGCTCGCACGTGGACGTGGCCAAGGAAGCCCTTGCCTTCACGGGCTGCCAATTCGTCATGGTACACTTCTTGGCAACCGACCCGGACGTGTACAAAGTCATGACACAGGCCTTTCACGCGAACGCCACTGGTCATTGGCACGAAGGCGTGCGGAACTACGAGTGAGGCGAACTTTGACCGCGCGCTCGACTTTGCGGCGTGACTCAACGAGTAAGTTTTATATATGACGGCAGGTTCGTAGACAAACTGCTAGAACGATTAGAGTAGGATGCGGAGTGAGCGAGTGCTGGAGGAGAAACGAGAGGAATAGAGAAAAAGAGCTAGGTAGATATGTACCTGTTTCATCTGTTGGGTTACTTGGGTTGATGGCAACGGCAAAAAAAAAAAAAACTCCATTTCGCATAGTAGCATACTCCACGCCGCATTGGCAAACGCGCGCTCACTCGATCTGAATCACTCGTTCTTCCCCGTGCAGCTGCTCAAGTCGAAGCCGCAGGCCATTGAGATGACTAAATAGATCACAAACTATGCGTGTCGAATGTGATGTGAGCAAACCAGGTACCACACACCTCCAACTAGTAAAAGCACGAGAGCCCACGTACCAGGCCGACGAGCACAAGCAGCGCCCAGAGCTTCACGTTGCGACGCCACATGGCGCGGCGGAGGTTTGTGGACGAGTACTCGAAGCGTACCGACTGCTTGTTGAGCTTGTCCGTGCGATCAACGAGGAGCTCAAATTTTTCCCCGCGTTCCAGCACCTTATCTGTTGTTGTCGTACAGAGTTGGTCAGAAGTGATGTATGTAGCTTTGGTCTAATAGAGAGCACACCCAATCGCACCGATGTTCTCGACCATGACGTCCTTGACGTCGTCCAGCTGCTTCTGCACGCGCGAGAGCGAGTCGGCGTCCGGGTTCGCATTGTAGTAGTCCTGCACATCACGCCAAGAACACTCGAGGTGAGCGAAACGCTGTCTGTGGGTCCCTCGCCGGCGCCGGTCGCACCATGATGCGGCGGATCTCGTGCTGGAACTCGTCGTTCATGGCGAACGCAATCGCCGTCTGCCCGCGGTCCCCGTACGTGGCTTTGAAGCGCGTCTGTCGATCAAGTGGGGTCAGCGCGCCAGCCCTGCAAAGCCAAAAGCCTCTCTCTTCCCTGTGCAGGCGCACCTTCATGTCCTCGAGGAAGAGGAAGGGCATGCGGCGCTTGAGGTCGTTGTCCGCCATGCACAGGAACGTCAGGTGGTCCTCCACGATGTAGTGGAAGATGTGCCTGGACGCGCAGACCGCAGTTAGCACCCTCCCGCCGCGCAGAGCCGCTCGCAGACGCACTTGTCGTAGACGTAGCTCATGCGGCCGTCCGCCGGCGGGATCTTGGCCAGCAGCACGCGCGTGACCGTCGGGAAGTTGCCCGACGACGCCGTGAACTCGGCCAGCACCGTCTTCTCGCGCGCCACGAGCGCGTACACCTGCAGTCGGCATCAGCGACGCGTCAGAGGCCACCACAGGCGCGGGGCGCGCGGCGGAGACGCACGATCGGCATGGCGGCGGCGGCTTCTTCGCTCTCGGCTTGAAGGGAAGAAAGAAAGTGAATGAGGACAAAAGTTGACACCCAGGTAGTCACTCCCTCCAACTTGCTACAAAATCCATGTTGAAGTCGTCTCGGCACGTGTTGGTCGGTTCTGCTCTATCTACCTGCGTCTACAGCTCCAAGATGTGCGCTTCCACGGCCTGACGGTTGGCATGCACCGGTTAGAGCACGCACAACGACTGCAAGCCACGATACAGCAGGCTACGCACCTGCATTAAGGCAGTCCGATCGAACGAGTGGCGGTACGGGTACGCCAGTCGGTGCAGCGCCAGCAGCTCGTCCCGCAGACCATCCACGCTCCAGTTTCCAGTCTTGTCGACTAGCACCAGCAGCGCACGCATCATTCGCTCCTGTACCAAGCAGCACGCGTTAGATCCACCGCCGCAGAAATGTCGATCCCTGTCCAGCCCGCACCGTATCATAAATAAACGCTGGCTCCTTCTCCTCGGGTTTATCCGAGTCCTCGGCTTTCTCGTCTTCGTTTGGCTGTTGCTCCTCTTCCGCCGTGATTTCATCAGCCTCTCTCATCTCCACGTCACCAACTTCGACGGCAGCACCCAGAGCGCCTGCGTCTTCGCCACCCTTTGGCTCTTCATCCGTCTCTGACTCGTCCTCAAAGATCCGAGAACCAAAGCACTTGGCAGCAAGCTTAGGGATAGAGAGAATGTAGCTCAAGGGCCTGCCCCACGCCGTCAAGAGTAACGCGCTCCTCGTCGTCATCGTCCCCTCTGGCAGGTGGATAGTACACAATCCTCTCTGTCGCACTACCAGCGTGATCTTCTGCAGCCTCGACAATCTCAACACGCATTTCAGATTCCCAGCCCTCGGCTTTCAGATCGGCAAGATCAACCTGTCAAAGTAATCGTGCTCGTCTGCGTGAACAAAACCAGCGCTGCCAATAGCGTCACCTGTAGCTGGGTCGGCACCATCTTGGACGACGCGACGGCTAGAGCTGGCATCCGCCGACGTCTTGATCGACGCATGAATCGCGTCCTCTGTCAGCCGCGACACATATGCGCCATCCACAGACGATTCGCGGCCGCCAAGCAGGTACTTGATGTCGTAGGTACCATTATCATTTTTGCGAGTGACGTAACCAGCTCCGCCGAGCTTGTTCATTCCCGGCTGTGTACGACTAGCCACAAACACGTACGAGCCTTGGTCAAACTCTTCCACGACTTTGTCTCCCTCCTCTTCGCCACTCTCTGATGGCTCCTTTGTTTCTGAAGGAATTTCGTCTTCTTTTTGTTCTTTTGCTGCGTCAGCTATGGAAGAGCCCCGGGTTTCTTTTGCCTTTTTCGAGCTATCCAAGTCTTCAACTGGATCCGAGGCTTTGATTCCGCGCAATCTCGCACTTGCACGTTGCCCTATTGGTCGTTTGTCGCCAACACCAGCCTTGCGACCGGGGCTTGATGGGCCAGCTGTGCGGTGGCCGATTTTGCCGTACAATGATGGGTTTTCTTTCAGCCGACTTGTAGCACGCCGGCAACGCGCAAATAGATCGTAGCCCTGGTGCGCACGAAGCGGTGCGCATACGACAAAATGTTGTCTTTCATTGTCCCGGCTGCATGTGCGATATTTCTCGAGGCACTGTTTCTTGGGTTGAAGACGTTCGCGTTCCGCACAATGAGCTGGATATCGTCCATAAACTGCTCAAACGTCGTGTACTCCTTGTCATTCAACTTTTCCCGCATCGTGCTCAGGTCCATGGGGTTCTGGATAATCAGGTAGTAGTTTGGCACATCCATTGGGTCGACCGGTGCATGGAACGGTGTGTAAAGCCTTTGCGATAAGCAGTATGTGAGCACCTGGTCGAGGAAGATACGCAGCTCGCGGAAATGATGCAGATCCCTCTCTTTGATCCGCTGCAGCTCTTCGTGTGAAAGCTGCGATCCTCTCGACGTTTTCGGAGCTGGAGCGAGCGGCAGTACTTCGAGAGCCGTTTCTCGCGTCTTCCGTCGAGAACTAGTACTTGGTTGGTTCTCGAATTCCATGAAAGCTTGCCCAAAGTGTTCAGAGCGAGCATCATCTGACGGGGCCTCAAGGTCTATCACCAGCGATGAGCGGCGAATGCTGGCGTCGCCCTCAAACAGCGATAGCAAGCCTGACGGCAGCTCACTCGATCTTCTATTGTGATCGCTCTCACCAAATATCCCCGAGGAAGACAATGGCAGGCGACTGAGCGATGGAGAAGATGACGTCCACGCAAGAAACAGAACGGGGAGGCTAGCCTTCGCTTGCATGTCGCTTAGCATCAGCGCCAGTGTTACGTGCATGGACTCGCTCGTCGAGTGCCACCACGTGTCGGCGTGAGGAAGGCAAACCACACACGGGACGCACTTCTGCGCTTCGTTGAGGCGACGAATCATCGCTTCCTCCGGAGTGTGAGTATTCGGGATCGGCCACTAGAGACGGGTAGTCAAGAGAGAAGTGTGTCAAACCTTCCAAGGCGTGTAGAACAGCAGCTCCGAGGTACTCTTGGCCCATTGCTGGCTTGCCACGAATAAGAACACGCGGAAACCCCGAGTACAATGGCAGTGCGAACGTTAGGGATGACTCGTGCGCCTTGCCAATGCGTTGTCGCACCTTCAGCACCGCTGCTGGGGATGCAGTCAAGCAGTCTTCGCAGAACCACAGTCCGTTTGCATCATCCATTTCCCGCTGAGACTTCAAGGACTCGTCTTCGTCGTCCAGCGACAAACAAGGCACGATGAAATGCGGCTGGACATGCGTCACAGCATACGAGTACCCCCGAGTCGCCGTGGCAAATGTCACAGATCGTCGCGATTTCGCGATCGCGTAGATGTCTTCGTCATCGTCATCGTCGGGCTGCAAGCGTTTCGTCTTCGCGGATTTGTCACCAGAGTCACCAGCTTGAGGCTTGTGGTCCGGTACCAAACCTGGAAATTGCGCCGCAAGTTTGTCCATAATAGATTCGAGAGTTGGACGGAGCAAATGTTTCACAGACCGGGGCAACGGTGCAGCGAAGGAGCCTGCCTGATCTGTGGGACGCCGGTGTGATTTTCTTCAAGGCCTTTAGGAAATCCCCCCGTGACACCACCACCTTGTTGAGGCTGATGGCTAGCTTGTCCTGGCTTGCGTATACTTGTGGGTATGTACGCCGCAGGGAGCAAAGCGCAGACTCAGCACACAACGCCTTGATATCGGCACCACAGTACCCCACTGTTTGCTCTGCCATCTCGGTGATAAAAGTTGGTGCCAAGGGCGGGTTCCACTTGCTTGTGTGAATGTTTAGGATGTGTTTTCGATCATGAACGTTTGGCAGCTTGAATCCGAGCTCGCGGTCGAACCGCCCAGGTCGTCGCAAGGCTGGGTCAATGGCATCCAAGCGATTTGTCGCGCCAATCACAACGACTCGACCACGCGCGTCCATTCCGTCCATAAGTGCCAGTAATGTCGACACGATCGACGCGTGGATCTGGTCTTGCTTGGCGCTGCGAACGGGTGCTAGGCCGTCGATTTCATCGAAGAAGATGATCGATGGCTGATTGCGCTTTGCTTCTTCGAAAAGCAATCGAAGCTGACGTTCTGCTTCCCCGACCCACTTGCTGAGGCAGTCTGCGCCTTTCCGCATGTAGAATGTGATGTGCCGACGCTTGGGTGTACCAGATAGGTTGATGTCATCGTCCACATCCATTAGTGATGCTATCACCCTCGCCGCTCTTCTGTGTATCGGGCACAGAGCACGAGCTTGCCAGAGCACGTGCCAGCAAGTGTCTTTCCAGTGCCTGGTGGTCCATAGAACAGAACTCCAGATGGCGGCGCGACGTTGTACTTCTCGTAAAACTCCGGGTACAGCAGCGGCAGCATGACCATCTCTTTCAATGCCTCGACGTGCCGGGTGAGGCCACCAACGCTCTCCCACGTCACGCTACTGTCAATTTCGATCGGAGAGATATCTGCACGCGCCCCACTCTTTTTTCGCCCGCGACGCGAACGACCTGGGCTGGGTGCACGCATCCCGCCGTCATCAGAAAAGATATCCGAGGCCGATGACGAGGAAGACGAGTCGGATGATGAAGGAGACGACGAGCGTCCACGACGGTGGCGACGTCGTCGCGAACGGCTGCTCCCACGATGGCGAGAGCGCGAAGAGGCAGGTGCGCTGAATAGCTTGCGGTTCCTCTGACGAGACGACTTGCGCTTTGACTCGCGTTTGTGGTAGTCGGCGAACGCAGCAGCTGTAGGGTCCCGCTCGTGTGCCTCAGCTTCTGCACGTTGAGCTCTAGTCCGCTCGCGAAGTGAATATCGCTGCTCTCCGTTCCCGTTGGCGAGTGAGTCTGGAGATGGCGATAAAGTGCCTACTTTGGGCTCATCATCCTTCCGGTTTCCTCCGTTGCGCTGACGCAACCGGGTAAACACACCGGCGCCGCCACGACTCTTTTCACGAATGCCTGTGACTGCGCTCCGATTGGGGTGGAGAAGCAGAGAGTACCGATCGCCGACGTAGAGAATATCGCCGTGAACCGGAAGCATCTTCAACATCCTCGTGCTGTCCATCGTCCTCGTCGCCTTCAGAATGAGACTCGCTCTCATGACCTTCATCACTTCTGTTTTCTTGGTCGATGGTTCTCATCTTCGTCAGCACTGACCTCTAGAGGCGAGAGCTGGGTGCCTTTCTTGTCTACAGTAGATTCGGGCTCACGAGATCGCAGCGAGTAGCGCGTGGGGCCGTCTTGCCATTTCTGCATTCCGCTGCCGCGCTTTCTCAGCCTCGGACTTTTCCTTGAGCTCCTGCTTTCGCGATTAGGCGGTTCACTTTGGTCATGTCAATGTCTCCGTCCTCATTCTCGATGTTGTCTGCGTCATCCGCGTGCTCGTCCTCCATCTCGTTCTCGCCCTCACTCTGTTCGTCATCTTCGTCATCCTCATCCTCCTCGACAGCGGTCCGCCGACGTCGCTTGGGTTTGCGCTGTCGCTGTCGTCGGCGCCGGTCACGATCGCGGTCGCGCTTTTTCCTTGGCACCGGCGCGTCGCCTGGGCTCGGGAAGCTGTCGGTTGGGCTGAACACGTCGTTGTACATTTGTCGATCGAACGTGAGCACCTTTGGGGTGGCGATCGCGCAGCGCGTAGCGTGCCGACGACGCTGCGCTGCCCTTACGCCCGCGCGGCTCTTCTTCCTCCTCCTCTTCTTCCTCCTCCTCCTCTTCCTCTTCGTCACCATCCACTTCCCTCTGCACTCCCTGCAACCACCCATCCATTAGCCCCACGTCCACCCAGCCTCGCGCAACAGCCTACAGCGCGACGTTACCCGCATCGACCGCCGCGGAGAAGGCGAGGACTCGGCCGACGCGCGGCCACCCCTGTGCTCGTCCTCCGCCTCGTCCGCCTCGACCTCCTCGACTTCCTCGACCTCCTCGCTCTCGGCCGCGCGGCTCTCGTCCGACGACTCGTCCTGCTGCTGCCAGGTCACGTCAGCCTCGCGTGCCCAACTCTCACATCCAACGCACGCTGGCGACGCACGTTCTCGTCCTCGGAGCGCTCGGCCGGCGCCGGCCGCGCCGACATGCGGTGCGCGCGCAGGCGCCGCGAGCGGCCGCTACGTCGGCCTGGCGACGGATCTGGGGGCGGCAGCAGCGCAGAGAGACAGGTCAGCGCAGGGCTCGAGCGTCCACAGCGCAGGCGAGCGCCTACCACTCGCAGTCGCCACGTCCTCCAGGATGCTCATGGCGCCGATGGTGCTGGCGCGAAAGTGCGTGGGTTTCACTTCACCTGGCGCTTTTACAGCCAATCCCAGGAGAGCTCCTCCATTTGGACCAATCCAACACTGTTATTAGTTATAGCCAATCAGCGCAAGAGCAAAAGTAAATATTACACTAGGCATGAGGCCACATGTGTAATTAAATGCTTGGTCTTGGCCTTGAATCCCCTTTCGATCGATTTCTCCCGCGGCTTCTGTCGCCACGGCCCTCAAACCGATGAGGGGTCAAGATTCTCGCCAACAGGACTCGACCTTGGAGCCATACAAGCGGACCCCATTCCATCAACTCTTGCAAGGCAGAAGTTTCATCGTGCGGATCGGGGGATCTCTTTCCCTCATCGAGTTCCTAACTCCTGCCAACGCGGCAGCGGGTGGGTTTTAAGCAGAGATTCAACGAATGTTCTGGTGGATCTGAGTCCTGTTTCCTCTTGCTAGTTGCTTGAGCAGTCGTGCTGGTCGTGAACTTGAGGGGTATTCCCGTAGACCCCGAACGAGCAACTGCAACACCTCACAAGCACTAAAAACCCTTCCCCTCCACTGTGCAAGTCCGATAACTCTACCCATTGCCCTCATAGTCAGGTCACATTGGCGTCTTGCAGTCAACTCCCCCATGAGCCGAGGATGATCCTCGATCATGATCCGAGTTTGCTCCCAAGAAGCCTTGAGGTCGTCGAGCCCAAACTATTTCACACGAATCTCCCATTGATGGGAAGATGTACTGCGTTTGCAGTCCTCAAACTGCTCCATGGATGATGTCATGGACCAGGTCTCCAAAAGGTTAGCATCTGGCGAAAATTCGGAGCGCAGATCGTAGATCCAGAGCCCGAATCGTAGATCGCCGTCGTGCAGCATGCCCTTGGAGTCTCGGCATGTAGAAAGGGTGCCTTGGTCGCAGACGCAGTGACTTCTCGCTGAACAGTGGCTTTCTTTGTAGCCAGAGCGCAGAGCGGGATATGCTTCGCGCCCGTTAGAGTGTCACACGCTTGCTTGACGGGGAGGGGGGGGGGGGGGGAATTACAACCCAGTTCTACCACAGCCCCAACGACTTGTCATAGTCCCTCCCTTTATATGAGCAGCTTATTTGCTCAAGATCGGACTTACCTCACCAATACGAAATCGCCCATCTCAAAAATGTTAGGGCCTCACATTGCTCGTCCCAAAGCGTCGCCCGACGTGCATTTTCGTTCGCTCGCGCTCAACACCTTGCTATGCCTTCCTACCAAAGTCGATTGCACTTGGGGCAAACGATTGCACTGCTCCGAACAAACACCATCTATTGTCATCACTTCATTTTTCCAGAAAAGAGCAGAAATACCAAATAGGTTGTCTCGGGCAGCGCAGTAAATGCAGTCACAAAAATCGAAAAGTGGGGGCTTCGATCTGACACCCATTGTCCACACACTCCATAGCGCTTCAGCCAGTCTGAATAGCCTAGGTAAACCTCGCGGCCTGTTTAACTCAGGCACAAAATCATCTCACCTAATCCTCTCACGTTGACCTACACTCAGCTGACCCCCCCCCCCCCCCCCCCCCCCAATCCACTTGGACCTCGGGAGAAAGTACATTTCTAACTTTGCCCACAGACATCCCCAGACTCTCGGACCTCGACCAACGTCTTCAGCGCGTCGAGTACGTCATATACCACTAGACGCTGACCTCGTAGCTCCTCTGTGGGCCAAGAATAAGAAGACGGGCCATCATACTCAAATCAAGTAAAACCCACACCAAGACAGGACAAGTTGCCGCCACTGGCGTTTCAAGACATGGGAACACCACTGTTGAAGGTAGTAAGGTCTTGGACACGAAGCTTGGGCAGAGCGGAGGGAGTTCTTCACTTGGACAGAAGACCGGAGCGAAGACCACTTGAGGGGTAGAAGGAAGATTCGAAAGTGATTCGATTGAGGTCCTTAGTTCGCAACTACTTGCTACCTCTAAGCCTGCCTGTCCTTTACTGGGTTCACTCTACTTGATCTTTTCCTGGATACTGATTCACGGCAGCCAATCAGAGGGCGCCACGTGGATCCCATCTTGTACCCACAATCTCGTACCCACGAGTTGGCGTAATCGACGAGCGTAATCAACGTGGGATCGCATTGGACTGCCTCGGGCTAGTCGGTCCAGGTCAAACCGGCTACCCTCAACACGCCCCCTCAATGCGAAGTCCCATGGATGCCGAGAGCCGCCGTGAGTTCCGTGTGGCGAGGTCCCGGGAGCGCCTTGGTCATGACGTCCGCCAGCATCGTCGCAGTCTCGCAGTACTCGAGCTTGACTTCACCACGCTTGACTTCGTCGCGGATGTGATGGTGCTTGATGTCGATGTGCTTGGCGCGACCGTGGTTGACTGGGTTCTTGGTCATCTTGATGCACGACTGGTTGTCTTCGCGGATCATGAGCTCTGGTCCCGACTTGTTCGCAGCCGCAAGGATCTCACAAACCACGCGATGAATCCACTTGCCTTCTTGGATGGCCAGGCTGAGTGCGATATACTCCGCTTCGCTTGTCGACAGAGACACACTTGACTGCTTCTTGCTTCCCCAACTGACCGGCGCGCCCATCAACATGAAGGTGTAGCCGGATGTCGACTTGCGATCAGCGAGGTCACCAGCCCAGTCTGCGTCGGAGTAGCCGCGAAAGTCGATGGCGTTGCCGGGCTTGAAGCAGATTCCGTGGTCCTTGGTCCCTTGCAAGTAGCGAAAGATGCGCTTGACCGCAACCCAGTGCTCTTCTTGCGGGTTCTCCATGAACCGCGATACGTAGCCCACAGCAAACGCGATGTCCGGTCGAGTCGCTGTCATCAGATGCATCAAGGCGCCCACCGCTTCCCGAAACGGAGCGTTCACCTTGGTAGATGCGTCGCTTGGAACCAGACGCGAACTCATGTCGACCGGACTCACCACGGCCTTGCACTGGAGCATGTTGAAACATGTGAGGATGTCGTTGATGTAGCGTCGCTGGCACAGTGTGATGCTTCCATCGGGTCCATAGACCAACTCGATGCCGAGCACGAACGCACACTTGCCGCTGTCGGTCATCTCGAAGCGCATCTTCAGATCATACTTGGTGCGTGCAATCAGCTCGATCGAGCTTCCCGTCACCAGAACGTCGTCGACGTAGACCAAGATGAGCACGCAGTGGTCGTTGACGATCTTGATGTAGAGGCACGGGTCGAACGCTGACACTTGGAAGCCGATGGAGCACACAAACTCGTCGAAGGTCTCGTTCCACACGCGCGAAGCTTGCTTGAGGCCGTAGATCGCCTTCACCAGCTCAAGGCAGTCAAAGCCACTGTCCAGCTCGACGCCTTCTGGAACCACACAGTACACGACCTCCTTCATCACGCCGTATAAGAATGCCGTCACCACGTCCAGTTGATCGAGCTGCCAACCGAAGAAGACGATGAGCGCGATCACGATGCGCAGCGTCGCGTACTTGACCACGGGCGAGAACGTCTCCGTGTAGTCGATGCCGTACTTCTGCTTGAATCCCTTGGCCACGAGGCGTGCCTTGTACTTCTCGATGGATCCGTCGGCCTTTCGCTTGATCTTGAATACCCACTTGGTGCCGATGGCGCGTTGTCCCGTTGGAAGCTTGGCCGCACGAAACACTCCTCGAAGTCGCATCGATTCCAGCTCCGCGCGAATCGCTTTGCGCCAGTGAGCTTGATCCGGACCGTTCACCGCTTCTTCGAATGTAGTTGGCTCGGAGAGGTCGGAGGCTTCAACAGCGTTGGCGCTTGCTCGCCAAAACACAGGAGGAGTGGAAGGGTCCGAGCCGTCGGGTTGGCCGCCAGATTTTTCTTCTTCGTCTTCTTGGTGCGAGGGAGAACTACGCGGCGCACTTGCTTCTTCCAATCCAACTCGGTGTCGAACAGCCCGCGATCTTCCAGCAGTGTCATCTTCAGTTGCCGATCGGCTCTTGCGCTTCCCCGCCTGCGTGTAGTCCGTTTGTCCTGGTCCATCTTCGGCAATTTCGAGAGAGTCGAAGGCGAGATCTTCCACGTCTTCATCGGAGGGCGCTGAGAAGAAGCCGAAAGTCGATTCGTCGAAGGTGACATCGCGACTGATGACCACCTGCCCCGCCTCGATGTCATAAACCCGATAGGCCTTCGACGCTTCCTCATATCCGACGAACAACCCAGCACGAGACTTCGGGTCCCACTTGAGCCTCTTCTCTTTCGGAGTCAGCACGTAAGCGCGACAACCGAACACACGCATGTGCTTCACACTTGGCTTGGACTTGTACAGAATCTCGAACGGAGTCTTGTGCTGGAGCTTGGGAGACGGTAGGCGATTCTTGACGTAGATGGCTGTCATCGCTGCCTCAGCCCAGAAGATCTTGTCCATCTTGGCATGGTGAAGCATGCTGCGGCCGATCGTGACGATTGTCCGGATGGCTCGCTCTGCCGTGCCGTTGGTCTGGTGCGCGTAGGGAACCGTCGTTTGCTGCTCGATGCCTTCGTCTTCGTAGAACATCTTGAGCGAGTAGGTCGCGAACTCACGCGCTCCATCATGACGCACGAACTTCACCTTCTTGCCGAACTGGTTCTGGACCTTGGTGATGTACGTCTTGATGCAGTCCTCGCTCTCCGACTTGGCACGCAGACAGAATCCCTTCATGCATCCGCTGGCTTCGTCGACGATCAGCAGCAGATACTTGCTTCCACCCAGAGAGTCTTCTTCCATGGGTCCGCAGATGTCGAAGTGGAGCAACTCGAACGTGTCGTAGTGGCGCTTGTCGCGGTTGCTTGGAAATGGCCTCTGAACCATCTTTCCTTCTTGACAGCCGCGGCACACGCTTGGTCCACTCGAGCTGGAGGGTAGCTTCGCGTCCTTGATCATTCCGTTGTCGACCATCTTGCGAAGCACCTCGACTGGAGCGTGACCCATGCGCGCGTGCAAATCAACAGCTCTTCCACTGGTTGCCGCGTTAGCCGATCGCTGAGGCGTGCGAAGCCAGTAAAGCCCGTCAACGAGGTCTGCCGTCGCCACCACTTGCTTCGAAGCCTTGCGCGCAACGTGCATCTTGGTGCCGTCGAAGATCACTTGGAACTGGCCACTCTTGTTGATTTGCGGCACCGATAGAAGATTCTTGCTCATGTCGGGAACATACAGCGCGTCCTTGATCTCGATCTCGCGCTCTTCACCGTTGGGCAGAAGCACTCGCTCGAAGATGCTTCCCACACCCTTGATGGCCGCCTTGTTGCCGTTGGCCACCGATAGTTCGCCGTCGTCTCGCTCAATCAGGCTGGCGAACTTGGTCTTGTCGTTGCAGATGTGGTGCGTTGCGCCGCTTTCGACCGCCCACATCCCGGGCATCTTCCCGCCCGTCGAAACTCCGCACTCGAGGGAAACCGCAAACGCAACTCGCTGGTTGTCGTAGTCGTAGTCGTCGTTCCTCCATTGCGCGCTGTTGGCCCCGCGTCCACGGCCATTGCCGCCGCGTCTCGGACCTCCTCGGTTCTCGTCCTTCTGCTTGGTCCAGCACTTGTCAACCAAGTGCCCCATCTTGCCGCAGTACGTGCACTGGCGAGGCTCTCGGTCGACACTGAACGCCTTGGTCGCGTCTTCAGTCTTCATCGCCGGAGTCTTCTCGCCTTGCCGCTTGATATGCTCATTCGTGAGCACCTTCACAACGTCTCGCATTCGCAGCTCTGCGTTGCTCATCTCCAAGTTGAGCACGACGTTCTCGTAGCTCTTGGGGAGACTGCGCAACAAGCAGATCGCCACATCTTCGTCCTCCATCTTGGCGCCGATGCTGCTGAGCTTGGCGCTGATGTTGAGGACCTCATTGCAATGATGCAACACATTGCCGCCTTCCGCCATCTCCATGCTGAAGAGCTGTCGCTTCAAGTAGATGCGACCAGCCTTCTGCGATCCACCGTAGAGGGTCTTCGAGCTCTCCCACGCCACCCAGGCTTCCTCACAGTCGTCGACCACGTGATGGTAGTCCGCGTCCATGTGGAGCAGCATCAGACCGAACGCGATGTTGCTTGCCTTGACGTAGTCGTCCTTGGCCCGCGGATCCGTGAAGCTGGGAGTCGTCTCGCGGTTCACGACATGCCACGTCGACTTGGTCAGGAACACGCCACGCATGTAGCGGCTCCAAGTCGCGTAGTTGTCCCCGTTGAACTTGTCGATGGAGACCTTGGTCGAGGCGTCTTGCGCAGAGGACATGGTGCTTGGGCTCATAACCTGTTGAAGGTAGTGAGGTCTTGGACACGAAGCTTGGGCAGAGCGGAGGGAGTTCTTCACTTGGACAGAAGACCGGAGCGAAGACCACTTGAGGGGTAGAAGGAAGATTCGAAAAGTGATTCGATTGAGGTCCTTAGTTCGCAACTACTTGCTACCTCTAAGCCTGCCTGTCCTTTACTGGGTTCACTCTACTTGATCTTTTCCTGGATACTGATTCACGGCAGCCAATCAGAGGGCGCCACGTCGATCCCATCTTGTACCCACAATCTCGT
The DNA here is from genome assembly GCA_024867545.1 of Phytopythium helicoides. Lineage (NCBI taxonomy): Eukaryota > Oomycota > Peronosporomycetes > Pythiales > Pythiaceae > Phytopythium > Phytopythium helicoides. Next base: position 717,153 of record JANFNE010000012.1, on the reverse strand, counting down.
ACCCACGAGTTGGCGTAATCGACGAGCGTAATCAACGTGGGATCGCATTGGACTGCCTCGGGCTAGTCGGTCCAGGTCAAACCGGCTACTCTCAACAACCACCATGACAACCGCCTTGTCGAGCCCGTTCGAATGATACCCATATTGACCCATTTGGGAGACGGCGACCTTTCACTCAACGGTCCAGAGGACCCCCAATCCACTTGGACCTCGGGAGAAAGTACATTTCTAACTTTGCCCACAGACATCCCCAGACTCTCGGACCTCGACCAACGTCTTCAGCGCGTCGAGTACGTCATATACCACTAGACGCCGACCTCGTAGCTCCTCTGTGGACCAAGAATAAGAAGACGGGCCATCATACTCAAATCAAGTAAAACCCACACCAAGACAGGACAAGTTGCCGCCACTGGCGTTTCAAGACATGGGAACACCACCATGACAACCGCCTTGTCGAGCCCGTTCGAATGATACCCATATTGACCCATTTGGGAGACGGCGACCTTTCACTCAACGGTCCAGAGGACCCCCAATCCACTTGGACCTCGGGAGAAAGTACATTTCTAACTTTGCCCACAGACATCCCCAGACTCTCGGACCTCGACCAACGTCTTCAGCGCGTCGAGTACGTCATATACCACTAGACGCTGACCTCGTAGCTGCTCTGTGGGCCAAGAATAAGAAGACGGGCCATCATACTCAAATCAAGTAAAACCCACACCAAGACACGACAAGTTGCCGCCACCTGGCGTTTCAAGACATGGAACACCACCATGACAACCGCCTCGTCGAGCCCGTTCGAATGATACCCATATTGACCCATTTGGGAGACGGCGACCTTTCACTCAACGGTCCAGAGGACCCCCATCCACTTGGACCTCGGGAGAAAGTACATTTCTAACTTTGCCCACAGACATCCCCAGACTCTCGGACCTCGACCAACGTCTTCAGCGCGTCGAGTACGTCATATACCACTAGACGCTGACCTCGTAGCTGCTCTGTGGGCCAAGAATAAGAAGACGGGCCATCATACTCAAATCAAGTAAAACCCACACCAAGACAGGACAAGTTGCCGCCACTGGCGTTTCAAGACATGGGAACACCACCATGACAACCGCCTTGTCGAGCCCGTTCGAATGATACCCATATTGACCCATTTGGGAGACGGCGACCTTTCACTCAACGGTCCAGAGGACCCCCAATCCACTTGGACCTCGGGAGAAAGTACATTTCTAACTTTGCCCACAGACATCCCCAGACTCTCGGACCTCGACCAACGTCTTCAGCGCGTCGAGTACGTCATATACCACTAGACGCTGACCTCGTAGCTGCTCTGTGGGCCAAGAATAAGAAGACGGGCCATCATACTCAAATCAAGTAAAACCCACACCAAGACAGGACAAGTTGCCGCCACTGGCGTTTCAAGACATGGGAACACCACCATGACAACCGCCTTGTCGAGCCCGTTCGAATGATACCCATATTGACCCATTTGGGAGACGGCGACCTTTCACTCAACGGTCCAGAGGACCCCCAATCCACTTGGACCTCGGGAGAAAGTACATTTCTAACTTTGCCCACAGGCATCCCCAGACTTTCGGACCTCGACCATCGTGTTCAGCGCGTCGAGTACGTCATATACCACTAGACGTTGACCTCGTAGCTGCTCTGTGGGCCAAGAATAAGAAGACGAGCCATCACACAAAAATCAAGTAGAACTCCACACCAAGACACGACAAGTCGCCGCCACCGCTGGCGATTCAAGACACGGAAACACCACCGTGAAAACCGCCTCGTCGAGCCCGTTCGAATGATACCCATATCGATCCATTTGGGAGATGGCGACCTATCACTCCACTCGGCTGGACCCCCAGCCCACTTGAACCTCGGGAGAAAGTACATTTCTAACTTTGCCCACAGGCATCCCCAGACTTTCGGACCTCGACCATCGTGTTCAGCGCGTCGAGTACGTCATATACCACTAGACGTTGACCTCGTAGCTGCTCTGTGGGCCAAGAATAAGAAGACGAGCCATCACACAAAAATCAAGTAGAACTCCACACCAAGACAGGACAAGTTGCCGCCACTGGCGTTTCAAGACATGGGAACACCACCATGACAACCGCCTTGTCGAGCCCGTTCGAATGATACCCATATTGACCCATTTGGGAGACGGCGACCTTTCACTCAACGGTCCAGAGGACCCCCAATCCACTTGGACCTCGGGAGAAAGTACATTTCTAACTTTGCCCACAGACATCCCCAGACTCTCGGACCTCGACCAACGTCTTCAGCGCGTCGAGTACGTCATATACCACTAGACGCTGACCTCGTAGCTGCTCTGTGGGCCAAGAATAAGAAGACGGGCCATCATACTCAAATCAAGTAAAACCCACACCAAGACAGGACAAGTTGCCGCCACTGGCGTTTCAAGACATGGGAACACCACCATGACAACCGCCTTGTCGAGCCCGTTCGAATGATACCCATATTGACCCATTTGGGAGACGGCGACCTTTCACTCAACGGTCCAGAGGACCCCCAATCCACTTGGACCTCGGGAGAAAGTACATTTCTAACTTTGCCCACAGACATCCCCAGACTCTCGGACCTCGACCAACGTCTTCAGCGCGTCGAGTACGTCATATACCACTAGACGCTGACCTCGTAGCTGCTCTGTGGGCCAAGAATAAGAAGACGGGCCATCATACTCAAATCAAGTAAAACCCACACCAAGACAGGACAAGTTGCCGCCACCTGGCGTTTCAAGACATGGGAACACCACCATGACAACCGCCTTGTCGAGCCCGTTCGAATGATACCCATATTGACCCATTTGGGAGACGGCGACCTTTCACTCAACGGTCCAGAGGACCCCCAATCCACTTGGACCTCGGGAGAAAGTACATTTCTAACTTTGCCCACAGACATCCCCAGACTCTCGGACCTCGACCAACGTCTTCAGCGCGTCGAGTACGTCATATACCACTAGACGCTGACCTCGTAGCTGCTCTGTGGGCCAAGAATAAGAAGACGGGCCATCATACTCAAATCAAGTAAAACCCACACCAAGACACGACAAGTCGCCGCCACCGCTGGCGATTCAAGACACGGAAACACCACCGTGAAAACCGCCTCGTCGAGCCCGTTCGAATGATACCCATATCGATCCATTTGGGAGATGGCGACCTATCACTCCACTCGGCTGGACCCCCAGCCCACTTGAACCTCGGGAGAAAGTACATTTCTAACTTTGCCCACAGGCATCCCCAGACTTTCGGACCTCGACCATCGTGTTCAGCGCGTTCGAGTACGTCATATACCACTAGACGTTGACCTCGTAGCTGCTCTGTGGGCCAAGAATAAGAAGACGAGCCATCACACAAAAATCAAGTAGAACTCCACACCAAGACACGACAAGTCGCCGCCACCGCTGGCGATTCAAGACACGGAAACACCACCGTGAAAACCGCCTCGTCGAGCCCGTTCGAATGATACCCATATCGATCCATTTGGGAGATGGCGACCTATCACTCCACTCGGCTGGACCCCCAGCCCACTTGAACCTCGGGAGAAAGTACATTTCTAACTTTGCCCACAGGCATCCCCAGACTTTCGGACCTCGACCATCGTGTTCAGCGCGTTCGAGTACGTCATATACCACTAGACGTTGACCTCGTAGCTGCTCTGTGGGCCAAGAATAAGAAGACGAGCCATCACACAAAAATCAAGTAGAACTCCACACCAAGACACGACAAGTCGCCGCCACCGCTGGCGATTCAAGACACGGAAACACCACCGTGAAAACCGCCTCGTCGAGCCCGTTCGAATGATACCCATATCGATCCATTTGGGAGATGGCGACCTATCACTCCACTCGGCTGGACCCCCAGCCCACTTGAACCTCGGGAGAAAGTACATTTCTAACTTTGCCCACAGGCATCCCCAGACTTTCGGACCTCGACCATCGTGTTCAGCGCGTTCGAGTACGTCATATACCACTAGACGTTGACCTCGTAGCTGCTCTGTGGGCCAAGAATAAGAAGACGAGCCATCACACAAAAATCAAGTAGAACTCCACACCAAGACAGGACAAGTTGCCGCCACTGGCGTTTCAAGACATGGGAACACCACCATGACAACCGCCTTGTCGAGCCCGTTCGAATGATACCCATATTGACCCATTTGGGAGACGGCGACCTTTCACTCAACGGTCCAGAGGACCCCCAATCCACTTGGACCTCGGGAGAAAGTACATTTCTAACTTTGCCCACAGACATCCCCAGACTCTCGGACCTCGACCAACGTCTTCAGCGCGTCGAGTACGTCATATACCACTAGACGCTGACCTCGTAGCTGCTCTGTGGGCCAAGAATAAGAAGACGGGCCATCATACTCAAATCAAGTAAAACCCACACCAAGACAGGACAAGTTGCCGCCACTGGCGTTTCAAGACATGGGAACACCACCATGACAACCGCCTTGTCGAGCCCGTTCGAATGATACCCATATTGACCCATTTGGGAGACGGCGACCTTTCACTCAACGGTCCAGAGGACCCCCAATCCACTTGGACCTCGGGAGAAAGTACATTTCTAACTTTGCCCACAGGCATCCCCAGACTTTCGGACCTCGACCATCGTGTTCAGCGCGTTCGAGTACGTCATATACCACTAGACGTTGACCTCGTAGCTGCTCTGTGGGCCAAGAATAAGAAGACGAGCCATCACACAAAAATCAAGTAGAACTCCACACCAAGACACGACAAGTCGCCGCCACCGCTGGCGATTCAAGACACGGAAACACCACCGTGAAAACCGCCTCGTCGAGCCCGTTCGAATGATACCCATATCGATCCATTTGGGAGATGGCGACCTATCACTCCACTCGGCTGGACCCCCAGCCCACTTGAACCTCGGGAGAAAGTACATTTCTAACTTTGCCCACAGGCATCCCCAGACTTTCGGACCTCGACCATCGTGTTCAGCGCGTTCGAGTACGTCATATACCACTAGACGTTGACCTCGTAGCTGCTCTGTGGGCCAAGAATAAGAAGACGAGCCATCACACAAAAATCAAGTAGAACTCCACACCAAGACACGACAAGTCGCCGCCACCGCTGGCGATTCAAGACACGGAAACACCACCGTGAAAACCGCCTCGTCGAGCCCGTTCGAATGATACCCATATCGATCCATTTGGGAGATGGCGACCTATCACTCCACTCGGCTGGACCCCCAGCCCACTTGAACCTCGGGAGAAAGTACATTTCTAACTTTGCCCACAGGCATCCCCAGACTTTCGGACCTCGACCATCGTGTTCAGCGCGTTCGAGTACGTCATATACCACTAGACGTTGACCTCGTAGCTGCTCTGTGGGCCAAGAATAAGAAGACGAGCCATCACACAAAAATCAAGTAGAACTCCACACCAAGACACGACAAGTCGCCGCCACCGCTGGCGATTCAAGACACGGAAACACCACCGTGAAAACCGCCTCGTCGAGCCCGTTCGAATGATACCCATATCGATCCATTTGGGAGATGGCGACCTATCACTCCACTCGGCTGGACCCCCAGCCCACTTGAACCTCGGGAGAAAGTACATTTCTAACTTTGCCCACAGGCATCCCCAGACTTTCGGACCTCGACCATCGTGTTCAGCGCGTTCGAGTACGTCATATACCACTAGACGTTGACCTCGTAGCTGCTCTGTGGGCCAAGAATAAGAAGACGAGCCATCACACAAAAATCAAGTAGAACTCCACACCAAGACACGACAAGTCGCCGCCACCGCTGGCGATTCAAGACACGGAAACACCACCGTGAAAACCGCCTCGTCGAGCCCGTTCGAATGATACCCATATCGATCCATTTGGGAGATGGCGACCTATCACTCCACTCGGCTGGACCCCCAGCCCACTTGAACCTCGGGAGAAAGTACATTTCTAACTTTGCCCACAGGCATCCCCAGACTTTCGGACCTCGACCATCGTGTTCAGCGCGTTCGAGTACGTCATATACCACTAGACGTTGACCTCGTAGCTGCTCTGTGGGCCAAGAATAAGAAGACGAGCCATCACACAAAAATCAAGTAGAACTCCACACCAAGACACGACAAGTCGCCGCCACCGCTGGCGATTCAAGACACGGAAACACCACCGTGAAAACCGCCTCGTCGAGCCCGTTCGAATGATACCCATATCGATCCATTTGGGAGATGGCGACCTATCACTCCACTCGGCTGGACCCCCAGCCCACTTGAACCTCGGGAGAAAGTACATTTCTAACTTTGCCCACAGGCATCCCCAGACTTTCGGACCTCGACCATCGTGTTCAGCGCGTTCGAGTACGTCATATACCACTAGACGTTGACCTCGTAGCTGCTCTGTGGGCCAAGAATAAGAAGACGAGCCATCACACAAAAATCAAGTAGAACTCCACACCAAGACACGACAAGTCGCCGCCACCGCTGGCGATTCAAGACACGGAAACACCACCGTGAAAACCGCCTCGTCGAGCCCGTTCGAATGATACCCATATCGATCCATTTGGGAGATGGCGACCTATCACTCCACTCGGCTGGACCCCCAGCCCACTTGAACCTCGGGAGAAAGTACATTTCTAACTTTGCCCACAGGCATCCCCAGACTTTCGGACCTCGACCATCGTGTTCAGCGCGTTCGAGTACGTCATATACCACTAGACGTTGACCTCGTAGCTGCTCTGTGGGCCAAGAATAAGAAGACGAGCCATCACACAAAAATCAAGTAGAACTCCACACCAAGACACGACAAGTCGCCGCCACCGCTGGCGATTCAAGACACGGAAACACCACCGTGAAAACCGCCTCGTCGAGCCCGTTCGAATGATACCCATATCGATCCATTTGGGAGATGGCGACCTATCACTCCACTCGGCTGGACCCCCAGCCCACTTGAACCTCGGGAGAAAGTACATTTCTAACTTTGCCCACAGGCATCCCCAGACTTTCGGACCTCGACCATCGTGTTCAGCGCGTTCGAGTACGTCATATACCACTAGACGTTGACCTCGTAGCTGCTCTGTGGGCCAAGAATAAGAAGACGGGCCATCATACTCAAATCAAGTAAAACCCACACCAAGACAGGACAAGTTGCCGCCACTGGCGTTTCAAGACATGGGAACACCACCATGACAACCGCCTTGTCGAGCCCGTTCGAATGATACCCATATTGACCCATTTGGGAGACGGCGACCTTTCACTCAACGGTCCAGAGGACCCCCAATCCACTTGGACCTCGGGAGAAAGTACATTTCTAACTTTGCCCACAGACATCCCCAGACTCTCGGACCTCGACCAACGTCTTCAGCGCGTCGAGTACGTCATATACCACTAGACGCCGACCTCGTAGCTCCTCTGTGGACCAAGAATCAGTAGGTTGCTCAACTGAATGCTAACATGCAGACCAATGGCCGTGAGAGCGGCTGCCAGCGACGACGGAGACTGGCCACCATGTCGGTCCGTCCCGATGCGAATATGCAGCCAGTGGACGCGCCAACACGCGAGAAGAGCAGAGAAACGGACCGATGGCACGCCAACATGCAGACCAATGGCCGTGAGAGCGGCTGCCAGCGACGACGGAGACTGGCCACCATGTCGGTCCGTCCCGATGCGAATATGCAGCCAGTGGACGCGCCAACACGCGAGAAGAGCAGAGAAACGGACCGATGGCACGCCAACATGCAGACCAATGGCCGTGAGAGCGGCTGCCAGCGACGACGGAGACTGGCCACCATGTCGGTCCGTCCCGATGCGAATATGCAGCCAGTGGACGCGCCAACACGCGAGAAGAGCAGAGAAACGGACCGATGGCACGCCAACATGCAGACCAATGGCCGTGAGAGCGGCTGCCAGCGACGACGGAGACTGGCCACCATGTCGGTCCGTCCCGATGCGAATATGCAGCCAGTGGACGCGCCAACACGCGAGAAGAGCAGAGAAACGGACCGATGGCACGCCAACATGCAGACCAATGGCCGTGAGAGCGGCTGCCAGCGACGACGGAGACTGGCCACCATGTCGGTCCGTCCCGATGCGAATATGCAGCCAGTGGACGCGCCAACACGCGAGAAGAGCAGAGAAACGGACCGATGGCACGCCAACATGCAGACCAATGGCCGTGAGAGCGGCTGCCAGCGACGACGGAGACTGGCCACCATGTCGGTCCGTCCCGATGCGAATATGCAGCCAGTGGACGCGCCAACACGCGAGAAGAGCAGAGAAACGGACCGATGGCACGCCAACATGCAGACCAATGGCCGTGAGAGCGGCTGCCAGCGACGACGGAGACTGGCCACCATGTCGGTCCGTCCCGATGCGAATATGCAGCCAGTGGACGCGCCAACACGCGAGAAGAGCAGAGAAACGGACCGATGGCACGCCAACATGCAGACCAATGGCCGTGAGAGCGGCTGCCAGCGACGACGGAGACTGGCCACCATGTCGGTCCGTCCCGATGCGAATATGCAGCCAGTGGACGCGCCAACACGCGAGAAGAGCAGAGAAACGGACCGATGGCACGCCAACATGCAGACCAATGGCCGTGAGAGCGGCTGCCAGCGACGACGGAGACTGGCCACCATGTCGGTCCGTCCCGATGCGAATATGCAGCCAGTGGACGCGCCAACACGCGAGAAGAGCAGAGAAACGGACCGATGGCACGCCAACATGCAGACCAATGGCCGTGAGAGCGGCTGCCAGCGACGACGGAGACTGGCCACCATGTCGGTCCGTCCCGATGCGAATATGCAGCCAGTGGACGCGCCAACACGCGAGAAGAGCAGAGAAACGGACCGATGGCACGCCAACATGCAGACCAATGGCCGTGAGAGCGGCTGCCAGCGACGACGGAGACTGGCCACCATGTCGGTCCGTCCCGATGCGAATATGCAGCCAGTGGACGCGCCAACACGCGAGAAGAGCAGAGAAACGGACCGATGGCACGCCAACATGCAGACCAATGGCCGTGAGAGCGGCTGCCAGCGACGACGGAGACTGGCCACCATGTCGGTCCGTCCCGATGCGAATATGCAGCCAGTGGACGCGCCAACACGCGAGAAGAGCAGAGAAACGGACCGATGGCACGCCAACATGCAGACCAATGGCCGTGAGAGCGGCTGCCAGCGACGACGGAGACTGGCCACCATGTCGGTCCGTCCCGATGCGAATATGCAGCCAGTGGACGCGCCAACACGCGAGAAGAGCAGAGAAACGGACCGATGGCACGCCAACATGCAGACCAATGGCCGTGAGAGCGGCTGCCAGCGACGACGGAGACTGGCCACCATGTCGGTCCGTCCCGATGCGAATATGCAGCCAGTGGACGCGCCAACACGCGAGAAGAGCAGAGAAACGGACCGATGGCACGCCAACATGCAGACCAATGGCCGTGAGAGCGGCTGCCAGCGACGACGGAGACTGGCCACCATGTCGGTCCGTCCCGATGCGAATATGCAGCCAGTGGACGCGCCAACACGCGAGAAGAGCAGAGAAACGGACCGATGGCACGCCAACATGCAGACCAATGGCCGTGAGAGCGGCTGCCAGCGACGACGGAGACTGGCCACCATGTCGGTCCGTCCCGATGCGAATATGCAGCCAGTGGACGCGCCAACACGCGAGAAGAGCAGAGAAACGGACCGATGGCACGCCAACATGCAGACCAATGGCCGTGAGAGCGGCTGCCAGCGACGACGGAGACTGGCCACCATGTCGGTCCGTCCCGATGCGAATATGCAGCCAGTGGACGCGCCAACACGCGAGAAGAGCAGAGAAACGGACCGATGGCACGCCAACATGCAGACCAATGGCCGTGAGAGCGGCTGCCAGCGACGACGGAGACTGGCCACCATGTCGGTCCGTCCCGATGCGAATATGCAGCCAGTGGACGCGCCAACACGCGAGAAGAGCAGAGAAACGGACCGATGGCACGCCAACATGCAGACCAATGGCCGTGAGAGCGGCTGCCAGCGACGACGGAGACTGGCCACCATGTCGGTCCGTCCCGATGCGAATATGCAGCCAGTGGACGCGCCAACACGCGAGAAGAGCAGAGAAACGGACCGATGGCACGCCAACATGCAGACCAATGGCCGTGAGAGCGGCTGCCAGCGACGACGGAGACTGGCCACCATGTCGGTCCGTCCCGATGCGAATATGCAGCCAGTGGACGCGCCAACACGCGAGAAGAGCAGAGAAACGGACCGATGGCACGCCAACATGCAGACCAATGGCCGTGAGAGCGGCTGCCAGCGACGACGGAGACTGGCCACCATGTCGGTCCGTCCCGATGCGAATATGCAGCCAGTGGACGCGCCAACACGCGAGAAGAGCAGAGAAACGGACCGATGGCACGCCAACATGCAGACCAATGGCCGTGAGAGCGGCTGCCAGCGACGACGGAGACTGGCCACCATGTCGGTCCGTCCCGATGCGAATATGCAGCCAGTGGACGCGCCAACACGCGAGAAGAGCAGAGAAACGGACCGATGGCACGCCAACATGCAGACCAATGGCCGTGAGAGCGGCTGCCAGCGACGACGGAGACTGGCCACCATGTCGGTCCGTCCCGATGCGAATATGCAGCCAGTGGACGCGCCAACACGCGAGAAGAGCAGAGAAACGGACCGATGGCACGCCAACATGCAGACCAATGGCCGTGAGAGCGGCTGCCAGCGACGACGGAGACTGGCCACCATGTCGGTCCGTCCCGATGCGAATATGCAGCCAGTGGACGCGCCAACACGCGAGAAGAGCAGAGAAACGGACCGATGGCACGCCAACATGCAGACCAATGGCCGTGAGAGCGGCTGCCAGCGACGACGGAGACTGGCCACCATGTCGGTCCGTCCCGATGCGAATATGCAGCCAGTGGACGCGCCAACACGCGAGAAGAGCAGAGAAACGGACCGATGGCACGCCAACATGCAGACCAATGGCCGTGAGAGCGGCTGCCAGCGACGACGGAGACTGGCCACCATGTCGGTCCGTCCCGATGCGAATATGCAGCCAGTGGACGCGCCAACACGCGAGAAGAGCAGAGAAACGGACCGATGGCACGCCAACATGCAGACCAATGGCCGTGAGAGCGGCTGCCAGCGACGACGGAGACTGGCCACCATGTCGGTCCGTCCCGATGCGAATATGCAGCCAGTGGACGCGCCAACACGCGAGAAGAGCAGAGAAACGGACCGATGGCACGCCAACATGCAGACCAATGGCCGTGAGAGCGGCTGCCAGCGACGACGGAGACTGGCCACCATGTCGGTCCGTCCCGATGCGAATATGCAGCCAGTGGACGCGCCAACACGCGAGAAGAGCAGAGAAACGGACCGATGGCACGCCAACATGCAGACCAATGGCCGTGAGAGCGGCTGCCAGCGACGACGGAGACTGGCCACCATGTCGGTCCGTCCCGATGCGAATATGCAGCCAGTGGACGCGCCAACACGCGAGAAGAGCAGAGAAACGGACCGATGGCACGCCAACATGCAGACCAATGGCCGTGAGAGCGGCTGCCAGCGACGACGGAGACTGGCCACCATGTCGGTCCGTCCCGATGCGAATATGCAGCCAGTGGACGCGCCAACACGCGAGAAGAGCAGAGAAACGGACCGATGGCACGCCAACATGCAGACCAATGGCCGTGAGAGCGGCTGCCAGCGACGACGGAGACTGGCCACCATGTCGGTCCGTCCCGATGCGAATATGCAGCCAGTGGACGCGCCAACACGCGAGAAGAGCAGAGAAACGGACCGATGGCACGCCAACATGCAGACCAATGGCCGTGAGAGCGGCTGCCAGCGACGACGGAGACTGGCCACCATGTCGGTCCGTCCCGATGCGAATATGCAGCCAGTGGACGCGCCAACACGCGAGAAGAGCAGAGAAACGGACCGATGGCACGCCAACATGCAGACCAATGGCCGTGAGAGCGGCTGCCAGCGACGACGGAGACTGGCCACCATGTCGGTCCGTCCCGATGCGAATATGCAGCCAGTGGACGCGCCAACACGCGAGAAGAGCAGAGAAACGGACCGATGGCACGCCAACATGCAGACCAGTGGCCGTGAGAGCGGCTGCCAGCTGACGACGGAGACTGATCACCACGTCGGTCCGTCCCGATGCGAATATGCAGCCAGTGGACGCGCCAACACGCGAGAAGAGCAGAGAAACGGACCAATGGCACGCCAACATGCAGGCCAGTGGCCGTGAGAGCGGCTGCCACTGACGACGGAGACTGATCACCACGTCGGTCCGTCCCGATGCGAATATGCAGCCAGTGGACGCGCCAACACGCGAGAAGAGCAGAGAAACGGACCAATGGCACGCCAACATGCAGGCCAGTGGCCGTGAGAGCGGCTGCCACTGACGACGGAGACTGATCACCACGTCGGTCCGTCCCGATGCGAATATGCAGCCAGTGGACGCGCCAACACGCGAGAAGAGCAGAGAAACGGACCAATGGCACGCCAACATGCAGGCCAGTGGCCGTGAGAGCGGCTGCCACTGACGACGGAGACTGATCACCACGTCGGTCCGTCCCGATGCGAATATGCAGCCAGTGGACGCGCCAACACGCGAGAAGAGCAGAGAAACGGACCAATGGCACGCCAACATGCAGGCCAGTGGCCGTGAGAGCGGCTGCCACTGACGACGGAGACTGATCACCACGTCGGTCCGTCCCGATGCGAATATGCAGCCAGTGGACGCGCCAACACGCGAGAAGAGCAGAGAAACGGACCAATGGCACGCCAACATGCAGGCCAGTGGCCGTGAGAGCGGCTGCCACTGACGACGGAGACTGATCACCACGTCGGTCCGTCCCGATGCGAATATGCAGCCAGTGGACGCGCCAACACGCGAGAAGAGCAGAGAAACGGACCAATGGCACGCCAACATGCAGGCCAGTGGCCGTGAGAGCGGCTGCCACTGACGACGGAGACTGATCACCACGTCGGTCCGTCCCGATGCGAATATGCAGCCAGTGGACGCGCCAACACGCGAGAAGAGCAGAGAAACGGACCAATGGCACGCCAACATGCAGGCCAGTGGCCGTGAGAGCGGCTGCCAGCTGACGACGGAGACTGATCACCACGTCGGTCCGTCCCGATGCGAATATGCAGCCAGTGGACGCGCCAACACGCGAGAAGAGCAGAGAAACGGACCAATGGCACGCCAACATGCAGGCCAGTGGCCGTGAGAGCGGCTGCCACTGACGACGGAGACTGATCACCACGTCGGTCCGTCCCGATGCGAATATGCAGCCAGTGGACGCGCCAACACGCGAGAAGAGCAGAGAAACGGACCAATGGCACGCCAACATGCAGGCCAGTGGCCGTGAGAGCGGCTGCCACTGACGACGGAGACTGATCACCACGTCGGTCCGTCCCGATGCGAATATGCAGCCAGTGGACGCGCCAACACGCGAGAAGAGCAGAGAAACGGACCAATGGCACGCCAACATGCAGGCCAGTGGCCGTGAGAGCGGCTGCCACTGACGACGGAGACTGATCACCACGTCGGTCCGTCCCGATGCGAATATGCAGCCAGTGGACGCGCCAACACGCGAGAAGAGCAGAGAAACGGACCAATGGCACGCCAACATGCAGGCCAGTGGCCGTGAGAGCGGCTGCCACTGACGACGGAGACTGATCACCACGTCGGTCCGTCCCGATGCGAATATGCAGCCAGTGGACGCGCCAACACGCGAGAAGAGCAGAGAAACGGACCAATGGCACGCCAACATGCAGGCCAGTGGCCGTGAGAGCGGCTGCCACTGACGACGGAGACTGATCACCACGTCGGTCCGTCCCGATGCGAATATGCAGCCAGTGGACGCGCCAACACGCGAGAAGAGCAGAGAAACGGACCAATGGCACGCCAACATGCAGGCCAGTGGCCGTGAGAGCGGCTGCCACTGACGACGGAGACTGATCACCACGTCGGTCCGTCCCGATGCGAATATGCAGCCAGTGGACGCGCCAACACGCGAGAAGAGCAGAGAAACGGACCAATGGCACGCCAACATGCAGGCCAGTGGCCGTGAGAGCGGCTGCCACTGACGACGGAGACTGATCACCACGTCGGTCCGTCCCGATGCGAATATGCAGCCAGTGGACGCGCCAACACGCGAGAAGAGCAGAGAAACGGACCAATGGCACGCCAACATGCAGGCCAGTGGCCGTGAGAGCGGCTGCCACTGACGACGGAGACTGATCACCACGTCGGTCCGTCCCGATGCGAATATGCAGCCAGTGGACGCGCCAACACGCGAGAAGAGCAGAGAAACGGACCAATGGCACGCCAACATGCAGGCCAGTGGCCGTGAGAGCGGCTGCCACTGACGACGGAGACTGATCACCACGTCGGTCCGTCCCGATGCGAATATGCAGCCAGTGGACGCGCCAACACGCGAGAAGAGCAGAGAAACGGACCAATGGCACGCCAACATGCAGGCCAGTGGCCGTGAGAGCGGCTGCCACTGACGACGGAGACTGATCACCACGTCGGTCCGTCCCGATGCGAATATGCAGCCAGTGGACGCGCCAACACGCGAGAAGAGCAGAGAAACGGACCAATGGCACGCCAACATGCAGGCCAGTGGCCGTGAGAGCGGCTGCCACTGACGACGGAGACTGATCACCACGTCGGTCCGTCCCGATGCGAATATGCAGCCAGTGGACGCGCCAACACGCGAGAAGAGCAGAGAAACGGACCAATGGCACGCCAACATGCAGGCCAGTGGCCGTGAGAGCGGCTGCCACTGACGACGGAGACTGATCACCACGTCGGTCCGTCCCGATGCGAATATGCAGCCAGTGGACGCGCCAACACGCGAGAAGAGCAGAGAAACGGACCAATGGCACGCCAACATGCAGGCCAGTGGCCGTGAGAGCGGCTGCCACTGACGACGGAGACTGATCACCACGTCGGTCCGTCCCGATGCGAATATGCAGCCAGTGGACGCGCCAACACGCGAGAAGAGCAGAGAAACGGACCAATGGCACGCCAACATGCAGGCCAGTGGCCGTGAGAGCGGCTGCCACTGACGACGGAGACTGATCACCACGTCGGTCCGTCCCGATGCGAATATGCAGCCAGTGGACGCGCCAACACGCGAGAAGAGCAGAGAAACGGACCAATGGCACGCCAACATGCAGGCCAGTGGCCGTGAGAGCGGCTGCCACTGACGACGGAGACTGATCACCACGTCGGTCCGTCCCGATGCGAATATGCAGCCAGTGGACGCGCCAACACGCGAGAAGAGCAGAGAAACGGACCAATGGCACGCCAACATGCAGGCCAGTGGCCGTGAGAGCGGCTGCCACTGACGACGGAGACTGATCACCACGTCGGTCCGTCCCGATGCGAATATGCAGCCAGTGGACGCGCCAACACGCGAGAAGAGCAGAGAAACGGACCAATGGCACGCCAACATGCAGGCCAGTGGCCGTGAGAGCGGCTGCCACTGACGACGGAGACTGATCACCACGTCGGTCCGTCCCGATGCGAATATGCAGCCAGTGGACGCGCCAACACGCGAGAAGAGCAGAGAAACGGACCAATGGCACGCCAACATGCAGGCCAGTGGCCGTGAGAGCGGCTGCCACTGACGACGGAGACTGATCACCACGTCGGTCCGTCCCGATGCGAATATGCAGCCAGTGGACGCGCCAACACGCGAGAAGAGCAGAGAAACGGACCAATGGCACGCCAACATGCAGGCCAGTGGCCGTGAGAGCGGCTGCCACTGACGACGGAGACTGATCACCACGTCGGTCCGTCCCGATGCGAATATGCAGCCAGTGGACGCGCCAACACGCGAGAAGAGCAGAGAAACGGACCAATGGCACGCCAACATGCAGGCCAGTGGCCGTGAGAGCGGCTGCCACTGACGACGGAGACTGATCACCACGTCGGTCCGTCCCGATGCGAATATGCAGCCAGTGGACGCGCCAACACGCGAGAAGAGCAGAGAAACGGACCAATGGCACGCCAACATGCAGGCCAGTGGCCGTGAGAGCGGCTGCCACTGACGACGGAGACTGATCACCACGTCGGTCCGTCCCGATGCGAATATGCAGCCAGTGGACGCGCCAACACGCGAGAAGAGCAGAGAAACGGACCAATGGCACGCCAACATGCAGGCCAGTGGCCGTGAGAGCGGCTGCCACTGACGACGGAGACTGATCACCACGTCGGTCCGTCCCGATGCGAATATGCAGCCAGTGGACGCGCCAACACGCGAGAAGAGCAGAGAAACGGACCAATGGCACGCCAACATGCAGGCCAGTGGCCGTGAGAGCGGCTGCCACTGACGACGGAGACTGATCACCACGTCGGTCCGTCCCGATGCGAATATGCAGCCAGTGGACGCGCCAACACGCGAGAAGAGCAGAGAACGGACCAATGGCACGCCAACATGCAGGCCAGTGGCCGTGAGAGCGGCTGCCACTGACGACGGAGACTGATCACCACGTCGGTCCGTCCCGATGCGAATATGCAGCCAGTGGACGCGCCCAACACGCGAGAAGAGCAGAGAAACGGACCGATGGCACGCCAACATGCAGACCAATGGCCGTGAGAGCGGCTGCCAGCGACGACGGAGACTGGCACCATGTCGGTCGTCCCGATGCGAATATGCAGCCAGTGGGACGCGCCAAACACGCGAGAAGAGCAGAGAAACGGACCGATGGCACGCCAACATGCAGGACCAATGGCCGTGAGAGCGGCTGCCAGCTGACGACGGAGACTGGCACCATGTCGGTCCGTCCCGATGCGAATATGCAGCCAGTGGACGCGCCAACACGCGAGAAGAGCAGAGAAACGGACCGATGGCACGCCAACATGCAGACCAATGGCCGTGAGAGCGGCTGCCAGCGACGACGGAGACTGGCCACCATGTCGGTCCGTCTCGATGCGAATATGCAGCCAGTGGACGCGCCAACACGCGAGAAGAGCAGAGAAACGGACCGATGGCACGCCAACATGCAGACCAATGGCCGTGAGAG
The DNA here is from genome assembly GCA_024867545.1 of Phytopythium helicoides. Classification (NCBI taxonomy): domain Eukaryota; phylum Oomycota; class Peronosporomycetes; order Pythiales; family Pythiaceae; genus Phytopythium; species Phytopythium helicoides. The sequence continues at coordinate 700,099 of JANFNE010000012.1, read as the reverse complement.
CGGCTGCCAGCGACGACGGAGACTGGCCACCATGTCGGTCCGTCTCGATGCGAATATGCAGCCAGTGGACGCGCCAACACGCGAGAAGAGCAGAGAAACGGACCGATGGCACGCCAACATGCAGACCAATGGCCGTGAGAGCGGCTGCCAGCGACGACGGAGACTGGCCACCATTGTCGGTCCCGTCCCGATGCGAATATGCAGCCAGTGGACGCGCCAACCACGCGAGAAGAGCAGAGAAAACGGACCGATGGCACGCCAACATTGCAGACCAATGGCCGTGAGAGCGGCTGCCAGCGACGACGGAGACTGGCCACCATGTCGGTCGTCTCGATGCGAATATGCAGCCAGTGGACGCGCCAACACGCGAGAAGAGCAGAGAAAACGGACCGATGGCACGCCAACATGCAGACCAATGGCCGTGAGAGCGGCTGCCCAGCGGACGACGGAGACTGGCCACCATGTCGGTCCGTCTCGATGCGAATATGCAGCCAGTGACGCGCCAACACGCGAGAAGAGCAGAGAAACGGACCGATGGCACGCCAACATGCAGGACCAATGGCCGTGAGAGCGGCTGCCAGCGACCGACGGAGACTGGCCACCATGTCGGACCGTCACGATGCGAATATGCAGCCAGTGGACGCGCCAACCACGCGAGAAGAGCAGAGAAACGGACCGATGGCACGCCAACATGCAGACCAATGGCCGTGAGAGCGGCTGCCAGCGACGACGGAGACTGGCCACCATGTCGGTCCGTCCGATGCGAATATGCAGCCAGTGGACGCGCCAACACGCGAGAAGAGCAGAGAACGGACCGATGGCACGCCAACATGCAGACCAATGGCCGTGAGAGCGGCCTGCCAGCGACGACGGAGACTGGCCACCATGTCGGTCCGTCTCCGATGCGAATATGCAGCCAGTGGACGCGCCAACCACGCGAGAAGAGCAGAGAAACGGACCGATGGCACGCCAACATGCAGACCAATGGCGTGAGAGCGGCTGCCAGCGACGACGGAGACTGGCCACCATGTCGGTCCCGTCTCGATGCGAATATGCAGCCAGTGGACGCGCCAACACGCGAGAAGAGCAGAGAAACGGACCGATGGCACGCCAACATGCAGACCAATGGCCGTGAGAGCGGCTGCCAGCGACGACGGAGACTGGCCACCATGTCGGTCCGTCCCGATGCGAATATGCAGCAGTGGACGCGCCAACACGCGAGAAGAGCAGAGAAACGGACCGATGGCACGCCAACATGCAGACCAATGGCCGTGAGAGCGGCTGCCAGCGACGACGGAGACTGGCCACCATGTCGGTCCGTCCCGATGCGAATATGCAGCCAGTGGACGCGCCAACACGCGAGAAGAGCAGAGAAACGGACCGATGGCACGCCAACATGCAGACCAATGGCCGTGAGAGCGGCTGCCAGCGACGACGGAGACTGGCCACCATGTCGGTCCGTCCCGATGCGAATATGCAGCCAGTGGACGCGCCAACACGCGAGAAGAGCAGAGAAACGGACCGATGGCACGCCAACATGCAGACCAATGGCCGTGAGAGCGGCTGCCAGCGACGACGGAGACTGGCCACCATGTCGGTCCGTCCCGATGCGAATATGCAGCCAGTGGACGCGCCAACACGCGAGAAGAGCAGAGAAACGGACCGATGGCACGCCAACATGCAGACCAATGGCCGTGAGAGCGGCTGCCAGCGACGACGGAGACTGGCCACCATGTCGGTCCGTCCCGATGCGAATATGCAGCCAGTGGACGCGCCAACACGCGAGAAGAGCAGAGAAACGGACCGATGGCACGCCAACATGCAGACCAATGGCCGTGAGAGCGGCTGCCAGCGACGACGGAGACTGGCCACCATGTCGGTCCGTCCCGATGCGAATATGCAGCCAGTGGACGCGCCAACACGCGAGAAGAGCAGAGAAACGGACCGATGGCACGCCAACATGCAGACCAATGGCCGTGAGAGCGGCTGCCAGCGACGACGGAGACTGGCCACCATGTCGGTCCGTCCCGATGCGAATATGCAGCCAGTGGACGCGCCAACACGCGAGAAGAGCAGAGAAACGGACCGATGGCACGCCAACATGCAGACCAATGGCCGTGAGAGCGGCTGCCAGCGACGACGGAGACTGGCCACCATGTCGGTCCGTCCCGATGCGAATATGCAGCCAGTGGACGCGCCAACACGCGAGAAGAGCAGAGAAACGGACCGATGGCACGCCAACATGCAGACCAATGGCCGTGAGAGCGGCTGCCAGCGACGACGGAGACTGGCCACCATGTCGGTCCGTCCCGATGCGAATATGCAGCCAGTGGACGCGCCAACACGCGAGAAGAGCAGAGAAACGGACCGATGGCACGCCAACATGCAGACCAATGGCCGTGAGAGCGGCTGCCAGCGACGACGGAGACTGGCCACCATGTCGGTCCGTCCCGATGCGAATATGCAGCCAGTGGACGCGCCAACACGCGAGAAGAGCAGAGAAACGGACCGATGGCACGCCAACATGCAGACCAATGGCCGTGAGAGCGGCTGCCAGCGACGACGGAGACTGGCCACCATGTCGGTCCGTCCCGATGCGAATATGCAGCCAGTGGACGCGCCAACACGCGAGAAGAGCAGAGAAACGGACCGATGGCACGCCAACATGCAGACCAATGGCCGTGAGAGCGGCTGCCAGCGACGACGGAGACTGGCCACCATGTCGGTCCGTCCCGATGCGAATATGCAGCCAGTGGACGCGCCAACACGCGAGAAGAGCAGAGAAACGGACCGATGGCACGCCAACATGCAGACCAATGGCCGTGAGAGCGGCTGCCAGCGACGACGGAGACTGGCCACCATGTCGGTCCGTCCCGATGCGAATATGCAGCCAGTGGACGCGCCAACACGCGAGAAGAGCAGAGAAACGGACCGATGGCACGCCAACATGCAGACCAATGGCCGTGAGAGCGGCTGCCAGCGACGACGGAGACTGGCCACCATGTCGGTCCGTCCCGATGCGAATATGCAGCCAGTGGACGCGCCAACACGCGAGAAGAGCAGAGAAACGGACCGATGGCACGCCAACATGCAGACCAATGGCCGTGAGAGCGGCTGCCAGCGACGACGGAGACTGGCCACCATGTCGGTCCGTCCCGATGCGAATATGCAGCCAGTGGACGCGCCAACACGCGAGAAGAGCAGAGAAACGGACCGATGGCACGCCAACATGCAGACCAATGGCCGTGAGAGCGGCTGCCAGCGACGACGGAGACTGGCCACCATGTCGGTCCGTCCCGATGCGAATATGCAGCCAGTGGACGCGCCAACACGCGAGAAGAGCAGAGAAACGGACCGATGGCACGCCAACATGCAGACCAATGGCCGTGAGAGCGGCTGCCAGCGACGACGGAGACTGGCCACCATGTCGGTCCGTCCCGATGCGAATATGCAGCCAGTGGACGCGCCAACACGCGAGAAGAGCAGAGAAACGGACCGATGGCACGCCAACATGCAGACCAATGGCCGTGAGAGCGGCTGCCAGCGACGACGGAGACTGGCCACCATGTCGGTCCGTCCCGATGCGAATATGCAGCCAGTGGACGCGCCAACACGCGAGAAGAGCAGAGAAACGGACCGATGGCACGCCAACATGCAGACCAATGGCCGTGAGAGCGGCTGCCAGCGACGACGGAGACTGGCCACCATGTCGGTCCGTCCCGATGCGAATATGCAGCCAGTGGACGCGCCAACACGCGAGAAGAGCAGAGAAACGGACCGATGGCACGCCAACATGCAGACCAATGGCCGTGAGAGCGGCTGCCAGCGACGACGGAGACTGGCCACCATGTCGGTCCGTCCCGATGCGAATATGCAGCCAGTGGACGCGCCAACACGCGAGAAGAGCAGAGAAACGGACCGATGGCACGCCAACATGCAGACCAATGGCCGTGAGAGCGGCTGCCAGCGACGACGGAGACTGGCCACCATGTCGGTCCGTCCCGATGCGAATATGCAGCCAGTGGACGCGCCAACACGCGAGAAGAGCAGAGAAACGGACCGATGGCACGCCAACATGCAGACCAATGGCCGTGAGAGCGGCTGCCAGCGACGACGGAGACTGGCCACCATGTCGGTCCGTCTCGATGCGAATATGCAGCCAGTGGACGCGCCAACACGCGAGAAGAGCAGAGAAACGGACCGATGGCACGCCACATGCAGACCAATGGCCGTGAGAGCGGCTGCCAGCGACGACGGAGACTGGCCACCATGTCGGTCCGTCCCGATGCGAATATGCAGCCAGTGGACGCGCCAACACGCGAGAAGAGCAGAGAAACGGACCGATGGCACGCCAACATGCAGACCAATGGCCGTGAGAGCGGCTGCCAGCGACGACGGAGACTGGCCACCATGTCGGTCCGTCTCGATGCGAATATGCAGCCAGTGGACGCGCCAACACGCGAGAAGAGCAGAGAAACGGACCGATGGCACGCCAACATGCAGACCAATGGCCGTGAGAGCGGCTGCCAGCGACGACGGAGGACTGGCCACCATGTCGGTCCGTCTCGATGCGAATATGCAGCCAGTGGACGCGCCAACACGCGAGAAGAGCAGAGAAACGGACCGATGGCACGCCAACATGCAGACCAATGGCCGTGAGAGCGGCTGCCAGCGACGACGGAGACTGGCCACCATGTCGGTCCGTCCCGATGCGAATATGCAGCCAGTGGACGCGCCAACACGCGAGAAGAGCAGAGAAACGGACCGATGGCACGCCAACATGCAGACCAATGGCCGTGAGAGCGGCTGCCAGCGACGACGGAGACTGGCCACCATGTCGGTCCGTCTCGATGCGAATATGCAGCCAGTGGACGCGCCAACACGCGAGAAGAGCAGAGAAACGGACCGATGGCACGCCAACATGCAGACCAATGGCCGTGAGAGCGGCTGCCAGCGACGACGGAGACTGGCCACCATGTCGGTCCGTCCCGATGCGAATATGCAGCCAGTGGACGCGCCAACACGCGAGAAGAGCAGAGAAACGGACCGATGGCACGCCAACATGCAGACCAATGGCCGTGAGAGCGGCTGCCAGCGACGACGGAGACTGGCCACCATGTCGGTCCGTCCCGATGCGAATATGCAGCCAGTGGACGCGCCAACACGCGAGAAGAGCAGAGAAACGGACCGATGGCACGCCAACATGCAGACCAATGGCCGTGAGAGCGGCTGCCAGCGACGACGGAGACTGGCCACCATGTCGGTCCGTCCCGATGCGAATATGCAGCCAGTGGACGCGCCAACACGCGAGAAGAGCAGAGAAACGGACCGATGGCACGCCAACATGCAGACCAATGGCCGTGAGAGCGGCTGCCAGCGACGACGGAGACTGGCCACCATGTCGGTCCGTCCCGATGCGAATATGCAGCCAGTGGACGCGCCAACACGCGAGAAGAGCAGAGAAACGGACCGATGGCACGCCAACATGCAGACCAATGGCCGTGAGAGCGGCTGCCAGCGACGACGGAGACTGGCCACCATGTCGGTCCGTCCCGATGCGAATATGCAGCCAGTGGACGCGCCAACACGCGAGAAGAGCAGAGAAACGGACCGATGGCACGCCAACATGCAGACCAATGGCCGTGAGAGCGGCTGCCAGCGACGACGGAGACTGGCCACCATGTCGGTCCGTCCCGATGCGAATATGCAGCCAGTGGACGCGCCAACACGCGAGAAGAGCAGAGAAACGGACCGATGGCACGCCAACATGCAGACCAATGGCCGTGAGAGCGGCTGCCAGCGACGACGGAGACTGGCCACCATGTCGGTCCGTCCCGATGCGAATATGCAGCCAGTGGACGCGCCAACACGCGAGAAGAGCAGAGAAACGGACCGATGGCACGCCAACATGCAGACCAATGGCCGTGAGAGCGGCTGCCAGCGACGACGGAGACTGGCCACCATGTCGGTCCGTCCCGATGCGAATATGCAGCCAGTGGACGCGCCAACACGCGAGAAGAGCAGAGAAACGGACCGATGGCACGCCAACATGCAGACCAATGGCCGTGAGAGCGGCTGCCAGCGACGACGGAGACTGGCCACCATGTCGGTCCGTCCCGATGCGAATATGCAGCCAGTGGACGCGCCAACACGCGAGAAGAGCAGAGAAACGGACCGATGGCACGCCAACATGCAGACCAATGGCCGTGAGAGCGGCTGCCAGCGACGACGGAGACTGGCCACCATGTCGGTCCGTCCCGATGCGAATATGCAGCCAGTGGACGCGCCAACACGCGAGAAGAGCAGAGAAACGGACCGATGGCACGCCAACATGCAGACCAATGGCCGTGAGAGCGGCTGCCAGCGACGACGGAGACTGGCCACCATGTCGGTCCGTCCCGATGCGAATATGCAGCCAGTGGACGCGCCAACACGCGAGAAGAGCAGAGAAACGGACCGATGGCACGCCAACATGCAGATCAATGGCTGTGAGAGCGGCTGCCAGCGACGACGGAGACTGGCCACCATGTCGGTCCGTCCCGATGCGAATATGCAGCCAGTGGACGCGCCAACACGCGAGAAGAGCAGAGAAACGGACCGATGGCACGCCAACATGCAGATCAATGGCCGTGAGAGCGGCTGCCAGCGACGACGGAGACTGGCCACCATGTCGGTCCGTCCCGATGCGAATATGCAGCCAGTGGACGCGCCAACACGCGAGAAGAGCAGAGAAACGGACCGATGGCACGCCAACATGCAGACCAATGGCCGTGAGAGCGGCTGCCAGCGACGACGGAGACTGGCCACCATGTCGGTCCGTCCCGATGCGAATATGCAGCCAGTGGGCGCGCCAACACGCGAGAAGAGCAGAGAAACGGACCGATGGCACGCCAACATGCAGACCAATGGCCGTGAGAGCGGCTGCCAGCGACGACGGAGACTGGCCACCATGTCGGTCCGTCCCGATGCGAATATGCAGCCAGTGGACGCGCCAACACGCGAGAAGAGCAGAGAAACGGACCGATGGCACGCCAACATGCAGACCAATGGCCGTGAGAGCGGCTGCCAGCGACGACGGAGACTGGCCACCATGTCGGTCCGTCCCGATGCGAATATGCAGCCAGTGGACGCGCCAACACGCGAGAAGAGCAGAGAAACGGACCGATGGCACGCCAACATGCAGATCAATGGCCGTGAGAGCGGCTGCCAGCGACGACGGAGACTGGCCACCATGTCGGTCCGTCCCGATGCGAATATGCAGCCAGTGGACGCGCCAACACGCGAGAAGAGCAGAGAAACGGACCGATGGCACGCCAACATGCAGATCAATGGCCGTGAGAGCGGCTGCCAGCGACGACGGAGACTGGCCACCATGTCGGTCCGTCCCGATGCGAATATGCAGCCAGTGGACGCGCCAACACGCGAGAAGAGCAGAGAAACGGACCGATGGCACGCCAACATGCAGACCAATGGCCGTGAGAGCGGCTGCCAGCGACGACGGAGACTGGCCACCATGTCGGTCCGTCTCGATGCGAATATGCAGCCAGTGGACGCGCCAACACGCGAGAAGAGCAGAGAAACGGACCGATGGCACGCCAACATGCAGACCAATGGCCGTGAGAGCGGCTGCCAGCGACGACGGAGACTGGCCACCATGTCGGTCCGTCTCGATGCGAATATGCAGCCAGTGGACGCGCCAACACGCGAGAAGAGCAGAGAAACGGACCGATGGCACGCCAACATGCAGACCAATGGCCGTGAGAGCGGCTGCCAGCGACGACGGAGACTGGCCACCATGTCGGTCCGTCTCGATGCGAATATGCAGCCAGTGGACGCGCCAACACGCGAGAAGAGCAGAGAAACGGACCGATGGCACGCCAACATGCAGACCAATGGCCGTGAGAGCGGCTGCCAGCGACGACGGAGACTGGCCACCATGTCGGTCCGTCTCGATGCGAATATGCAGCCAGTGGACGCGCCAACACGCGAGAAGAGCAGAGAAACGGACCGATGGCACGCCAACATGCAGACCAATGGCCGTGAGAGCGGCTGCCAGCGACGACGGAGACTGGCCACCATGTCGGTCCGTCCCGATGCGAATATGCAGCCAGTGGACGCGCCAACACGCGAGAAGAGCAGAGAAACGGACCGATGGCACGCCAACATGCAGACCAATGGCCGTGAGAGCGGCTGCCAGCGACGACGGAGACTGGCCACCATGTCGGTCCGTCCCGATGCGAATATGCAGCCAGTGGACGCGCCAACACGCGAGAAGAGCAGAGAAACGGACCGATGGCACGCCAACATGCAGACCAATGGCCGTGAGAGCGGCTGCCAGCGACGACGGAGACTGGCCACCATGTCGGTCCGTCCCGATGCGAATATGCAGCCAGTGGACGCGCCAACACGCGAGAAGAGCAGAGAAACGGACCGATGGCACGCCAACATGCAGACCAATGGCCGTGAGAGCGGCTGCCAGCGACGACGGAGACTGGCCACCATGTCGGTCCGTCTCGATGCGAATATGCAGCCAGTGGACGCGCCAACACGCGAGAAGAGCAGAGAAACGGACCGATGGCACGCCAACATGCAGACCAATGGCCGTGAGAGCGGCTGCCAGCGACGACGGAGACTGGCCACCATGTCGGTCCGTCCCGATGCGAATATGCAGCCAGTGGACGCGCCAACACGCGAGAAGAGCAGAGAAACGGACCGATGGCACGCCAACATGCAGACCAATGGCCGTGAGAGCGGCTGCCAGCGACGACGGAGACTGGCCACCATGTCGGTCCGTCTCGATGCGAATATGCAGCCAGTGGACGCGCCAACACGCGAGAAGAGCAGAGAAACGGACCGATGGCACGCCAACATGCAGACCAATGGCCGTGAGAGCGGCTGCCAGCGACGACGGAGACTGGCCACCATGTCGGTCCGTCCCGATGCGAATATGCAGCCAGTGGACGCGCCAACACGCGAGAAGAGCAGAGAAACGGACCGATGGCACGCCAACATGCAGACCAATGGCCGTGAGAGCGGCTGCCAGCGACGACGGAGACTGGCCACCATGTCGGTCCGTCTCGATGCGAATATGCAGCCAGTGGACGCGCCAACACGCGAGAAGAGCAGAGAAACGGACCGATGGCACGCCAACATGCAGACCAATGGCCGTGAGAGCGGCTGCCAGCGACGACGGAGACTGGCCACCATGTCGGTCCGTCCCGATGCGAATATGCAGCCAGTGGACGCGCCAACACGCGAGAAGAGCAGAGAAACGGACCGATGGCACGCCAACATGCAGACCAATGGCCGTGAGAACGGCTGCCAGCGACGACGGAGACTGGCCACCATGTCGGTCCGTCCCGATGCGAATATGCAGCCAGTGGACGCGCCAACACGCGAGAAGAGCAGAGAAACGGACCGATGGCACGCCAACATGCAGACCAATGGCCGTGAGAGCGGCTGCCAGCGACGACGGAGACTGGCCACCATGTCGGTCCGTCTCGATGCGAATATGCAGCCAGTGGACGCGCCAACACGCGAGAAGAGCAGAGAAACGGACCGATGGCACGCCAACATGCAGACCAATGGCCGTGAGAGCGGCTGCCAGCGACGACGGAGACTGGCCACCATGTCGGTCCGTCCCGATGCGAATATGCAGCCAGTGGACGCGCCAACACGCGAGAAGAGCAGAGAAACGGACCGATGGCACGCCAACATGCAGACCAATGGCCGTGAGAGCGGCTGCCAGCGACGACGGAGACTGGCCACCATGTCGGTCCGTCCCGATGCGAATATGCAGCCAGTGGACGCGCCAACACGCGAGAAGAGCAGAGAAACGGACCGATGGCACGCCAACATGCAGACCAATGGCCGTGAGAGCGGCTGCCAGCGACGACGGAGACTGGCCACCATGTCGGTCCGTCCCGATGCGAATATGCAGCCAGTGGACGCGCCAACACGCGAGAAGAGCAGAGAAACGGACCGATGGCACGCCAACATGCAGACCAATGGCCGTGAGAGCGGCTGCCAGCGACGACGGAGACTGGCCACCATGTCGGTCCGTCCCGATGCGAATATGCAGCCAGTGGACGCGCCAACACGCGAGAAGAGCAGAGAAACGGACCGATGGCACGCCAACATGCAGACCAATGGCCGTGAGAGCGGCTGCCAGCGACGACGGAGACTGGCCACCATGTCGGTCCGTCCCGATGCGAATATGCAGCCAGTGGACGCGCCAACACGCGAGAAGAGCAGAGAAACGGACCGATGGCACGCCAACATGCAGACCAATGGCCGTGAGAGCGGCTGCCAGCGACGACGGAGACTGGCCACCATGTCGGTCCGTCCCGATGCGAATATGCAGCCAGTGGACGCGCCAACACGCGAGAAGAGCAGAGAAACGGACCGATGGCACGCCAACATGCAGACCAATGGCCGTGAGAGCGGCTGCCAGCGACGACGGAGACTGGCCACCATGTCGGTCCGTCTCGATGCGAATATGCAGCCAGTGGACGCGCCAACACGCGAGAAGAGCAGAGAAACGGACCGATGGCACGCCAACATGCAGACCAATGGCCGTGAGAGCGGCTGCCAGCGACGACGGAGACTGGCCACCATGTCGGTCCGTCCCGATGCGAATATGCAGCCAGTGGACGCGCCAACACGCGAGAAGAGCAGAGAAACGGACCGATGGCACGCCAACATGCAGACCAATGGCCGTGAGAGCGGCTGCCAGCGACGACGGAGACTGGCCACCATGTCGGTCCGTCCCGATGCGAATATGCAGCCAGTGGACGCGCCAACACGCGAGAAGAGCAGAGAAACGGACCGATGGCACGCCAACATGCAGACCAATGGCCGTGAGAGCGGCTGCCAGCGACGACGGAGACTGGCCACCATGTCGGTCCGTCTCGATGCGAATATGCAGCCAGTGGACGCGCCAACACGCGAGAAGAGCAGAGAAACGGACCGATGGCACGCCAACATGCAGACCAATGGCCGTGAGAGCGGCTGCCAGCAACGACGGAGACTGGCCACCATGTCGGTCCGTCCCGATGCGAATATGCAGCCAGTGGACGCGCCAACACGCGAGAAGAGCAGAGAAACGGACCGATGGCACGCCAACATGCAGACCAATGGCCGTGAGAGCGGCTGCCAGCGACGACGGAGACTGGCCACCATGTCGGTCCGTCTCGATGCGAATATGCAGCCAGTGGACGCGCCAACACGCGAGAAGAGCAGAGAAACGGACCGATGGCACGCCAACATGCAGACCAATGGCCGTGAGAGCGGCTGCCAGCAACGACGGAGACTGGCCACCATGTCGGTCCGTCCCGATGCGAATATGCAGCCAGTGGACGCGCCAACACGCGAGAAGAGCAGAGAAACGGACCGATGGCACGCCAACATGCAGACCAATGGCCGTGAGAGCGGCTGCCAGCGACGACGGAGACTGGCCACCATGTCGGTCCGTCCCGATGCGAATATGCAGCCAGTGGACGCGCCAACACGCGAGAAGAGCAGAGAAACGGACCGATGGCACGCCAACATGCAGACCAATGGCCGTGAGAGCGGCTGCCAGCGACGACGGAGACTGGCCACCATGTCGATCCGTCCCGATGCGAATATGCAGCCAGTGGACGCGCCAACACGCGAGAAGAGCAGAGAAACGGACCGATGGCACGCCAACATGCAGACCAATGGCCGTGAGAGCGGCTGCCAGCGACGACGGAGACTGGCCACCATGTCGGTCCGTCCCGATGCGAATATGCAGCCAGTGGACGCGCCAACACGCGAGAAGAGCAGAGAAACGGACCGATGGCACGCCAACATGCAGACCAATGGCCGTGAGAGCGGCTGCCAGCGACGACGGAGACTGGCCACCATGTCGGTCCGTCCCGATGCGAATATGCAGCCAGTGGACGCGCCAACACGCGAGAAGAGCAGAGAAACGGACCGATGGCACGCCAACATGCAGACCAATGGCCGTGAGAGCGGCTGCCAGCGACGACGGAGACTGGCCACCATGTCGGTCCGTCTCGATGCGAATATGCAGCCAGTGGACGCGCCAACACGCGAGAAGAGCAGAGAAACGGACCGATGGCACGCCAACATGCAGACCAATGGCCGTGAGAGCGGCTGCCAGCGACGACGGAGACTGGCCACCATGTCGGTCCGTCCCGATGCGAATATGCAGCCAGTGGACGCGCCAACACGCGAGAAGAGCAGAGAAACGGACCGATGGCACGCCAACATGCAGACCAATGGCCGTGAGAGCGGCTGCCAGCGACGACGGAGACTGGCCACCATGTCGGTCCGTCTCGATGCGAATATGCAGCCAGTGGACGCGCCAACACGCGAGAAGAGCAGAGAAACGGACCGATGGCACGCCAACATGCAGACCAATGGCCGTGAGAGCGGCTGCCAGCGACGACGGAGACTGGCCACCATGTCGGTCCGTCCCGATGCGAATATGCAGCCAGTGGACGCGCCAACACGCGAGAAGAGCAGAGAAACGGACCGATGGCACGCCAACATGCAGACCAATGGCCGTGAGAGCGGCTGCCAGCGACGACGGAGACTGGCCACCATGTCGGTCCGTCCCGATGCGAATATGCAGCCAGTGGACGCGCCAACACGCGAGAAGAGCAGAGAAACGGACCGATGGCACGCCAACATGCAGACCAATGGCCGTGAGAGCGGCTGCCAGCGACGACGGAGACTGGCCACCATGTCGGTCCGTCTCGATGCGAATATGCAGCCAGTGGACGCGCCAACACGCGAGAAGAGCAGAGAAACGGACCGATGGCACGCCAACATGCAGACCAATGGCCGTGAGAGCGGCTGCCAGCGACGACGGAGACTGGCCACCATGTCGGTCCGTCCCGATGCGAATATGCAGCCAGTGGACGCGCCAACACGCGAGAAGAGCAGAGAAACGGACCGATGGCACGCCAACATGCAGACCAATGGCCGTGAGAGCGGCTGCCAGCGACGACGGAGACTGGCCACCATGTCGGTCCGTCCCGATGCGAATATGCAGCCAGTGGACGCGCCAACACGCGAGAAGAGCAGAGAAACGGACCGATGGCACGCCAACATGCAGACCAATGGCCGTGAGAGCGGCTGCCAGCGACGACGGAGACTGGCCACCATGTCGGTCCGTCTCGATGCGAATATGCAGCCAGTGGACGCGCCAACACGCGAGAAGAGCAGAGAAACGGACCGATGGCACGCCAACATGCAGACCAATGGCCGTGAGAGCGGCTGCCAGCAACGACGGAGACTGGCCACCATGTCGGTCCGTCCCGATGCGAATATGCAGCCAGTGGACGCGCCAACACGCGAGAAGAGCAGAGAAACGGACCGATGGCACGCCAACATGCAGACCAATGGCCGTGAGAGCGGCTGCCAGCGACGACGGAGACTGGCCACCATGTCGGTCCGTCCCGATGCGAATATGCAGCCAGTGGACGCGCCAACACGCGAGAAGAGCAGAGAAACGGACCGATGGCACGCCAACATGCAGACCAATGGCCGTGAGAGCGGCTGCCAGCGACGACGGAGACTGGCCACCATGTCGGTCCGTCCCGATGCGAATATGCAGCCAGTGGACGCGCCAACACGCGAGAAGAGCAGAGAAACGGACCGATGGCACGCCAACATGCAGACCAATGGCCGTGAGAGCGGCTGCCAGCGACGACGGAGACTGGCCACCATGTCGGTCCGTCTCGATGCGAATATGCAGCCAGTGGACGCGCCAACACGCGAGAAGAGCAGAGAAACGGACCGATGGCACGCCAACATGCAGACCAATGGCCGTGAGAGCGGCTGCCAGCGACGACGGAGACTGGCCACCATGTCGGTCCGTCCCGATGCGAATATGCAGCCAGTGGACGCGCCAACACGCGAGAAGAGCAGAGAAACGGACCGATGGCACGCCAACATGCAGACCAATGGCCGTGAGAGCGGCTGCCAGCGACGACGGAGACTGGCCACCATGTCGGTCCGTCCCGATGCGAATATGCAGCCAGTGGACGCGCCAACACGCGAGAAGAGCAGAGAAACGGACCGATGGCACGCCAACATGCAGACCAATGGCCGTGAGAGCGGCTGCCAGCGACGACGGAGACTGGCCACCATGTCGGTCCGTCCCGATGCGAATATGCAGCCAGTGGACGCGCCAACACGCGAGAAGAGCAGAGAAACGGACCGATGGCACGCCAACATGCAGACCAATGGCCGTGAGAGCGGCTGCCAGCAACGACGGAGACTGGCCACCATGTCGGTCCGTCCCGATGCGAATATGCAGCCAGTGGACGCGCCAACACGCGAGAAGAGCAGAGAAACGGACCGATGGCACGCCAACATGCAGACCAATGGCCGTGAGAGCGGCTGCCAGCGACGACGGAGACTGGCCACCATGTCGGTCCGTCTCGATGCGAATATGCAGCCAGTGGACGCGCCAACACGCGAGAAGAGCAGAGAAACGGACCGATGGCACGCCAACATGCAGACCAATGGCCGTGAGAGCGGCTGCCAGCGACGACGGAGACTGGCCACCATGTCGGTCCGTCCCGATGCGAATATGCAGCCAGTGGACGCGCCAACACGCGAGAAGAGCAGAGAAACGGACCGATGGCACGCCAACATGCAGACCAATGGCCGTGAGAGCGGCTGCCAGCGACGACGGAGACTGGCCACCATGTCGGTCCGTCTCGATGCGAATATGCAGCCAGTGGACGCGCCAACACGCGAGAAGAGCAGAGAAACGGACCGATGGCACGCCAACATGCAGACCAATGGCCGTGAGAGCGGCTGCCAGCGACGACGGAGACTGGCCACCATGTCGGTCCGTCCCGATGCGAATATGCAGCCAGTGGACGCGCCAACACGCGAGAAGAGCAGAGAAACGGACCGATGGCACGCCAACATGCAGACCAATGGCCGTGAGAGCGGCTGCCAGCGACGACGGAGACTGGCCACCATGTCGGTCCGTCCCGATGCGAATATGCAGCCAGTGGACGCGCCAACACGCGAGAAGAGCAGAGAAACGGACCGATGGCACGCCAACATGCAGACCAATGGCCGTGAGAGCGGCTGCCAGCGACGACGGAGACTGGCCACCATGTCGGTCCGTCCCGATGCGAATATGCAGCCAGTGGACGCGCCAACACGCGAGAAGAGCAGAGAAACGGACCGATGGCACGCCAACATGCAGACCAATGGCCGTGAGAGCGGCTGCCAGCGACGACGGAGACTGGCCACCATGTCGGTCCGTCTCGATGCGAATATGCAGCCAGTGGACGCGCCAACACGCGAGAAGAGCAGAGAAACGGACCGATGGCACGCCAACATGCAGACCAATGGCCGTGAGAGCGGCTGCCAGCGACGACGGAGACTGGCCACCATGTCGGTCCGTCCCGATGCGAATATGCAGCCAGTGGACGCGCCAACACGCGAGAAGAGCAGAGAAACGGACCGATGGCACGCCAACATGCAGACCAATGGCCGTGAGAGCGGCTGCCAGCGACGACGGAGACTGGCCACCATGTCGGTCCGTCCCGATGCGAATATGCAGCCAGTGGACGCGCCAACACGCGAGAAGAGCAGAGAAACGGACCGATGGCACGCCAACATGCAGACCAATGGCCGTGAGAGCGGCTGCCAGCGACGACGGAGACTGGCCACCATGTCGGTCCGTCTCGATGCGAATATGCAGCCAGTGGACGCGCCAACACGCGAGAAGAGCAGAGAAACGGACCGATGGCACGCCAACATGCAGACCAATGGCCGTGAGAGCGGCTGCCAGCGACGACGGAGACTGGCCACCATGTCGGTCCGTCCCGATGCGAATATGCAGCCAGTGGACGCGCCAACACGCGAGAAGAGCAGAGAAACGGACCGATGGCACGCCAACATGCAGACCAATGGCCGTGAGAGCGGCTGCCAGCGACGACGGAGACTGGCCACCATGTCGGTCCGTCCCGATGCGAATATGCAGCCAGTGGACGCGCCAACACGCGAGAAGAGCAGAGAAACGGACCGATGGCACGCCAACATGCAGACCAATGGCCGTGAGAGCGGCTGCCAGCAACGACGGAGACTGGCCACCATGTCGGTCCGTCCCGATGCGAATATGCAGCCAGTGGACGCGCCAACACGCGAGAAGAGCAGAGAAACGGACCGATGGCACGCCAACATGCAGACCAATGGCCGTGAGAGCGGCTGCCAGCGACGACGGAGACTGGCCACCATGTCGGTCCGTCCCGATGCGAATATGCAGCCAGTGGACGCGCCAACACGCGAGAAGAGCAGAGAAACGGACCGATGGCACGCCAACATGCAGACCAATGGCCGTGAGAGCGGCTGCCAGCGACGACGGAGACTGGCCACCATGTCGGTCCGTCCCGATGCGAATATGCAGCCAGTGGACGCGCCAACACGCGAGAAGAGCAGAGAAACGGACCGATGGCACGCCAACATGCAGACCAATGGCCGTGAGAGCGGCTGCCAGCGACGACGGAGACTGGCCACCATGTCGGTCCGTCCCGATGCGAATATGCAGCCAGTGGACGCGCCAACACGCGAGAAGAGCAGAGAAACGGACCGATGGCACGCCAACATGCAGACCAATGGCCGTGAGAGCGGCTGCCAGCGACGACGGAGACTGGCCACCATGTCGGTCCGTCCCGATGCGAATATGCAGCCAGTGGACGCGCCAACACGCGAGAAGAGCAGAGAAACGGACCGATGGCACGCCAACATGCAGACCAATGGCCGTGAGAGCGGCTGCCAGCGACGACGGAGACTGGCCACCATGTCGGTCCGTCTCGATGCGAATATGCAGCCAGTGGACGCGCCAACACGCGAGAAGAGCAGAGAAACGGACCGATGGCACGCCAACATGCAGACCAATGGCCGTGAGAGCGGCTGCCAGCAACGACGGAGACTGGCCACCATGTCGGTCCGTCCCGATGCGAATATGCAGCCAGTGGACGCGCCAACACGCGAGAAGAGCAGAGAAACGGACCGATGGCACGCCAACATGCAGACCAATGGCCGTGAGAGCGGCTGCCAGCGACGACGGAGACTGGCCACCATGTCGGTCCGTCTCGATGCGAATATGCAGCCAGTGGACGCGCCAACACGCGAGAAGAGCAGAGAAACGGACCGATGGCACGCCAACATGCAGACCAATGGCCGTGAGAGCGGCTGCCAGCGACGACGGAGACTGGCCACCATGTCGGTCCGTCCCGATGCGAATATGCAGCCAGTGGACGCGCCAACACGCGAGAAGAGCAGAGAAACGGACCGATGGCACGCCAACATGCAGACCAATGGCCGTGAGAGCGGCTGCCAGCGACGACGGAGACTGGCCACCATGTCGGTCCGTCTCGATGCGAATATGCAGCCAGTGGACGCGCCAACACGCGAGAAGAGCAGAGAAACGGACCGATGGCACGCCAACATGCAGACCAATGGCCGTGAGAGCGGCTGCCAGCGACGACGGAGACTGGCCACCATGTCGGTCCGTCCCGATGCGAATATGCAGCCAGTGGACGCGCCAACACGCGAGAAGAGCAGAGAAACGGACCGATGGCACGCCAACATGCAGACCAATGGCCGTGAGAGCGGCTGCCAGCGACGACGGAGACTGGCCACCATGTCGGTCCGTCCCGATGCGAATATGCAGCCAGTGGACGCGCCAACACGCGAGAAGAGCAGAGAAACGGACCGATGGCACGCCAACATGCAGACCAATGGCCGTGAGAGCGGCTGCCAGCGACGACGGAGACTGGCCACCATGTCGGTCCGTCCCGATGCGAATATGCAGCCAGTGGACGCGCCAACACGCGAGAAGAGCAGAGAAACGGACCGATGGCACGCCAACATGCAGACCAATGGCCGTGAGAGCGGCTGCCAGCGACGACGGAGACTGGCCACCATGTCGGTCCGTCCCGATGCGAATATGCAGCCAGTGGACGCGCCAACACGCGAGAAGAGCAGAGAAACGGACCGATGGCACGCCAACATGCAGACCAATGGCCGTGAGAGCGGCTGCCAGCGACGACGGAGACTGGCCACCATGTCGGTCCGTCCCGATGCGAATATGCAGCCAGTGGACGCGCCAACACGCGAGAAGAGCAGAGAAACGGACCGATGGCACGCCAACATGCAGACCAATGGCCGTGAGAGCGGCTGCCAGCGACGACGGAGACTGGCCACCATGTCGGTCCGTCCCGATGCGAATATGCAGCCAGTGGACGCGCCAACACGCGAGAAGAGCAGAGAAACGGACCGATGGCACGCCAACATGCAGACCAATGGCCGTGAGAGCGGCTGCCAGCGACGACGGAGACTGGCCACCATGTCGGTCCGTCCCGATGCGAATATGCAGCCAGTGGACGCGCCAACACGCGAGAAGAGCAGAGAAACGGACCGATGGCACGCCAACATGCAGACCAATGGCCGTGAGAGCGGCTGCCAGCGACGACGGAGACTGGCCACCATGTCGGTCCGTCCCGATGCGAATATGCAGCCAGTGGACGCGCCAACACGCGAGAAGAGCAGAGAAACGGACCGATGGCACGCCAACATGCAGACCAATGGCCGTGAGAGCGGCTGCCAGCGACGACGGAGACTGGCCACCATGTCGGTCCGTCCCGATGCGAATATGCAGCCAGTGGACGCGCCAACACGCGAGAAGAGCAGAGAAACGGACCGATGGCACGCCAACATGCAGACCAATGGCCGTGAGAGCGGCTGCCAGCGACGACGGAGACTGGCCACCATGTCGGTCCGTCCCGATGCGAATATGCAGCCAGTGGACGCGCCAACACGCGAGAAGAGCAGAGAAACGGACCGATGGCACGCCAACATGCAGACCAATGGCCGTGAGAGCGGCTGCCAGCGACGACGGAGACTGGCCACCATGTCGGTCCGTCTCGATGCGAATATGCAGCCAGTGGACGCGCCAACACGCGAGAAGAGCAGAGAAACGGACCGATGGCACGCCAACATGCAGACCAATGGCCGTGAGAGCGGCTGCCAGCGACGACGGAGACTGGCCACCATGTCGGTCCGTCCCGATGCGAATATGCAGCCAGTGGACGCGCCAACACGCGAGAAGAGCAGAGAAACGGACCGATGGCACGCCAACATGCAGACCAATGGCCGTGAGAGCGGCTGCCAGCGACGACGGAGACTGGCCACCATGTCGGTCCGTCCCGATGCGAATATGCAGCCAGTGGACGCGCCAACACGCGAGAAGAGCAGAGAAACGGACCGATGGCACGCCAACATGCAGACCAATGGCCGTGAGAGCGGCTGCCAGCGACGACGGAGACTGGCCACCATGTCGGTCCGTCTCGATGCGAATATGCAGCCAGTGGACGCGCCAACACGCGAGAAGAGCAGAGAAACGGACCGATGGCACGCCAACATGCAGACCAATGGCCGTGAGAGCGGCTGCCAGCGACGACGGAGACTGGCCACCATGTCGGTCCGTCCCGATGCGAATATGCAGCCAGTGGACGCGCCAACACGCGAGAAGAGCAGAGAAACGGACCGATGGCACGCCAACATGCAGACCAATGGCCGTGAGAGCGGCTGCCAGCGACGACGGAGACTGGCCACCATGTCGGTCCGTCCCGATGCGAATATGCAGCCAGTGGACGCGCCAACACGCGAGAAGAGCAGAGAAACGGACCGATGGCACGCCAACATGCAGACCAATGGCCGTGAGAGCGGCTGCCAGCGACGACGGAGACTGGCCACCATGTCGGTCCGTCCCGATGCGAATATGCAGCCAGTGGACGCGCCAACACGCGAGAAGAGCAGAGAAACGGACCGATGGCACGCCAACATGCAGACCAATGGCCGTGAGAGCGGCTGCCAGCGACGACGGAGACTGGCCACCATGTCGGTCCGTCCCGATGCGAATATGCAGCCAGTGGACGCGCCAACACGCGAGAAGAGCAGAGAAACGGACCGATGGCACGCCAACATGCAGACCAATGGCCGTGAGAGCGGCTGCCAGCGACGACGGAGACTGGCCACCATGTCGGTCCGTCTCGATGCGAATATGCAGCCAGTGGACGCGCCAACACGCGAGAAGAGCAGAGAAACGGACCGATGGCACGCCAACATGCAGACCAATGGCCGTGAGAGCGGCTGCCAGCGACGACGGAGACTGGCCACCATGTCGGTCCGTCCCGATGCGAATATGCAGCCAGTGGACGCGCCAACACGCGAGAAGAGCAGAGAAACGGACCGATGGCACGCCAACATGCAGACCAATGGCCGTGAGAGCGGCTGCCAGCGACGACGGAGACTGGCCACCATGTCGGTCCGTCCCGATGCGAATATGCAGCCAGTGGACGCGCCAACACGCGAGAAGAGCAGAGAAACGGACCGATGGCACGCCAACATGCAGACCAATGGCCGTGAGAGCGGCTGCCAGCGACGACGGAGACTGGCCACCATGTCGGTCCGTCTCGATGCGAATATGCAGCCAGTGGACGCGCCAACACGCGAGAAGAGCAGAGAAACGGACCGATGGCACGCCAACATGCAGACCAATGGCCGTGAGAGCGGCTGCCAGCGACGACGGAGACTGGCCACCATGTCGGTCCGTCTCGATGCGAATATGCAGCCAGTGGACGCGCCAACACGCGAGAAGAGCAGAGAAACGGACCGATGGCACGCCAACATGCAGACCAATGGCCGTGAGAGCGGCTGCCAGCGACGACGGAGACTGGCCACCATGTCGGTCCGTCCCGATGCGAATATGCAGCCAGTGGACGCGCCAACACGCGAGAAGAGCAGAGAAACGGACCGATGGCACGCCAACATGCAGACCAATGGCCGTGAGAGCGGCTGCCAGCGACGACGGAGACTGGCCACCATGTCGGTCCGTCTCGATGCGAATATGCAGCCAGTGGACGCGCCAACACGCGAGAAGAGCAGAGAAACGGACCGATGGCACGCCAACATGCAGACCAATGGCCGTGAGAGCGGCTGCCAGCGACGACGGAGACTGGCCACCATGTCGGTCCGTCCCGATGCGAATATGCAGCCAGTGGACGCGCCAACACGCGAGAAGAGCAGAGAAACGGACCGATGGCACGCCAACATGCAGACCAATGGCCGTGAGAGCGGCTGCCAGCGACGACGGAGACTGGCCACCATGTCGGTCCGTCCCGATGCGAATATGCAGCCAGTGGACGCGCCAACACGCGAGAAGAGCAGAGAAACGGACCGATGGCACGCCAACATGCAGACCAATGGCCGTGAGAGCGGCTGCCAGCGACGACGGAGACTGGCCACCATGTCGGTCCGTCTCGATGCGAATATGCAGCCAGTGGACGCGCCAACACGCGAGAAGAGCAGAGAAACGGACCGATGGCACGCCAACATGCAGACCAATGGCCGTGAGAGCGGCTGCCAGCGACGACGGAGACTGGCCACCATGTCGGTCCGTCTCGATGCGAATATGCAGCCAGTGGACGCGCCAACACGCGAGAAGAGCAGAGAAACGGACCGATGGCACGCCAACATGCAGACCAATGGCCGTGAGAGCGGCTGCCAGCGACGACGGAGACTGGCCACCATGTCGGTCCGTCCCGATGCGAATATGCAGCCAGTGGACGCGCCAACACGCGAGAAGAGCAGAGAAACGGACCGATGGCACGCCAACATGCAGACCAATGGCCGTGAGAGCGGCTGCCAGCGACGACGGAGACTGGCCACCATGTCGGTCCGTCTCGATGCGAATATGCAGCCAGTGGACGCGCCAACACGCGAGAAGAGCAGAGAAACGGACCGATGGCACGCCAACATGCAGACCAATGGCCGTGAGAGCGGCTGCCAGCGACGACGGAGACTGGCCACCATGTCGGTCCGTCCCGATGCGAATATGCAGCCAGTGGACGCGCCAACACGCGAGAAGAGCAGAGAAACGGACCGATGGCACGCCAACATGCAGACCAATGGCCGTGAGAGCGGCTGCCAGCGACGACGGAGACTGGCCACCATGTCGGTCCGTCCCGATGCGAATATGCAGCCAGTGGACGCGCCAACACGCGAGAAGAGCAGAGAAACGGACCGATGGCACGCCAACATGCAGACCAATGGCCGTGAGAGCGGCTGCCAGCGACGACGGAGACTGGCCACCATGTCGGTCCGTCCCGATGCGAATATGCAGCCAGTGGACGCGCCAACACGCGAGAAGAGCAGAGAAACGGACCGATGGCACGCCAACATGCAGACCAATGGCCGTGAGAGCGGCTGCCAGCGACGACGGAGACTGGCCACCATGTCGGTCCGTCCCGATGCGAATATGCAGCCAGTGGACGCGCCAACACGCGAGAAGAGCAGAGAAACGGACCGATGGCACGCCAACATGCAGACCAATGGCCGTGAGAGCGGCTGCCAGCGACGACGGAGACTGGCCACCATGTCGGTCCGTCCCGATGCGAATATGCAGCCAGTGGACGCGCCAACACGCGAGAAGAGCAGAGAAACGGACCGATGGCACGCCAACATGCAGACCAATGGCCGTGAGAGCGGCTGCCAGCGACGACGGAGACTGGCCACCATGTCGGTCCGTCTCGATGCGAATATGCAGCCAGTGGACGCGCCAACACGCGAGAAGAGCAGAGAAACGGACCGATGGCACGCCAACATGCAGACCAATGGCCGTGAGAGCGGCTGCCAGCGACGACGGAGACTGGCCACCATGTCGGTCCGTCTCGATGCGAATATGCAGCCAGTGGACGCGCCAACACGCGAGAAGAGCAGAGAAACGGACCGATGGCACGCCAACATGCAGACCAATGGCCGTGAGAGCGGCTGCCAGCGACGACGGAGACTGGCCACCATGTCGGTCCGTCCCGATGCGAATATGCAGCCAGTGGACGCGCCAACACGCGAGAAGAGCAGAGAAACGGACCGATGGCACGCCAACATGCAGACCAATGGCCGTGAGAGCGGCTGCCAGCGACGACGGAGACTGGCCACCATGTCGGTCCGTCTCGATGCGAATATGCAGCCAGTGGACGCGCCAACACGCGAGAAGAGCAGAGAAACGGACCGATGGCACGCCAACATGCAGACCAATGGCCGTGAGAGCGGCTGCCAGCGACGACGGAGACTGGCCACCATGTCGGTCCGTCCCGATGCGAATATGCAGCCAGTGGACGCGCCAACACGCGAGAAGAGCAGAGAAACGGACCGATGGCACGCCAACATGCAGACCAATGGCCGTGAGAGCGGCTGCCAGCGACGACGGAGACTGGCCACCATGTCGGTCCGTCCCGATGCGAATATGCAGCCAGTGGACGCGCCAACACGCGAGAAGAGCAGAGAAACGGACCGATGGCACGCCAACATGCAGACCAATGGCCGTGAGAGCGGCTGCCAGCGACGACGGAGACTGGCCACCATGTCGGTCCGTCCCGATGCGAATATGCAGCCAGTGGACGCGCCAACACGCGAGAAGAGCAGAGAAACGGACCGATGGCACGCCAACATGCAGACCAATGGCCGTGAGAGCGGCTGCCAGCGACGACGGAGACTGGCCACCATGTCGGTCCGTCCCGATGCGAATATGCAGCCAGTGGACGCGCCAACACGCGAGAAGAGCAGAGAAACGGACCGATGGCACGCCAACATGCAGACCAATGGCCGTGAGAGCGGCTGCCAGCGACGACGGAGACTGGCCACCATGTCGGTCCGTCCCGATGCGAATATGCAGCCAGTGGACGCGCCAACACGCGAGAAGAGCAGAGAAACGGACCGATGGCACGCCAACATGCAGACCAATGGCCGTGAGAGCGGCTGCCAGCGACGACGGAGACTGGCCACCATGTCGGTCCGTCCCGATGCGAATATGCAGCCAGTGGACGCGCCAACACGCGAGAAGAGCAGAGAAACGGACCGATGGCACGCCAACATGCAGACCAATGGCCGTGAGAGCGGCTGCCAGCGACGACGGAGACTGGCCACCATGTCGGTCCGTCTCGATGCGAATATGCAGCCAGTGGACGCGCCAACACGCGAGAAGAGCAGAGAAACGGACCGATGGCACGCCAACATGCAGACCAATGGCCGTGAGAGCGGCTGCCAGCGACGACGGAGACTGGCCACCATGTCGGTCCGTCCCGATGCGAATATGCAGCCAGTGGACGCGCCAACACGCGAGAAGAGCAGAGAAACGGACCGATGGCACGCCAACATGCAGACCAATGGCCGTGAGAGCGGCTGCCAGCGACGACGGAGACTGGCCACCATGTCGGTCCGTCCCGATGCGAATATGCAGCCAGTGGACGCGCCAACATGCGAGAAGAGCAGAGAAACGGACCGATGGCACGCCAACATGCAGACCAATGGCCGTGAGAGCGGCTGCCAGCGACGACGGAGACTGGCCACCATGTCGGTCCGTCCCGATGCGAATATGCAGCCAGTGGACGCGCCAACATGCGAGAAGAGCAGAGAAACGGACCGATGGCACGCCAACATGCAGACCAATGGCCGTGAGAGCGGCTGCCAGCGACGACGGAGACTGGCCACCATGTCGGTCCGTCCCGATGCGAATATGCAGCCAGTGGACGCGCCAACACGCGAGAAGAGCAGAGAAACGGACCGATGGCACGCCAACATGCAGACCAATGGCCGTGAGAGCGGCTGCCAGCGACGACGGAGACTGGCCACCATGTCGGTCCGTCCCGATGCGAATATGCAGCCAGTGGACGCGCCAACACGCGAGAAGAGCAGAGAAACGGACCGATGGCACGCCAACATGCAGACCAATGGCCGTGAGAGCGGCTGCCAGCGACGACGGAGACTGGCCACCATGTCGGTCCGTCCCGATGCGAATATGCAGCCAGTGGACGCGCCAACACGCGAGAAGAGCAGAGAAACGGACCGATGGCACGCCAACATGCAGACCAATGGCCGTGAGAGCGGCTGCCAGCGACGACGGAGACTGGCCACCATGTCGGTCCGTCTCGATGCGAATATGCAGCCAGTGGACGCGCCAACACGCGAGAAGAGCAGAGAAACGGACCGATGGCACGCCAACATGCAGACCAATGGCCGTGAGAGCGGCTGCCAGCGACGACGGAGACTGGCCACCATGTCGGTCCGTCCCGATGCGAATATGCAGCCAGTGGACGCGCCAACATGCGAGAAGAGCAGAGAAACGGACCGATGGCACGCCAACATGCAGACCAATGGCCGTGAGAGCGGCTGCCAGCGACGACGGAGACTGGCCACCATGTCGGTCCGTCCCGATGCGAATATGCAGCCAGTGGACGCGCCAACACGCGAGAAGAGCAGAGAAACGGACCGATGGCACGCCAACATGCAGACCAATGGCCGTGAGAGCGGCTGCCAGCGACGACGGAGACTGGCCACCATGTCGGTCCGTCCCGATGCGAATATGCAGCCAGTGGACGCGCCAACATGCGAGAAGAGCAGAGAAACGGACCGATGGCACGCCAACATGCAGACCAATGGCCGTGAGAGCGGCTGCCAGCGACGACGGAGACTGGCCACCATGTCGGTCCGTCCCGATGCGAATATGCAGCCAGTGGACGCGCCAACACGCGAGAAGAGCAGAGAAACGGACCGATGGCACGCCAACATGCAGACCAATGGCCGTGAGAGCGGCTGCCAGCGACGACGGAGACTGGCCACCATGTCGGTCCGTCCCGATGCGAATATGCAGCCAGTGGACGCGCCAACACGCGAGAAGAGCAGAGAAACGGACCGATGGCACGCCAACATGCAGATCAATGGCCGTGAGAGCGGCTGCCAGCGACGACGGAGACTGGCCACCATGTCGGTCCGTCCCGATGCGAATATGCAGCCAGTGGACGCGCCAACACGCGAGAAGAGCAGAGAAACGGACCGATGGCACGCCAACATGCAGACCAATGGCCGTGAGAGCGGCTGCCAGCGACGACGGAGACTGGCCACCATGTCGGTCCGTCCCGATGCGAATATGCAGCCAGTGGACGCGCCAACATGCGAGAAGAGCAGAGAAACGGACCGATGGCACGCTAACATGCAGACCAATGGCCGTGAGAGCGGCTGCCAGCGACGACGGAGACTGGCCACCATGTCGGTCCGTCCCGATGCGAATATGCAGCCAGTGGACGCGCCAACACGCGAGAAGAGCAGAGAAACGGACCGATGGCACGCCAACATGCAGATCAATGGCCGTGAGAGCGGCTGCCAGCGACGACGGAGACTGGCCACCATGTCGGTCCGTCCCGATGCGAATATGCAGCCAGTGGACGCGCCAACACGCGAGAAGAGCAGAGAAACGGACCGATGGCACGCCAACATGCAGATCAATGGCCGTGAGAGCGGCTGCCAGCGACGACGGAGACTGGCCACCATGTCGGTCCGTCCCGATGCGAATATGCAGCCAGTGGACGCGCCAACACGCGAGAAGAGCAGAGAAACGGACCGATGGCACGCCAACATGCAGACCAATGGCCGTGAGAGCGGCTGCCAGCGACGACGGAGACTGGCCACCATGTCGGTCCGTCCCGATGCGAATATGCAGCCAGTGGACGCGCCAACATGCGAGAAGAGCAGAGAAACGGACCGATGGCACGCCAACATGCAGACCAATGGCCGTGAGAGCGGCTGCCAGCGACGACGGAGACTGGCCACCATGTCGGTCCGTCCCGATGCGAATATGCAGCCAGTGGACGCGCCAACATGCGAGAAGAGCAGAGAAACGGACCGATGGCACGCTAACATGCAGACCAATGGCCGTGAGAGCGGCTGCCAGCGACGACGGAGACTGGCCACCATGTCGGTCCGTCCCGATGCGAATATGCAGCCAGTGGACGCGCCAACACGCGAGAAGAGCAGAGAAACGGACCGATGGCACGCCAACATGCAGATCAATGGCCGTGAGAGCGGCTGCCAGCGACGACGGAGACTGGCCACCATGTCGGTCCGTCCCGATGCGAATATGCAGCCAGTGGACGCGCCAACACGCGAGAAGAGCAGAGAAACGGACCGATGGCACGCCAACATGCAGATCAATGGCCGTGAGAGCGGCTGCCAGCGACGACGGAGACTGGCCACCATGTCGGTCCGTCCCGATGCGAATATGCAGCCAGTGGACGCGCCAACACGCGAGAAGAGCAGAGAAACGGACCGATGGCACGCCAACATGCAGACCAATGGCCGTGAGAGCGGCTGCCAGCGACGACGGAGACTGGCCACCATGTCGGTCCGTCCCGATGCGAATATGCAGCCAGTGGACGCGCCAACATGCGAGAAGAGCAGAGAAACGGACCGATGGCACGCCAACATGCAGACCAATGGCCGTGAGAGCGGCTGCCAGCGACGACGGAGACTGGCCACCATGTCGGTCCGTCCCGATGCGAATATGCAGCCAGTGGACGCGCCAACACGCGAGAAGAGCAGAGAAACGGACCGATGGCACGCCAACATGCAGATCAATGGCCGTGAGAGCGGCTGCCAGCGACGACGGAGACTGGCCACCATGTCGGTCCGTCCCGATGCGAATATGCAGCCAGTGGACGCGCCAACACGCGAGAAGAGCAGAGAAACGGACCGATGGCACGCCAACATGCAGACCAATGGCCGTGAGAGCGGCTGCCAGCGACGACGGAGACTGGCCACCATGTCGGTCCGTCCCGATGCGAATATGCAGCCAGTGGACGCGCCAACATGCGAGAAGAGCAGAGAAACGGACCGATGGCACGCTAACATGCAGACCAATGGCCGTGAGAGCGGCTGCCAGCGACGACGGAGACTGGCCACCATGTCGGTCCGTCCCGATGCGAATATGCAGCCAGTGGACGCGCCAACACGCGAGAAGAGCAGAGAAACGGACCGATGGCACGCCAACATGCAGACCAATGGCCGTGAGAGCGGCTGCCAGCGACGACGGAGACTGGCCACCATGTCGGTCCGTCCCGATGCGAATATGCAGCCAGTGGACGCGCCAACACGCGAGAAGAGCAGAGAAACGGACCGATGGCACGCCAACATGCAGACCAATGGCCGTGAGAGCGGCTGCCAGCGACGACGGAGACTGGCCACCATGTCGGTCCGTCTCGATGCGAATATGCAGCCAGTGGACGCGCCAACACGCGAGAAGAGCAGAGAAACGGACCGATGGCACGCCAACATGCAGACCAATGGCCGTGAGAGCGGCTGCCAGCGACGACGGAGACTGGCCACCATGTCGGTCCGTCTCGATGCGAATATGCAGCCAGTGGACGCGCCAACATGCGAGAAGAGCAGAGAAACGGACCGATGGCACGCCAACATGCAGACCAATGGCCGTGAGAGCGGCTGCCAGCGACGACGGAGACTGGCCACCATGTCGGTCCGTCCCGATGCGAATATGCAGCCAGTGGACGCGCCAACACGCGAGAAGAGCAGAGAAACGGACCGATGGCACGCCAACATGCAGACCAATGGCCGTGAGAGCGGCTGCCAGCGACGACGGAGACTGGCCACCATGTCGGTCCGTCTCGATGCGAATATGCAGCCAGTGGACGCGCCAACACGCGAGAAGAGCAGAGAAACGGACCGATGGCACGCCAACATGCAGACCAATGGCCGTGAGAGCGGCTGCCAGCGACGACGGAGACTGGCCACCATGTCGGTCCGTCCCGATGCGAATATGCAGCCAGTGGACGCGCCAACACGCGAGAAGAGCAGAGAAACGGACCGATGGCACGCCAACATGCAGACCAATGGCCGTGAGAGCGGCTGCCAGCGACGACGGAGACTGGCCACCATGTCGGTCCGTCTCGATGCGAATATGCAGCCAGTGGACGCGCCAACACGCGAGAAGAGCAGAGAAACGGACCGATGGCACGCCAACATGCAGACCAATGGCCGTGAGAGCGGCTGCCAGCGACGACGGAGACTGGCCACCATGTCGGTCCGTCCCGATGCGAATATGCAGCCAGTGGACGCGCCAACACGCGAGAAGAGCAGAGAAACGGACCGATGGCACGCCAACATGCAGATCAATGGCCGTGAGAGCGGCTGCCAGCGACGACGGAGACTGGCCACCATGTCGGTCCGTCCCGATGCGAATATGCAGCCAGTGGACGCGCCAACACGCGAGAAGAGCAGAGAAACGGACCGATGGCACGCCAACATGCAGACCAATGGCCGTGAGAGCGGCTGCCAGCGACGACGGAGACTGGCCACCATGTCGGTCCGTCCCGATGCGAATATGCAGCCAGTGGACGCGCCAACACGCGAGAAGAGCAGAGAAACGGACCGATGGCACGCCAACATGCAGACCAATGGCCGTGAGAGCGGCTGCCAGCGACGACGGAGACTGGCCACCATGTCGGTCCGTCCCGATGCGAATATGCAGCCAGTGGACGCGCCAACACGCGAGAAGAGCAGAGAAACGGACCGATGGCACGCCAACATGCAGACCAATGGCCGTGAGAGCGGCTGCCAGCGACGACGGAGACTGGCCACCATGTCGGTCCGTCCCGATGCGAATATGCAGCCAGTGGACGCGCCAACACGCGAGAAGAGCAGAGAAACGGACCGATGGCACGCCAACATGCAGACCAATGGCCGTGAGAGCGGCTGCCAGCGACGACGGAGACTGGCCACCATGTCGGTCCGTCCCGATGCGAATATGCAGCCAGTGGACGCGCCAACACGCGAGAAGAGCAGAGAAACGGACCGATGGCACGCCAACATGCAGACCAATGGCCGTGAGAGCGGCTGCCAGCGACGACGGAGACTGGCCACCATGTCGGTCCGTCCCGATGCGAATATGCAGCCAGTGGACGCGCCAACATGCGAGAAGAGCAGAGAAACGGACCGATGGCACGCCAACATGCAGACCAATGGCCGTGAGAGCGGCTGCCAGCGACGACGGAGACTGGCCACCATGTCGGTCCGTCCCGATGCGAATATGCAGCCAGTGGACGCGCCAACACGCGAGAAGAGCAGAGAAACGGACCGATGGCACGCCAACATGCAGACCAATGGCCGTGAGAGCGGCTGCCAGCGACGACGGAGACTGGCCACCATGTCGGTCCGTCCCGATGCGAATATGCAGCCAGTGGACGCGCCAACACGCGAGAAGAGCAGAGAAACGGACCGATGGCACGCCAACATGCAGACCAATGGCCGTGAGAGCGGCTGCCAGCGACGACGGAGACTGGCCACCATGTCGGTCCGTCCCGATGCGAATATGCAGCCAGTGGACGCGCCAACACGCGAGAAGAGCAGAGAAACGGACCGATGGCACGCCAACATGCAGATCAATGGCCGTGAGAGCGGCTGCCAGCGACGACGGAGACTGGCCACCATGTCGGTCCGTCCCGATGCGAATATGCAGCCAGTGGACGCGCCAACACGCGAGAAGAGCAGAGAAACGGACCGATGGCACGCCAACATGCAGACCAATGGCCGTGAGAGCGGCTGCCAGCGACGACGGAGACTGGCCACCATGTCGGTCCGTCCCGATGCGAATATGCAGCCAGTGGACGCGCCAACACGCGAGAAGAGCAGAGAAACGGACCGATGGCACGCCAACATGCAGACCAATGGCCGTGAGAGCGGCTGCCAGCGACGACGGAGACTGGCCACCATGTCGGTCCGTCCCGATGCGAATATGCAGCCAGTGGACGCGCCAACACGCGAGAAGAGCAGAGAAACGGACCGATGGCACGCCAACATGCAGATCAATGGCCGTGAGAGCGGCTGCCAGC
Organism: Phytopythium helicoides; assembly: GCA_024867545.1. Classification (NCBI taxonomy): domain Eukaryota; phylum Oomycota; class Peronosporomycetes; order Pythiales; family Pythiaceae; genus Phytopythium; species Phytopythium helicoides. Next base: position 669,341 of record JANFNE010000012.1, on the reverse strand, counting down.
GACGACGGAGACTGGCCACCATGTCGGTCCGTCCCGATGCGAATATGCAGCCAGTGGACGCGCCAACACGCGAGAAGAGCAGAGAAACGGACCGATGGCACGCCAACATGCAGACCAATGGCCGTGAGAGCGGCTGCCAGCGACGACGGAGACTGGCCACCATGTCGGTCCGTCCCGATGCGAATATGCAGCCAGTGGACGCGCCAACACGCGAGAAGAGCAGAGAAACGGACCGATGGCACGCCAACATGCAGACCAATGGCCGTGAGAGCGGCTGCCAGCGACGACGGAGACTGGCCACCATGTCGGTCCGTCCCGATGCGAATATGCAGCCAGTGGACGCGCCAACACGCGAGAAGAGCAGAGAAACGGACCGATGGCACGCCAACATGCAGACCAATGGCCGTGAGAGCGGCTGCCAGCGACGACGGAGACTGGCCACCATGTCGGTCCGTCCCGATGCGAATATGCAGCCAGTGGACGCGCCAACACGCGAGAAGAGCAGAGAAACGGACCGATGGCACGCCAACATGCAGACCAATGGCCGTGAGAGCGGCTGCCAGCGACGACGGAGACTGGCCACCATGTCGGTCCGTCCCGATGCGAATATGCAGCCAGTGGACGCGCCAACACGCGAGAAGAGCAGAGAAACGGACCGATGGCACGCCAACATGCAGACCAATGGCCGTGAGAGCGGCTGCCAGCGACGACGGAGACTGGCCACCATGTCGGTCCGTCCCGATGCGAATATGCAGCCAGTGGACGCGCCAACACGCGAGAAGAGCAGAGAAACGGACCGATGGCACGCCAACATGCAGACCAATGGCCGTGAGAGCGGCTGCCAGCGACGACGGAGACTGGCCACCATGTCGGTCCGTCCCGATGCGAATATGCAGCCAGTGGACGCGCCAACACGCGAGAAGAGCAGAGAAACGGACCGATGGCACGCCAACATGCAGACCAATGGCCGTGAGAGCGGCTGCCAGCGACGACGGAGACTGGCCACCATGTCGGTCCGTCCCGATGCGAATATGCAGCCAGTGGACGCGCCAACACGCGAGAAGAGCAGAGAAACGGACCGATGGCACGCCAACATGCAGACCAATGGCCGTGAGAGCGGCTGCCAGCGACGACGGAGACTGGCCACCATGTCGGTCCGTCCCGATGCGAATATGCAGCCAGTGGACGCGCCAACACGCGAGAAGAGCAGAGAAACGGACCGATGGCACGCCAACATGCAGACCAATGGCCGTGAGAGCGGCTGCCAGCGACGACGGAGACTGGCCACCATGTCGGTCCGTCCCGATGCGAATATGCAGCCAGTGGACGCGCCAACACGCGAGAAGAGCAGAGAAACGGACCGATGGCACGCCAACATGCAGACCAATGGCCGTGAGAGCGGCTGCCAGCGACGACGGAGACTGGCCACCATGTCGGTCCGTCCCGATGCGAATATGCAGCCAGTGGACGCGCCAACACGCGAGAAGAGCAGAGAAACGGACCGATGGCACGCCAACATGCAGACCAATGGCCGTGAGAGCGGCTGCCAGCGACGACGGAGACTGGCCACCATGTCGGTCCGTCCCGATGCGAATATGCAGCCAGTGGACGCGCCAACACGCGAGAAGAGCAGAGAAACGGACCGATGGCACGCCAACATGCAGACCAATGGCCGTGAGAGCGGCTGCCAGCGACGACGGAGACTGGCCACCATGTCGGTCCGTCCCGATGCGAATATGCAGCCAGTGGACGCGCCAACACGCGAGAAGAGCAGAGAAACGGACCGATGGCACGCCAACATGCAGACCAATGGCCGTGAGAGCGGCTGCCAGCGACGACGGAGACTGGCCACCATGTCGGTCCGTCCCGATGCGAATATGCAGCCAGTGGACGCGCCAACACGCGAGAAGAGCAGAGAAACGGACCGATGGCACGCCAACATGCAGACCAATGGCCGTGAGAGCGGCTGCCAGCGACGACGGAGACTGGCCACCATGTCGGTCCGTCCCGATGCGAATATGCAGCCAGTGGACGCGCCAACACGCGAGAAGAGCAGAGAAACGGACCGATGGCACGCCAACATGCAGACCAATGGCCGTGAGAGCGGCTGCCAGCGACGACGGAGAGTGCCTCTTCTTGATGGTTGGATTTTCCGTTTGCTGAGTGTCCGTGTGTTTTACACATAGGTCACTGATCGAGCTTGTTTGAATCGATAATTGTGTTTGGAGCATGTGTCAATAGTGCGAAACTTATCAATCGGGATAACAGTCGCACTCTTCTTTAGCGCAGCAGCAAATCTCTTGACAGGATCGGAGGGGTGGCCCTTGACGACGTCTTTGCAACTCCAGTCACCAACTCCAATACAAACCTGTTCGGTCGGTGTGGACACAAAGCGCTTCGCAAGGGTAGTAAGCACCTTTATCTTGGTACAGGCCCGCGTGAATCCTGAACGGCTGTACTGCGCTGAATTGAATCATGGCGCGAACATGCGCGCTAGCCGCTGATAGTAACAATCAAAACTTGTGGTCTCGAAGCGAGTCATATCCTTAATCACGTCTGCTTACGCTGGGTGGCGATCCTTGATTCTCTCATAGTAGGGTTCAAAGTTGTTCACTCGTGCCAAGCGGCGATACTTGCGCGTAGAGATCACACACACCCGTTCCTTCTCGCGGTGCTTTGTGTCCTATGCTTCATAGCGGCGGTCGAGTTGCTGACGACGAATGTGGTGTCGAGAATGATGGCCGCGTCGAGATTTCTCGTGACGACGCGGAAGCTAGCCAATCAACACTGCCGTCACAAGTGATCGCATACCAGGATCCAGCCCAATCCAGACATTGGTGGTGTAGTCGGGATTGAGTTTGAACAGCTCCTTGGCAAACTTGTTCTTGGCGGCAATCTTTTCCGGTGTCTTCGTTGCCATGCTGTTTGCTTTCTTTGCTTCGGTCCCTCATGTATCTTTTCCTGTGCTCTTCTTGCACACTACCTTCTTTTTCACTGTCTGTCTTCGACTTGACCACCACTTTCTTGGCTGTAGAAGTCCTCCTTCGGAGAGCTACGACGGCTCGACTTCTCTTCGCCTTTGGTAGCTTCACCACCACTGAAGTCATTGTCACGGGACGAGTCGTGAGTATTGACGCAGTTTAGCCATCTGTCTTAACCTCGTTGACAAATTTGCGATTTCGTGCCATGTACCTGCACACCGCAAAGAGTTTGTGCACCAAACGACTGCGCTGATCTTATAATGTCTTGCTGTTCAAAGGGAACATCGTACTTTCTTCCGTTCAGTGTGAGTCAATGTTTATCTCCGTCGACAGGATCTTTGTTAGAACTCGACACAATGACAAGCACCACGAGGAGCGAACCCGCGACCACGCCCCACTGTCAAGCTGACAGGAAAGAGCGCCAGTCGGAGCCAGCACGTGCGTGCGCGTGGCGTTCCCAATGGGAGCCCACCAACGACTCATCCCTGAAGGGAATTTAGGCATGGGGTATGTATGTAGCATACACGGCACCAGTGAGGCTTTCCGTCGCGGTAGACCGATAGCCGAGGAAGACTTCCATACTTGCATCGAGGTCCCCGCCTTCTCGTGTTCCAACAATCTTCAATCTTTGGGCTGGTAGCGAGTCGTTTAAAGATGTACGATGTGGAGGTATTGAGCTTGACGTCTGCGTTTTACTCGAGCTCGATGTCGCCTTCCCGTGCAAACCAAAACCGGATATACATATCCAGGCGCTTGCAGAACTCGAGAGATAGCATGTTGCAAGCATTAATCGACATAAGCTTGGCCATATCGTTGATCATGGCTCCTGCATTCGGGATCGACTCCGACCTGAACGAAGGCTCACGCTCGCGCCTCTTCCAGGATATGTCAATGGTAGGGTAGAGGTCGAAATATTTGACTCTGTTGAAACTGCTAGTCCCACAATCGCACTGTTCGATGCTTCCCAGCGTTGGCATGCAGCATAGATGGAAGAATATCTGGGTCAAAGGAGGTAGGGTGTAGTTCTCTTTCAGACAGCGCAGCAAATGAAGGTTAGTCAGGTGGGAGCCTTCAAGCTGAACTTTCTTCTTGACGACGCAAACTCTTTGGATCTCCTCAACCAGTGGTGTGAATGAGCATACATGCCCGAGCATACAAGTGACACTCGTATGCTCCTTCTTGGTTGTCGTCTTGAGCTTGTAGACCGGTGGGGTAGCTTCTTCCTGCGGAGCAAACACAAGCAACATCTGATCAGTGCTAAGGCGGTATTTCGACAGGTCTCAAACAATATCTGAGGCTCAAGATGCCTTGGATCCACATCCTGCGTCTGGCTGGCATCTTCACCCACATGTATAGTCCGTTTTCTGGAGGGCAGGCTTGCTCATATTCGTGCCTTCATCGTTGTTACGCTATCGTTTTCACCCCATCGTGGAGATCCTCTAATTAAGGAATGAGAAATAACTATCAAAAGCTGGGAGTAGTCAGCAAAGGAAAAATGGGTGGCTCAGGTGATCCGGTAGTAAACTAGTTTTAAATCTCTCGAGCTCACTTAGAACAGACCAATGAGAATTTGTGGAAGCATTCCGAGCATGATATGCGCAAGTTGCCTGTTGTCCACAGCTTAGGTGTGTTGAAGAGGAATGTCCATTTCGGTATATCAATTTTGATCACTTGGAACTACTACTATCACAATAGTATTCAGTACGACGGTTGGCCCGACGATGGTTCGTCGAACTACGAAAGACACTAAGCCAAAGAGGTGTGTGTCTGGATGCGTTGTCACTTTGCTATTATTGGTCGAAATAACATATTAAATCAGTAATCGGGCCAGACAGCTCCACTTGAGTTGCTTGGCGCAGCACTGCTGCGCCTTCAGGGGCCAAGCACGGACGTTCGAGACGACGGGAACTAGGTAGTGCCTTCAAGCAATAACTTCTAATGTACTGTACCGCAAACTCGCGGCCTGTATGACTGCGAAATCCAGCAGGATCGTGGAGTGTCTATCGAGTCGACCCGACAATCTTCGTGACGCTCGATTCCTTCCTGGGTTCCAGGCACTCCATGCTAATGAGAAACAAGCGTGTCATGCTGAGATTATCGCTCGCAGTTAATGTGCTAATGTCGTAAGACACACCAGGGGGTTAAAGTACTCGGAGCTTTTCCCGGGCAACACACGATATTGGTGCAAGCAAAACGACCGCATCCTTACTGCTCCACGCACAAGTCTTTGTCGACCGTGAGCTCGCTCCATTGCCAACGTCTCGCCATCAAGAACAGAATCGCGAGAGAGCTGCAGATGCCTATCCCAAACCCGAGCCAGAGCCCCAAGAGCCCCATGTGGCCCACAAACGCAGCGAAAGCAGCAACCGACATGCCGACGCAATAGTATGCAAAGCCATTGGTCAAGGCGGCCGCTGTCTGCTTGCCAGCACCGCGGAAGATCCCTTGAGCGACGCAGTTCAGTGATTCAAAAATCTCAAAGACGGACCAGAGCTGCAGCACGCGACCTGCGAGGTAAATCGCCGCCTCATCTTCAACAAACAACAGCGGGATGCTTGCATGCGCTCCCAGTAGCACGGCAGCCAGCACGGCTGACATAGCCAACGAGAGAAGTAACGCGACTTTGCCTGCCACTTGCGCTTGCCTGGGCTTGTTGGCGCCGATCGAGTTCCCCACACGGATACTGGCGGCCGATGCTACGCCCGAAAACACCATGTACAGCAACTCGGTGACGTTTAGGACGACCGTGTGGGCAGACATCGAGGTGACGGGGTTTGGCAGCACGCCAGCAAGCAACGAAAGCACTTCGTAGGCGCCCCACTCCATGAGTAGCATGGCCATACCAGGCCCTCCGAGCCGAAGAAATAGCCCCACCTGGCTCTTGGCTTGACCAAAGTCCCATCCGCCCCACCACTGTGTCAAGTGCAGGGGGCGAAAGTAAAAGTACGCGACCAGAAGCAGTGGCATTACAACGTGACCGAGCGCGTTTGCAAGTGCGAGTCCGAGGAAGCCCACGCTCGTATGGTACGCAAGCCAGTAGCCCATTGCGACGGCGATAATGTTACCCACCGCCGCGATGATCACAAGCGGAGACACAATGTTCTGTGCCTGCAACACGCGGCGCACGAGCTCGTAGGCAAAATTGAACGGAACGCCAAGCAGCACGTATCTCGAGAAACTCTGGGCGAGTGTGGCGACCTCTGGGTCTTGACCGAGTGCCTTCAGAATTTGGGCCGCATTCCAATTGATGAAGAACACGGGTACCAGGAGCACCATGGTCACGAGCACGCTAGACTGGAAATAAATGCCAATCCGCTGCGGCTGCTGTGCGCCGTACGCCTGGGAACACAACGTGTCGAGTGCCGACATGAGTCCGTACGCGATTGAGTACGCAGTGATGTTGGTGAACTGACAGCGACACAGGTGTGTTAGTCGAAAAGGCGGTGGGGCGGGCGTAAAGCTCAAACGGATCAGCAACGCACGACACGCGAGATAGTTGCGGCCGCGACGTATTCAGGCGCCTTGGGCGAGTCCATGTGGCCCGCTAGAATGGCATACGCGATTTCTGGGAGGAACTCGAGGATCGACGTAAAGACCTTCGGGTGGCAGAGCAGATGGGTAGGCGAGTCGCTTTAGTTACACCAGATTCAACGCACCGCGATCGTACCACTGAGTACACGAGTCGCAGGAGGGCACGTAGTTCCGGTAGTACCGACATGCTGCCTTCTTGGGCTTCATCTGTCGTCATCTCTCAGTAGTGGTGCGTCCTTGTCGTCGAGCGACTCGCTCATGGCGTCGGAGAAATTGCCACTGGGATGCAGGATCGACACTAAACAACGAATGGTAAGCGTCGTTCCGTTGATTGGTGGCAGCAAGGAGGACCATATGACACAGCTGAATGCCGCGATAAGATCAGAACGCGAGTGCGTACTCTGAATGGCTGTTCGCCGCACGCTGGTGTTCCTTGCAAGTCTTTTCCAAGCACACTCGAGCCTCCTGTTGCTACAATGGCCCGCAATCGGTGCACGCCATCTAAAAATGGGGACTTTGTGTTGAGGTGTGCTCCGGGCAGTCATAGACTCCGAGCATACGTGTTGGGTCCCATTCGACTGCCCTGAGTGGCTTGTGGTGATGTATTGTGAGCTTGATGGGTCCATGAGATTTTCGAGCTCGGCTGAGCCGCTTTATTTTCGACGAAGCCCCTCTACAATGACATCTCAAGCGAATCGTGCGTTGAATGTGAGCTGACAGCACAAAGCTCCACGTCCATGGACAAACACGCCGCAAAAATGCGTGCACGGGTAGCAGCACCTCGCCACTGGCAAACGTGTGCATTGCATTCTGGAGCTGCAATCGAGAGGCTGCTTGGTCTTGAAGAGCCGATCGTTCACTTCAACTTGTCTAGCGCCGTAATTTAGCGACAAAAAGCTGCACTCGAGCGTAATCGCATCATTTCCGTCTTTTCTCCAGGCTCAAGCAGCGGGGCGTCGGCTTCTTCCCCCCTCGGCAGGACGCGCGCGGCCGCCATGGCCAAGGCCATCATCTCGTCGGTGCGTACGCTGCGCTAGCGAGGCTCTGCTGGCCGCGGCGCCGCGCTGACGCCGCTCTCGCCCGCGCGCGCAGGTGCTGGAGGCGCAGCTCGGAAAGTACGTCGACGGGCTGCGCAGCGACTCGCTGCAGGTGGGGCTCTGGAGCGGCGAGCTCACGCTGCAGGGGCTCGCGCTCAAGCCGCATGCGCTTGCTGAGCTCAATCTGCCGGTACGCGTGGTGCGCGGCGCCGTCGAGCGCGTGCACGTGGTGGTGCCCTGGAACCAGCTGGGCTCGGCCAGCGTGCAGGTCTCGATTGAGGGCGTCACGGCGCTCGTGGCGCCCAACGCGGCGCTACCCTCGGCTGCTGAGCGCAGGCAGCACAAGCAGAACCAGATCGAGCGCCTTGAGCTCGTGCGCCAGCACGACCGCTTCACGCAACAGGCGCGCTTCGAGGGCGAGGACGAGAGCACCTTCCTCTCGCGCCTCACGGAGCGCATCGTCGACAACCTGCAGGTCACGCTGCGGGATGTGCACCTGCGCTATGAGGACGATGTTTCCAACCCCGCGCACCCGTTTGCCTGCGGAATTATGATGGACGCCTTCCGCTTCCACTCGACCGACGCAGAGGGCCGCGACCTGTTCGTCGACCGCAGCGCCGGTAAGGCCGCCTTCACGCACAAGGCCGCGTCGCTCACGCGCCTCGGCGTGTACTGGGATCGGCTCGATGGAGCTGGTGACATGCTCTATAAGCGCGACAACATTGCACAGGAGATGCAGGACATGCTCACCTCATTGCAGGATGGTCCGTCGGGACAGCGCATGTGGATCTTGCAGCCGCTCTCATTCGCAGTTCAGCTGACCAAAAACGAGAGTCAGGACTACGCTATGGCTGCCAAGTATGCAATTGCAGCCAAGATTGAGTCGCTCGCGTGCGGCATCTCGAGAGAGCAGTATGAAGACATCATGTTCCTCAACAAGGCGTTCCTCGGGCGCCGGGTCGTGGAGGCGCATTTCGCCAACGCTCGACGAAGGCCGTTCCACAGTGCAATGGAGCGTCCACGAGAATGGTGGGACTACAGCTTTCGCCTTGTGTTGGCACGCAGTAGAAAAAATACTTCTACGATACCTGCCGAAAATGCGAGCACAACGAAGAAGGCTATTTCTACCAAGGTGGCGAAAATGCGCTGGTCGAGCGTGTCAAGGTCGTTGATTGAGCTGAAAATGTATATTGAAGCCTTCCGAATGGAGCTACGGAGGCAGTCCCCACTCGAACCTGAGTCAAAGCATGGTCGATTCAAGTCCGAGTACGAAATGATTTACCCCGTTGATGTTATTATGGCTGCGCGAGATATCGCTGAAGAAGAAGAGCTTCGGGAAGCTGAGAGGAAAAAATTAGAGTCCGCGAAGGCAGCGGCGGCGAGTGCCCAACAGAGTGGCGGATCGTGGTATTCATACTTTTTCGGTGGCTCAACTGAAAGTGATTCGAGTAGCACTGATGTAGAGGAGGACTCGATCCTCACGGCGGAGGGGCGTGCTGACCTCAAGGAAGCTTATGACCAAGTGGTACTCAAGGAAACCAGCTACACTGTCCCATCCGGATGCAATTTGTTCTCTGTGAAGATCCAGCTGACAAATGGTAGCTTGGAACTTTACCAAGCAGGGCAGCGTCGAGCTTTTGCCAGCGCAAAAATGACAGGTTCATTGACGGTAAACGTCCAGCCGTTTGAGGAATGGGATGCCCGCTTCCGACTACAACATTTTGAGGTGCTGAACTCTGATGCGCTCAAAACTCCCTTCTACACGTTTTGCACGATGTCTCCATTTACAAGTGAAGCCGATCGAAAGTTGCCCTGCATGAGTTTGGATGCTAGCATGCGAAACAATGCAAAGCAGCAGGCCAAAGACAACACATCAACGCTTCAAGTTCGTTTCAACTGCATGCCTATTCGCCTTATGGTGGATCCGTCGTTTGCATTCTCGCTCCATCACTTCTTTGTGAGTCTGCTCCCTGATGAACAACTCGAGAAAGTTTGGCAATTTGCGACAACATCCGTATCAGATTGGATCTTTTCGGACGACCAGCAAGACGACGAGGCCGTGATGCAGTCAATAGATACTCGACGAAAGTCAATCGAGTACGATGTTCTGGTGGACGTTAATGCGCCAGTGATTGTCATCCCTGAAAACTCGTTTGAGCAAACGGGAGCAGTTCTCGTTGTGGATTTTGGCAAGCTGAGTTTTGCCAACGACAAACTCTCTGTTGTGGCCGGAAGTGATGACACAGGTGACTGTACCGCGCGACAACTTGCATGGCGGCTAAATATGTCGAAGGTTCGTGTCTTGTTAGGGCGTTGCCAAGATCTGAAGTGGACCGATGCCAAGCTTCAGGAATTTGCGCGACTTGTTGAAGAGCTTACGCTAGATCTCTCGGTGAAGACTCTTCTACAAACTAGTCGGATCAAATATCCAGCACGCGGGGCCGCACTTGCAACCCCTCAGCTAGAAATTCAAGCAAATGTGCCTAGTGTCTCTGTGTCTGTATGCGAAGATCAGCTCGTGGCACTAGGACGTATCCACTCGTCAATCATTGCTGCTGGACAGCAGGTTGCATCAACGAGTTCTGCTGAGTTCCAGAGCCTAGTCAAGGAAGTTCGCGGAGATGATATCGCCCAAATGAGTGAAGAAAGTGCACAGGTAATCACTAAGGCGGTCGCTACAACTGGAAGCGTTACCAGCTCTACACCACAGAAGTATATCATGCGCGTCCGGCTTTCTTTGGGAGAGATTGTGATAAATGTGCGCGAGTCGTTGACGAAGGACGCGTTTGTGATTCGGTTACAGCAAATAGGTCTTGATTCAAGCATTTTTGCATCGCATTACGTGTTCGAAGCCCGGCTACAGTCGCTAGTGATGGAAGACAAACTCTACAACCCATCTTCTGTTTTCTACAAGCTCATTTCTACTGGGTCGGCGGTCGACCAGGATCTTATATCAGTTCGCGTGCTTGGATTTAATTCCGCGGCAACCTCAGCGGATATCAAGCGCCTTGAAGCCGAGGCAACTCGGATGCTAGTCGAGGTTCGTTGCCACATCCTTGACATCCAGTGGAATCCGTCCTCGATGGCTCTACTATACCGCATTATTTCAGCTTACGCATCGTCGCTTCAATACCACGATGACTTTGACGAGTTTGAAGATGCACTTGAAGAAGCCCCTGACCCTTCCATGGTTGAGAACATCACTGGTGATTCTACAGGTAAAGAGTGCAGAGAAAGCACAGCACACGAACACCATAGCCCTCAACTTGTTGATCCGGAAGTAGCATCGCTTCCTGCTGTATTACTGCGGGCATCGTTGGTGCAATTCAGCATCACGTTCAACAAGGACCAGATGGGCCGACAGTTGGTTCAGCTGGCCATGAAAGATGCGGCAGTCCATGTTGAGGGTCACATCAGCGAGTCACTTTCAAGCTCGGAGGACGAAAGTACAGCCTTCCACGCTACCGGCCACGTTGGAAACTTTGTTGTGACGGATAAGAGCATGGTGAAGCACCCGATTTACTCACCACTAGTTGGACTGGACGAGCGTGAAGTGTTATTGCCCTCTGATGTGAGTGGGATAGCCAATACAAGACAGGCGCTCTTGGAGTTTCAATTTACACCAGCCGAGAGCCTGGCGGAGAAGAGTACGCTACTACTCGAGTTCCGGCCCATCCGGGTTGTGTACTTCCACCAGCAGATTCTAGAGCTGGTTGACTATCTGCTTGAGGGCGTCATGGGTGCCATGGTGAACCAGACTTTGGTGAATGCAACACAGCTTCTCTTGAGCAAAGATGAGGCATCAATGGTGATTCAAGTCTCGATCTCAAAGCCGTCTCTGGTATTACCTCTGCGCATTGGGGACGCGAACCACTTGAAGGTCACTGCAGAAACACTAAAACTAGACCACTTCCCATCTAGTAGTTGTTCATTACGAAGGGACCGGTCCCCTCTGAGCAGCGAAAGAAGACGGTAGAGAAGCGAACAGTGGCTCCTAGCGACATGCGTAAGTTGCCTGGGAGTGTTGGAGCAGACATCAAGGATATCTCTCTCGTGAAGGCGCGATTTTGTGCATGCTTGATTTTGATGCAGGCAACTACGGTTGGCAACAACGACGACTTCCGATACGTCGATATACTCGAAGAGCCGATCGAGATGACAATTTGTGTGGAGGACTTAATCTCGGCTAACGTGCGCCTCAAGGATGATCCGATGTTCCTTCCGCGTTTTACAATCGAGTCAGAGCTCGACCGAGTCAAGATCAGCTTGATGCGTACTGGTTATCTGTCTCTTGTGGCACTCATCATGGAAAACTTCGGAGCTGATGAGATTGGAGGTTCTGCCACGCAGTATGCAGTCGATAATGAAGATAGTGGGGACGGAATATCGCTTCGACCGACGGTGAATTACACCTACCTCGACCCTAATGCGGAGATGGTGACAATCAGCACGCTGTTTACGATGAAGAGCGTTGAGTGCCGCTTGATACCTGAGGGAGTCAAACGTTCGCCCCAATCAGCGCCTCAACGTTCTGATATCGTCGATGGCTTAGTGAGTCAGACTTTCAGAGCCATTTCAGACAACAGCTCAGCGTTTTCTATCCTCACAGCTGATCAGTTTTCGTTTGGGTCGAAGCAGCTTCGTGATTTGGATCCTAAGCTCGAAATTGGTATCGGTGCACTCTCAATTCGGGATCTAGCTGGCGAATACCTACTTGATGCGGATAAAAGCGGAACCAGTGCCTCGGAACTGATTGGACAGCACGGAACACTGATGCTATGCGATCAGCCTACCATGGTTACCTACTCGTGGAACGAAGACGCGAGAACTTGCCAACTGGACGCGAGACTCTCTCAAGTGACGGGCATTGTCATTCCTGAGGCGCTGATGGTGCTCGCAGATTTCTTTATGTTGCCAACAAAGCCTGATCCCAACGGATTAGCTGATGCGACCCATCGAGATCTAGCTCGGTCCGTATCAGATTTGAGCGGAGCTCACAGTATGTTATCTCCGTCGTCAGACAAGAAACGACGGCACAGTATCTCAGAGATTCTGCGTGATGCGCATGGTCCTGAAATGGCAGTGACTGTGAATGTGTCTGCCACGCGGGTAGGTATCGCTGTCCCAGTAAACTGCTGCGATCCAAACAGCCCCAGAATTTCGTGTGTCGCCGACTTTTCAGTACTGTACACCTGGAAGCCTGGGTCAAAACCCAACAGTGGTAAAGAAGGCGATGCCACGAGCTCTGACTTCGACATTCAAAGCAGCCTTGTCTTGGATGCTCGACGAGTTGAAGTTCTCATCGCAAACGCAAACCGCCAAGGTTGTTGCATTCCAAGCCAGTCAGATGGCTTCAGTGTTGGAACGGATATCGCCGCGCTTATTCAGATCATTGAGCCATGTGAGCTCCACGTTGAGATTAGTGACCTGTTCCCTCACGCTCGGCAAAAGCAGCAAATTGTCGCACTGCGGTTTACACCGATCGACGTATTCATCTCACACGACGATGTGAGTCTAGCGCTGGAAATGGCGGATGCTCTAAACGGATCTGTGCAGCGATACACTCAACAGAAAAGTGCAGTAGCTACCGCTAGCGAGACGCTGGATGCTCCAGCGTCATCTACTAGCGCGATTCTGTCGCCTCGCGCCTTCCAGCCATCACAGCATCTGAAGGGTCAAGTGCGCTGGAGGTGCATCGGTATTTCACGCTAGAAATCAGCTCGGTGTGCTTGACCTTGATCAACGACTGCGACGGATGCGATATGGGACTGGCACAGTTCCAGCTCGAGCGCTGCAACTTCTTTTTGAACGTTACATACGACGAAGCAATCGCGGGCGGCAAGATGTTCACGTCTCCACCAGCAACGACAATTTCAGGAGGAGGAAGCTTTGTTGTGTTAATGTCGTACTACAACCCCGACACGCGAGACTGGCATCCCATGTGCACCGAGTGGAGTATGGAGCTTTCTGTTCAAGGTTGCGTCTACTTGGACGCATCAAATGGATCCGACACGGAAGGCGATGGATCACCAACTCGACCAGGGGAGAACTCTCTGCACATCATTTTGACGGCGAATCATCCTCTGGAAATTACTGTAACCCATGGGTTGCTGGAAATGATGGCATCCGCGGGCGGTGCTTGGAAGCGGCGTTCGAGTGGAACTGCTGAGCTGGACAGCTCTCCTCCAGATTCACCTATCGTAACAAAAGGAGGTAGCCCCCTCTCAAGTCGAGATGCGCGTGAAAAGCGCAAGCACGCTCCTTGCGTCGTCCGCAATGAAACCGGCGTCGATTTCGAATTCTGGCTCACTAATGGACGCGTTGACACGTCACGCCAGGTGGTGCACAGTGGGGACATTGCGGATCTACGATACACACACAATCTTGGACGCGGCAGCGGGGTTGTGCGCAAATATGCTTCCGCAGAGCGCGAAGCAGCAAACATGCGACTATGCGTCCAGCTTGCCAACACTCTTTCCAACCTGTTCAAGGAATCATTTTCGAGCAACTTGGCTCGCGCGCATTCCGCTTGTGGACGTTGGCGGTCACCTGTCAAACTACTCGCTCAATTGCTACGCGAAGCTCGTAGATGGACGCATTCTACTTTCCGTCTCGTCGCAGGTCAAGGTCGTGAACAAAATGTCGATGCCGATCCAACTGCTCGTGAACGATCCGGCATGGAAGGCACCTGTTGAGATTGGAGTGCTTCAACCACTAAAGGAGTCGGCTATCCCACTGCTCGTGTCGCTAGGCACTGAATTGCGAGCCCGTCCGACTACACGTGACGGAATACCTCCGTTCTCATGGAGCGCACCCATTCCGGTTCAACAACGGTCTGATGTATCATTGAAAGTCGAAGCTTCAGCAGGAGCCGCGAGTGATGTCCGGAGTGCGGTGTTTGCAGTGTCACTATCGATCGAGCAGTCGTTGCGCGTGGTTTCCTTCTCGGAGCCGATCGTCCTCGTCAACAAGCTCCCGGTGCCAATATCGTTTTCAATTCGGAATGTGATGATGAACAACCAAGGGGTTGGAAGTAACGGCGGAGGCAGCAAAGGTGAGACCGTGGAAGTGGGTGCCAGCTGCGGGATCTGGTGGACCGATCAGCAGCAACGACCACTATTTTGTCTCAATATCCAGGGGTGCCGGTCGAGCAAGTGGATAGAGCTCATCCACCCACGGACTAAGATGGGAACAGTGTTATCTATCACGCTTGAGCGAATGGACGGTCGCCCATTTAAGATGCTGATGCAGGTGACTGAAGACACAGAAACTAAGGCGGTACATTTGACTCTTTACGCGGAGATCTGGTTCATCAATCGTACAGGGTTGGAGCTCTTTTACGGCAACGAGTCGGATGGGGAGGCGTATATGCCGCCATTTGAGGCTCGGGCACTGGTCGGTAATGCCCAGATTTGTGCTTACTCGACGTTTGGCGACTCGGGCAACAGCTCGTCTTCACCAACAGTTCGTGTCGGCACAGGAGTGTGCCAGTGGTCGACGCGGTTTATCGCAGACCCAAGGCGTCTCAGCTGGCAAGATGAGGTCGTGACAATGCGGGGAAACACCAATAGTGGTGGGGCAGCTAGCAACATGCTGTACGAGTTTGGTGTATCGGCGGACTATGCGACGCGGCACTTCGGCTCGCTCACGACTCTTGTGAGCTTCTTCCCGCGATATCTGGTGATGAACCACACTCCGCATACCGTGCTCTTGTACGAGGATGGTCAGCAGAGCCATCGCACCGGTGACGGTAACGTGGCACATCATGTGCTTGCTCCTGGCGATACGTACGCGCTCTATTGGGTGACCGGATCACGCTCCAGGATCCGGATGTCGGTGATCGGCGACCTAGAGTATGAATGGAGTGGCGCCTTCTCCGTCGACCGTATCGCGACATCGGATATTTTGATTCCGCAGCGCAGCACTGGGTGGAGTGGAAAGGCTGGAGTTCCTCTACAGGTTGAGGTCAAACGTGGCAGCATATCGCAGTCATCCATCGTCGTTGTCATCAACGAACCCCTGCTAGATGAGGACAGCACAAGAGACAGCGTCAAAAGTGCAACTGCTGCAGTGTCAAATCCAGCACACCCAACATGGGATTGCCTCAGCCTTCATGCGCAAGTAGCAGGAATTGTCGTGACGATCGCAGATAAGAAGGAAGACGACGGCGACCTATTTGGATCGACAAACCCGATGCTCGTTAGCGAAGCAGAGGTCGAAGAAGTCGCGCGTGTGACTGTATCTCGAATTAATCTTGAGGCAAGTTCATCCCCCGAGACAACATCGGCGAAGATGAGTCTAATGGGACTCAAGATCGAGGATTTGCTGCCACGATCGAAAAACCCAATTGTGTTATGCCCAGTGTCTATGTCAAACGATTATCGCAGCAAGTATTTTATGGAGGTGACTTATCTTGAGAAGGCCCACGCCAAGTACAAGTGGATCGAGCGCTTTCATGTGGAGTTACAGGACGTGCGGCTCACGACCTCAATGCGCTTTGTTGATCGCTTGAACCGTTTGTTAAAGGAGACGGTGACGCATTTTGAGAATCGGTCGTACTCATCCTTCTCGCAAGCCGCGAGCTCCATGCTGCAGAACTCAGACGATTCAAACATTCTCCAATACTTTGTTCCTAGCGCTTCTGAAGATGACGTGTCGATGACATCGATCACGGGTCGCAAGATCTACATTGAGGCGTGCGAAATTGCTCCGGTGCGGGTGATCGTAAGCTTCAGTCGAGGTAAGGGTGACGTTCAGAAACCTGACCCGAACGCAGGCTTTTGGCTCTCCAACCTCAAGCTCAAGATTGAAAACGCCTGCCTCGTTCTCGACGCATTCAAGCTCTCGCGCGCTATGGGAACACAAGAAGTGCTAGCAGATTCATTAACGAATTTCTATGAGAAGTCAGTCAAGTCACAGGCACTGGGGCTGATTGACTCGATCCAAGTGACTTCGCTCGTGACAAGTGTCGTGACGGGAGGAGTGACTTCGCTCGTATCGACGATCCTCGGTAAGACGGACCCGTCACTAGCGTCCGCGAGCGGCTTTCGCTACGAGCAGCTTTCCAATAGTCAAATCATCAACAAGCACTCTCGTGCACTGGAGCAATGCCAGTCGCCGACACAGTTCTTGGAGATGGTCAAGCATCTCGTGTTTGATTGGGACTCGAACCACACGGGTCTCGAGGCGCGCGGCTGCGTTGCACTCGGGATTCTCAACAATTCGCGGCACTCTCTCGTCATCAACGCACAATTACGTGACGGCGCGGAGTTGCGAATCCTCCCGCTCGGTCGGCGTCACTTGGCGAGTGTTTTGGATGCGCCGCGGTCGGCATCGACGGGCCAGAGTGAATGGCGCTCAGACCGTGCCATGGTGCTCTTTGCGTTTGGGTATACACCCACGCCACTGACGTCGGGAGACGTGTACTTTGAAGTGCGCTCAAACGCGTGCAACGTGTTCGTGACGCGAAAGACGGCTCGGTTGAAGGCCAATCTGGGCTACACAGCTACATTCACACACCAAGAGACGCAGAACTGGTGGTCATCAAACGTTGCGATCGTGGGAGACGACCTGCATGCGAGCGCCAGTAGCAACAGCTACGAAGCAGGTGGCAGCCTTCGCCAGACTGCGCCACCCATGGCGACCGACTCGGCCTCGAGTCTGTTTGGTGGCCCTTCAAGCAGCAACAACGAGGCTGTACGCAGGAGCAGTACGATGGGCGACGTCGTACCTATGAGCGCCGATTGGTCTCGCCCTTCTGCTGCATCCAGCGCTGCAAGCGACGAAGAGTACGAAATCACGTTCAGGGGGCAAGCGCTGGGCATCATTGCCAAGCAAAGTGGGCGCTCCGTGTTAGTGCGCGAGTGCACGACGCTGCCGTCGGGTGCGCCTGGACCGGCGCTAGCCACGGGGCGAATCTCCCCCGGTGATGAGATCCTGTCGGTGAACGGTGTGACGGTCACCAACACGACGCAGTTCCGCGAGCTCGTGCGCTCGGGTCCGCGGCCGCTGGTGCTGCGACTCCGCGCTTCCGGCGCGCGCTACAGCGCCGCGTACAATTTGTTTGGCGAGGCGCCGGAGCCTGCGCCGGCCGCGTCTTCGAGCTCCAACGACGACAGCAGCGGCTTCGACCTGTTCGGCGTCGGGCGGTAGAATGATATGTCGGTGCAACACGCAGAGTGATGGTCTAAAAGTTGCCTTTTCTGATTCAGCTGCGTGACCCTCTCAATACTGGTCGGTGGAGGGAGTGCAAGTTGCTGTTGCCTCGCCACATGCTTCCTGAGTGCCTCGCCTCATGCCAATGGGCCTGATACAGGCCGCTCCGAGGCTGTCCTATCGGCGAGCAGGTGCTGTACGTAGTGACTCCACCGCTATTAACCCAGACGCCAGCGCCTGCGTCGCTTGCTCGCCGCCTTCGAACCATCGTGAGCGGTTCGTCGCATTGAGCTGCTGCGTTCCACGGAGCGACAGGCCTTGTGGGTGCGCTGCGGAGCTCCATGCCGCTCGCTGAGGCAAAAAACGCGTCGATACTACAGCCGATTGCTTGGACCAGCGGCGGCTCTGCACTCGTGACGAGGCGGTGTCGCATGGCCCGCTTCCCTCTGACAGAGGCTCAAGCGCCCCGAGGTCACGAGCTTTCTCGACGAAATCGCAGCAGCAGACCTGGCGGGGGCACACGGGGCTTGTGCAACACCAACAGGCCCAAAGTGTCATTGAACTCATCGGCACGTGCCGGAGCAGCCGCTGGCGCGATCGGCGCGGGCAAAAGTGCATGTTGACCCCGCCCGTGGAGCTGCGCAATCCGCGGTAGGTGCGTTGGCCTCATCCTTTTACAATCTATATACTCCTCTAGAATGATTATAGTATTTTATATTTACTATACAAAATAAATCTCTACATTAAATAGAATGCCTCAAGCGATGGCACTTTTTCAGAACGGTATTGTGAGCGTCCCGCAGGGGAGATGGGCAGCCGAACGCGTACGTCAGCCTGCAAAGTCGTTGCATACATCCATAGCCGGGCGCGGGTGACCGGCTATCACGCGTCGATCTCCCATCAACGCCACAACGCGGCGTCGCCCCGCCCCCGTCCCTCCCGCGAGCGGCGCGCCGGCCGCCAGCCATAGTCACTTCCTCTTCTGCGGTCTCGCAATCAGCCGGCGACCAGCTCCGATCTTCGTCCGGTAACGCCATCCATTGGCGTCGCCGCCTCGACACTCGCCAAGAAGAGCCGCCCGTAAACTCGGTTCGTCACCTTTAACACTCCAAGTCAGCATGGCGCCGGCCGACAACGTGGAGGCCGTGCAGCTGATCACGCGGCGCATCGACTCGGTGGGCGAGCGCGGCAAGCCGCTGGCCTTTGGGCTGTCGTGGTACTACATCCGCCTCATCCTGCTCACGGGCATCGGCTGGGCCATGGACTCGATGGAGACGTTCGTCTTCACCTACTGCGGCACGCTCATCGCAGAGGACATCCCGCAGTCGTCGGCGCAGGCGGCCTTCTTGGGCGGCGCAGTCTTCGTCGGCTCCTTCATCGGCTCCTTCCCCTTCGGCACGCTCGCCGACAAGTACGGCCGCCGACCCATGTTCATGGTCACGATCGTCATTTTCCTCTTCGGCCTCGCCTTCTGCGGCTTCAGCTGGAACGTCACCTCCATCACCTTCGCGCGCATCATCTCGGGCATCGGCCTCGGCGGAGAGTTGCCCGTCGCCTCCACGCTCGTGCAGGAGCTGTCGCCCAAGAAGACGCGCGGCAAGATCATCGTGCTGCTCGAGTCGTTCTGGGCAATCGGCTGCATGCTCGCCGTCGTGTTCGCCTACGGTGTCGCGCCGCACGTGGGCTGGCGCGAGACCTTCTACATCCTGTGCATCCCCGTCGTGTACGCGGGTGCCATCCGCTTCCTCATTCCCGAGTCACCCAAGTGGCTCGCGAGCGTCGGCCGGTATGACGAGGCCGTGGCCATCGTCGAGTCCATCGAGCGCGCGCATGGACTCGAGCCGTTCGACGAGAAGAGCGACATGGTTGAGACTGCTGCTCCGATTGCGGCTGCCCCGGAACTGCCGGCGTCGCACCTCGCGCGTATCTTGCTTCTGTTCCGTCAGCCCTTCAGCGTGCGTACGACGGTGCTGTGGACGCTGTGGTTCGGCATCTCGATGGCGTACTACGCCATCTTCATCTACCTGCCTGCGCTCATCGCACTCAACGGCTACAACGTGAACGGCAAGTGGCAGACGATCCTCATCATCACTGCGTTCCAGCTGCCGGGGTACCTGTGTGCTGCGGCGCTGGTCGAGGTTGTGGGTCGCCGCCAGACGCTGGTGGCGTTCCTGATGGGTGCGTTCGCGTCCGCCATCGCCATGGGCTACGTGCCAGCCGAGGAGGTTCCTGTCATGGTCACGGGTTCGCTGCTGTCCTTCTTCATGCTCGGTGCCTGGGGCTGTGTGTACGCGTACACTCCGGAGAACTACCCGACAGCCATCCGCGGCATGGGCTCGGCGTACCCGTCGGGGTTCAGTCGCATCGGTGCCTTCAGCGGACCGTACCTGTGCAAGTCCATGTTCACGCAGTGGGGCCTCACGCTGCACTCCATCATGTGGATCTTCGGCGCCGTGCTCGTCGTCATCTCTGCTGTCGTGCTCTTCTTCGGCTATGAGCCCAAGGGCAAGAACGTCGAGGCCTACGGCGACGCGCTGGATGACGCAGCCATCGAGAAGGAGGCCGGCTTCCACGTCGTCTCCACTCCCGTGCAGGTCGCCTCGCCGGTTCAGGTTCAGGCATAGGTTGTCCGAGTGAGTTGTAGTGTGATCAAGTGCATTTGGATGAATATAAACTGGTGAATCAGCGTGTCATGCGAGTGTTTCGTGACGGAACCCGCCAGTGCACAAGGTGCTTCACTGTCTGACTGGCGTGGGGGTTGTGGTAGTTCGGTCGACTATTTTGCAAAGTATGCTCGAGGGGAACGAGCTCCAGCGTCTAGCGCAACACGAGCAGGAAAGCGAACTAGACCTATCCTGAATTCACCAATCCTCACAGCCCACCCACCGTCGGGGTGTGTTCGGACAGCGGGTGGCTCCGTCCTTGAAAAATGGCGGACGGCGACGTTGTCAACCGCCCGTTCCTCTCACAACGAAAAACGAGGGTGCCGGTAGTGCTCAGGAGTTGCTTGATGCAGCACTGCTGCGCCTTCAGGGGCCAAGCAAAGACGTTCGGGATGACGGGAACGAGGTAGTGCTTTCATATCTGCATCAACATGTGTCTTTCATTGTCTTGGAATGAGCGGTTGCCCCGGTGCTGGCGTTCATATATGACTTGGTCTGATCATGTGATTGATCTCCTGACGTGGCAGTAGACAGCTCCGTGGTGCCTCTGCTCACCGACTCGACGAACTCAGCAGCAAGGTGCTGAGCCACAATCCAGCAGGTCTCAGTCCTGTCATACGCTTGCAGCTGTTCGCTGCGGTCCAGTGTGGGAACTTGTCCTAGCCGTGGTCTGGAGGACATGTCAAACTGTGAGTTCATTGATTGACTCGCTCGTTGCCCGGCATGGCAACAAAGCTCTCGGATGACAACAAGCGTGATGCTTTACTTGCCGCCGCCACATCCTTCCATGACATCGAGCTTCAGAACGTCGCAGTCATCGAGGACCTGGAAGTCACATCGGCATGCGCAGAGCTTGCGATCCAGTTGCACCTCATGGGTCCTGTGGTGCTGACTTCGGCGTTTGAGTTCTTCCCCGAGATCACATCCGCAATCTTTTCCGGTCACATCGACTCCCCAAACACCAGCCAATATGTAGCAGCACTCGCGCTCTCGAACATCGTACGTTGCTGTTATTGTACTTTCGTGCAATCTTGAAACTCAACAGCCTTGCTGACATGCGCAGTTCACTAACATTTCGGCCTACTCGATCGGATTCGGCTTCATGTCGGCGCTCGACACGCTGTGCTCGCAAGCCCATGGCGCACAGCAAACGCACCGGATCGGTATCTACTTCCAGTCAGGAGTGCTCGTCACATTGGCGCTCTTGCTTCCCGTCTTCCTCATCAACTGGTACTCGTCCAGCATTCTGCTGCTGCTCGGTCAAGACCCTGACGTGTCCGTCCTCGCTCAGAGCTACTCGCGATACGTGCTGCTCGGTATCCCATTCAACTTTGCCTATGAACTCGTGCGGCGTGTACTGCAAGCTCAAGGCATCGTGTCGCCACTCGTGGCCATCGCCGCGACGAGGAATGTCGTTGCCGTCGCGATGGGATACTGGCTCGCGTTCCATACGAGCATGGGGTTTCTTGGTCTCGCACTCGCGAACGCATTGGACTACATCGTGATGCCGTTACTGCTGGTCATCTACTTCTCCCTCCGACCCCATCATCTATCGCAGTGGTGGTGCGGGTGGAACTTGCGCGAGGCAAAGAGGCACGTCGGTCTGTTCGTGCATCTCGGCGGTCCCGGGATGGCCATGCTTCTCATGGAGTGGGGAGCCTTCGAAGTGCTGTCACTGCTCGCGGGTGTGCTGCCGAACCCCGTCACCTCCATGAGTGCGCACACGGTGGTGCTGAACGTGACCGAGCTGCTGTACATGGTGTTCATGGGAGTGGCGGTGGCTGCCACGATCCGCGTGGGGAACTGCATCGGCGCTGGCAAGACCGGACAGGCACAGTTGGCGAGTAAAGTGGCTCTGTCACTTACTCTGTCAATGGCAGCGGTGCTCGCAGCAGTGATGCTTGCAGCGCACGAGAGTATTCCCCTGCTGTTCATCCAGGACCCCGCGTCGGCTCGCCTCGCTGGTCACGTGCTGCAGCTGTGGGCCGTGTTCGCGGTGGTTGAAGCACTCAACTGCGTGGCGCAGGGGATTTTCCGAGGTGCCGGGAAGCAGAAAGTAGCCGCGAGGACCAACGCCGTCGCGTACTACTTGGTGGGCATCTCTTCCGCGGCTTTTGCTGCGTTCGCGGAGGACATGGGCTTGCTGGGTCTGTGGCTGGGCTTCGGCATCGGCGTCTGCAGCTCCGCGGGCACGCTGCTCTTCTTGATGGCTCGACGATGGAGGTGGAGCGAGCTGACAGTCGATTTGAGAGCATGTAACCGTTTATCTCCCTACGCGGTGCTCGTACTAGCTCGCTAGGAAATTGGCTATGTTTGCGTGTGAAGGCTACCAGTTTGTTTCCTCCCACGACATGCTTGCGAATGACTAGAGTGGTACCCCTCGCCGGAATGCCCGCATCTTTCGTGGTCCATGCTTGCCATCCAATCCCGTTCGCAGTAACTCTAGCATGTTTCTGGCGGCATTTACGTCCCGGTTCCAAAAGTTGGCCTTGCATCGACTGTTTGTGCAGCGCAAAACGTTCCTGTTGGGCTTGAGGACGACTTTCATGTCGGCCAGTTTCGGGTTTTTGAAGTTAGCCATCTCCTTGATCTCCTTCCTCTCCTTTGCGCTCGGATTCGCTTTCAGTCGAATGTCCATCTCGTCGTCGTCACGCTTCATCTTGGTCATCAAGCGAGCTTGGTCCAAGCGATGATGACAACGGGAACACGTGACGCTCGTGCGAAACTCGTCAATCGGGATGACGGTTGCGCGCTTCTTCAGCGCAGCAGCAAATCCCTTGACAGGACCGGAGGGGTGGCCCTTCACGCCGTCTCTGCAACTCCAGTCACCAAATCCAATGCACACCTGCTTGCTGGGGGTGGGTACCAGGCGCTTTGCAAGCGTAGTGAGCGCCTTCATCTTGGCACGAGCCCGCGTAAATCGCCAACGTGCGAACGGCTGCACAGCGCTGAATCGAATCATGGAACGAACATGCTTCCAAAAGTACGCTAGCCGCTGATAGTAACAATCAAAACTTGCTGTCTTGAAGCTTGGCATTTCTTCAATCACATCTGCGTACTCTGGGTGGCGGTCTTTGAGTCTCTCGTAGTATCGTTCAAAGTCGTTCATTCGTGCCAAGTGGCGGTACTCACGCGTAGAGATCTCGCACACTGGTTCCTTCTTGCGCAGCCTCGCGTCCCTTGCTTCATCGCGGCGGTCGAGTCGCTGACGTCGCATGTGGTGTCGAGGATGGTGACCACGTCGAGATTTCTCGCGACGTCGATGAAGCTTGCCAATTGACACTGCCGTCGCAAGCGATCGCATGCCAGGGTCCAAACCAATCAAGATGTCGGGGGCGTAGTCCGGACCGAGCTTGAACAGCTCCTTGGCAAACTTGTTCTTGTCGGCGATCTCTTCCGGTGGCATCGTCGCCTTGCTGTTTTCCTTCTTTGATTTGGTCCCTCGTGTAGCTTTTCTTGTGCTCTTCATGCACATCACCTTATTTTTTACCCCCTTCTCCTTCGACTTGAGCACTACCTTCTTGGCCGTAGAAGTCCTCTTGCGGAGAGTTACGATGGCTCGGCTTCTCTTCGTCTTTGGCCGCTTCACCACGACTGAAGTCATTGTCACGGGACGACTCATCGTGATCGATGCAGCATAGCCATCCGTCTTGATCTCATTGACAAACTTGCGGTTCTGTGTTTCATACTTGTCCACTGTAAAGAGTTTGCGAATCAAACGACTGCGCTGATCTTGGAATGTCTTGGCGCTCAAAGGCAACATTGTGCTTCCGTTCGTCCAGTGTGGCTCAATATTCATCTGTGTCGACAGAAAATCCTCGATCTCTGGATCTGAAGCAATTCGTTTGAATATGCCGTACAGTGTGGATGTGTTGAGCTTAACGTACGCGGCTCGGAACGACGTCGATATTGGCAACAGCGAATACAGTCTTGCGCCTTTTGTCTTTGGGTGCTCCTCCACAAATTCCTCTAGCCACGCAAGCATCTCGTACAGTCGGCGAAGAAAATGGGAGGTGTTCTCTCGTATCTGCCATTTCCATGGCACGATACCGAGCCAAGCTCGAAGTTGTAGCTCCACGGGGTCACTGGTCTGATCCCAATCGGTCCAGACCTTTTGAATCTTGCCTGTTGGGGTGCCGTCTTCCGCTAGCTCTGGCACTGACCGCACGCGAAAGCAGCTGTCCACCAAACGCTTTGTTTCGTTGTACTCGAGCTCGATGTCGCCTTCCCGTGCAAACCGAAACCGGATGTACATGTGCAGGCGTTTGCGGAACTCGAGGGCTAGCATGTTGCGAGCATTGATCGACATAAGCTTGGCCATCTCGTTGACCATGGCCCCTGCATTCAGGATCGACTGTGAGCTGTATGTAGGCTCACGCTCACGACTCTTCCAGTAGATGTCAAAGGTAGGGTAGAGGTCGGAGTGCTTGACGCTGTTGGAGCTAGTAGTGCCACGATCACGCTGTTCGATGTTGCCTAGCGTTGCCATGCAGCACCGATAGAAGAACATCTGTGTCAAAGGAGGCAGGGTCTCGTTGTCATTCAGACAGCGCAGCAAATGAAGGCTAGCCAGGTGGGAGCCTTCAAGCTGAACTTGCTTCATGACGACGCAGACTCTTTGGATCTCCTCAACCAGTGGCGTGAGCGAGCATACACGTTCGAGCTTACAAATGACACTTGTGTGTTCCTTCTTGGTTGTCGTCTTGAGCTGGTAGACCGGTGGGGTAGCTTCTTCCTGCGAATCAAACACAAGCAACATCCCGATCAGTGGTAAGGTAGTATTTCCTCCTGTCGCAGACACTACCTGAGGCTCAAGATGCCTTGGAGCCACATTCTGCGTCTGGTTGGCATCTCCATCCACATTCCTAGCTCGTTTCTGGAAGGCAGGCTTGCTCAGATTCGTGCCGCCATCCTCCCGATGCTTGCGCTTTCGCCTCATAGTGAAGATCCTCGAATGAAGAAACGAGAAAGAACCATCGAAAGCTGGGAGTAGGCAGCGTAGACAAAACGAGTGGTCCGGGTGATCCGACACGGAGTTTGTTTCATATCTCTCGAGCTCATTGAAGTGGACTGTCCATTTCGGTGTATCAATTTTGATCACTTGGAACTACTATCACAGTAGTATACAGTACGATATATTCGAATAAATACAGTACTGCAAATTCGCTGCCAACATGTATGCAGTATCGTGGAATGCCTATCGAGTCGTCTCGACAATCTTCATGGGTTCCTTCCTCGGGTTCAGGCACTCCGTGCAAATGAGAAACAAAGCGTGTCATGCAGAGACGATCCCTCGCAGTTCATGGACTTATGTCGTAAGATACGACGTTGGGAACCAAGGGGGTAAAAAAGCAATCAAGTCTCGTAGAAAATGACACGGTTGCTTTGATGAAAGACACACACTGCTCGCAAAGTGGGGGAAGTCGCAATCTATACGAACAGCCCCGTTGAAGAGGACGTGCCCTTGGTCGAGTCGATGTTGCGGGCGCTGTCGCCAAAGTCCGAGGCACGCGACTCCTCTCGAGATGAGCGTCGTCGGATCTCGGCATTCGCCATCGCGTGTGCTGATTGTGAGACGCCGTGTGTTGACATGTAGGATTCGGCCAGCGAAGTCTGCGGGTCGTAACTGAAGGCAAACCCGCTGCTCGAGTTGCGCTCGCCGCGTTGCTACAAGGAAATGAGTTAGCGACGACACCACAACCGCTGGATTTCATCAACACAAAGTCGCTTACCTGGTGTCCATCGTGATGTCGGCTGCCGGGAGAAGCAGTTGTGAAGTAGCCGGTCGCGTCCTCTTCCTGGAGCCCGTTGACGACAGGAATGCCGGCCTCGATATCGATGCGTGACGGCTCCAAAGCAGTGACAGCATTCTTGCCGTACAGGACGTACTGCTCCTGAACAATCTGCCACGGCTCCGGGTAGAAGCGCCGGCTGATAGCTGTCCACGCAAAGTGACGGAGCAATGCAATGACACACGTCACCACGAGAACAAACCAGTAGCTCTCTTGCGTCAGCGTGTTCTGGAAGCTGCCGTAGTCCGTAGTAAACATAGAGTACCAGTAGCTCGCCACAAGAATCGTCAGCGGCAGGTAGGAAAGCACACCGAGCCACCAGAGCAGCCCGCCGTACAGAGTCCACGACATCTGCAGCAGCATAACCTTGAGGTTGCAGATAAGCACCACGAGGGTGAATGTCACGAGGCCGTACTGAACCATAGGCGCCGAGCCCGCGTTCGAGTAGTTTTCGTTGAAGCCGAATGTCACCACGACAAAAATGACAGCAGACTCGTACACAGCAGCGCACATCCACTTGAAGAACGTGTAGTTGTTGAACAGCTCCATGCGTGGACCGACACGGTACAGCTCCGGGAAGTGGCGGCCCGTTTCCCACGGCACGTCGTAGTCTATCACACCCAGCACGATGATCGGGAGCGACGTGTAACACAGGTTGTACAGCTGAAAGCCCAGTTCGCTGTAGAACTTCTGCGCCGATGAGCCCGTCATGAACATGTACCAGTACTGGCCCAGCACCATGACGATATTCTTGTAGAACATGTAGCCCGCCAGGATCGACATGCGCTTGTAATTCAGACGACCATGGTGCAGTAGAAGCTTCTCCAAGAAGTAGAACTGCGCGATGGCGTAGTCACTCGAGTTCACAGCCTGCATACCTTCCTGTCCGCTGATACCAACGCCCACGTGAGCGCGCTGAATCATCGCCACGTCGTTTGCACCATCACCAATCGCTAGCGTCCGGGCCTTTGTGTTCGTCGTGCGCACAAGCGTCACCACCTCAGCCTTCTGGCTAGGGGACACACGACAGCACACGACAGCTTCACATCGCATCGCGAGTTTCAGGAACTCCTCGCGGCACGCATCGTCCTCCAGGGTGATCTCGAGGCACTCGCCGTCGATCACCACCGCGTGGCGAGAGGGAGAGGAACCCTGACTGTCCATTTGTGCGTTGACATCCACCAGATGCGCGTAGGTCTGGTCTTTGGTCGGAAACAACTCGCAATTGAGGATAACCTGCCGCATGTCGTTGTCCATGAGCTGGCACGCATACGAAATGTTGATGGCCGTCTCCTGCTTGTCACCAGTCAGCATCCACACTTTCATGCCTGCGCGCATGAGGTTGGCGATCGCACGCGGAACATTGTCCTGCAGTTTGTCCTCGATGGCGGTCGCACCCAGCAGAACTAGATCACGCTCGATCTCCTCCATGAGCTTGTCAATCTGGTTCGGCTGGTCATTCTTTCGCTTCTCAATCTCCTCCAGCGACGAGTTAGCCGCCGAAAAACGAGCACTCCAGTCCAAGTACTCCTTCTCATTGACGCGGCGCCGGGCGATCGTCAGCGTTCGCAGACCGTCATCACCAAACGTCTCGAGATGCTTCATCGTCTCCTTGAGCAGCTCCGGATCGTTATCCTTCTTCGACAGTAGCGGGTAGATCACATTGTCAGCACCCTTGGTCAGCACCCAGTACTCGCCGTTCGGGTACTGCACAACCGTCGACATGCGCTTACGAGCACTTGTAAACTCGAGAACATCCAGGATCTTGAACTCGAGGAGCTCCGAGTCGGCATTCTTGTTCTGCATCATGGCCTTGTTGCTCACACGAACGCGAGCCACACCAAGTCCGCGCGACTCAAAGTTAAAGCCGAAGAACTTGGCACCAGACACAAGGGCCTGCTCATCAGGTGACGAGGCCGAGTACCGCACCTCGCTACTTCCCTCCACTGTCTCTGGAATAACTGTCTGGCACAAGCTCAAGTGAAGGAAAAAGTCGGCCTCCTTCGATCCTCCTGTCTGCTCGCCGCGCTCTAGCGCGCTAAATAGGCGCGCATCCTTAAAGTTGACGTACGGGATTTTCTTCTCGTTGGAGCCAGCCGTGGCGGAGGGATCCTCTGGCACAGCGATGCCCTTGCGGCGTAGTGCCGCACGACCGATCTCGGTCATCCCCGTGCCGTACGAGACACCATTGATCGAGCACTTGCGGAACTCCATGACGTTGCACGTGAGCGTGCCCGTCTTGTCGCTGAACACGTACGAGATCTGACCGAGCTCTTCGTTCAGTCCCATTGATCGCACAATCATGCGCACATCCGACTCCTCGTAGTACATGTCAAGGTCCCACGTCATGAAAATGGCCTGGATGAACATGACCATCGAGATGGTCACATACAGCGACACAGGGATCATCTGGTACATGAGCAGGAAGTAGTAGCCAAAGCCAATGAACCACTGCGAGACCATCGACGGGCTCCAGCTGAGGTACCAGGCATCCGTCTTGTTGTCGTGGATCCAGATGATCTGCGTCGTTGTCGCGATGACGCATAGCAGGCACAGCAGCAGGAAGAGCCAGATGATCATGCGGTTGACCGTCTCATTGATCGAGCTCCACTTGGGCTGCGGCTTAGCCGCACTCTGCATGATCTTGGTGTCGGGGCCGGTGTTGACGACCAGTCCGTAGATCCACTCGGTGTTGCGGAGCTGGCAGCCTCGAAGCAGGATGTTCTTGATGGCGACGGGCTGCGGGCGCGCCTGGGACACATCATCAGGGTGCGTGTTCGGCGGCATGACCGTCAGCGTGCCGTCGAAGCGGCCGATGACCTTGTTGGGGTTCTCGCAGCGAAGGAAGCCCTGCAGTTGCGCAACCTCGTGCGCCGTCTGCGCGTGCAGCGTGGCGTCGCACGCGTGGCGCAGCTTGAGATTGGTCTCTCCGTCGAGGCTCTTGGTCTCGACGTAGCAGATGCCGCCGGGCTCCTTGGGGTTGGGCTCTGCGACCGAGAGGATGAGCAGGTCGGCGGGCGCCGTCTCGCGGTTGTGCAGCTTGACGATAGTGCCGACAGTGAGCTGCGACCAGAGGATGGTCTCGACGTCCGGGTCCGCCGTGCGCGATGAGCCTAGCGCCGTGGCATCTCCGTGGAAGGTCTGCGTCACGATCTGGCAGTGGGCCGAGTTGGCCTCCTTGTCTGCGATGTGACGCCTGCGGTCCTCGATGATGGCGAGCACGCCGTCTACGGCGAGGATGAAGAGCAGCACTGGGAGGTTGGTGGGGAGCCCGTTGGTGTTGGTGATGGAGGGCACGCACTGGAGCACGGAGACGAGCAGGAAGTATGCGTTGGCGAGCTTGCGGAAGGACTCGACCATGAAGAGCGGCAGGAAGGACCACGCCGTGTACTTGCTCGTGATGACCACGTTGGAGCAGAACTGCTGCGCCTGCGCCGACGCACCGCCCGGCAGCGCTCCCTGCAGCTCGCGAGGCAGCGACACCACGCGGTAGTCGCCGCCCGGCGCGGCCTTCTCGACCGCGTCGGCCTCCTTGGCGCCCTTGCGCGCGCGCGGGTTCAGCGGGCTCATGGCCAACTGGCTGTCGCGCTCTGCGTCTACGTCGATGGTCGCGCCCGAGACCGGCGGCGCCTCCGAGTGCACAGGCGCCGAGTCCAGAGTCCGGTACGCGGCGTCGCTCATGGAGCGGCGGCCTTTCTCGCGAGGCTAATCTCGCACTGGAAGCCGCCGCGCCGAGGCCTGGGTGTCCGCGGTATATAAATACCCATACGAACGCGCGCGACTCGAGGAGAGTATGGGCACCCACGCGCGGCGCAGAGAGCGGGCGAAGGCTCTCGGATAAGTATATGGCTGCCGCCAGCGCGACAGAGAACGTATGCTCGCAGAAAATCCAGCCCCGAGAAACGATACCCAAGCGAGAGATCAAGGTGAGGTGCGAGCTGACGCTTTTTGGATGGCTGGAGATATCAATACCGGTTGGACCGGTATCCGTGGCGTCATCGGTGCGTTGCAGCCAAGGCATCCATTGCCAGCGCTCGTCAACACGGTGGTGGGATGGCGCCGCCATCTCCACCCTTGCTGACGGATTTTTTGGCTTGGTCGAATGACACCTTCTTGCTGATATTTTTCTCCTCGTGGAAGTGGTATGAGTGGGGCGGCGACGGCGAAATGTCTCGGCGTGCATGGGACGGCTCGAGGGCATAGTGAGCGCGAGTGAAATCGCCGATCGTAGACAGCGCTCCATCGATAGAGGGGATGATGGCCGTGTCGAGCCGAATAACGGTACTGCGAGAGGCACGAACGGCGGCGCAGCGTAGATTAACGCGACCCACTTCAGCAGTCGATGGACGCGGATGGAATGCGATGGAGAACAGCAAAGACAACGTCGGCCTTGTTGAAGGGAGGTGCATGCGGTATAGTACTTGGTGGCAACTTGAAGTTGGCGCCAACTGTAGACTGTCAGATCGACCAGCACAATCGTCGATTGTCAATTGACAACCGATTTGCTGGTACTGACGTGGACGCTCACTATGATCATCGTTAGTCACTACAGCATTTGGCTTCATCTCCTCCAGCCGCTGGGATTGCATCCCATGCGAGCAGGACCTCCTCTCTGAACGGGTCGAATGACAATTGCAGAAACAACGATGCCATTTGCAACAACTCGGGGTTGTCAAGGTCGCTAGGATACGGTTGAACGCATAGCCGTCAACCTACTGCAGCAAAAAAGTAGCAAGCAAGCAAAAGCCATCTTTGTGCACTCTTTTTCATGTTAAAGTCACCGTGAGGTTACTGTACTCCTTGCTGGGCTTGTAGTTTGAGGATAGAGATGCGCTGCGGAGACGTGAGGGACGCACGCTGCTTGAGTGCGAGCGTGAATTCCTTGAACGACAGGTCATGGCCAACGATCTGCGTCATCCACTCGCGCAGCATGCGCTCTTCTTTCTTGGAAATCTGCCCCGCGGCGCACAAGAGTCACGTTTAGGTTCGTCAAACCAGGCCAAGATTACAACAGTTCACGCACATGAAACTCGATTCGGCTAAAGCCCGAGAGCATCTCGTCAACCGTGAGACAGCGGTCCTGGTCTCGGTCGATGGCTAGGAATACATCGTGCGCGCGGAAGCCATTGTCCTTTATGTACTTGTCTAGGCGCTTGAAGAAGGGTGGCGGGTACCCGTCTTGCGCGCTCGGGATCGCGAGCTCCGAGAGTCCAAACGGCAATGACTCTACAAACGACGTCGGTCGCCTTTGTACCGCCGCCACAGGTAGTAGGACCTCAGCTTCGCTCGGCGGGACGTACGCGCTCTTCTTCTCAAGCTCATTGTGCAGTTGTCGCTGTGGCGAGTGGGGGAGTGTGAGGACGCGTGGCACACAGCGCAAGGAGACACAGAGCTCACGTATTTAGCGGCTGCATCTCTGTCGGGGCGGCAGCAGCACCACAACGTCGTCGACGTGCTCGCACCTTGGCCCATCGGCGAAGTGGTCCTGAACGGATCCAAAATGCGCGACGCTTCAAGATCGCACACGTGTCCTATTCAAAACGTCTCTCATTTGACTTTAGTATATAAAATCAAAGACTTTGAGTCACTTGCCCCCAAACGACGTTGACAACTGCTCACTCGCACACGGCGTGGTGACGTTGCTGAAGCTCGCACCTCGCACTGCGCTGCTGCTCGAGAGCGCAGCGTTTTCCAGCGGTGTCAGCGACTCATCCGCGCTATCCGGTGCGTCGCCGTAGGCCTCGACGTTCTTGCCCTTGGGCTCATAGCCGAAGAAGAGCACGACAGCAGAGATGACGACGAGCACGGCGCCAAAGATCCACATGATGGAGTGCAGCGTGAGGCCCCACTGCGTGAACATGGACTTGCACAGGTACGGTCCGCTGAAGGCACCGATGCGACTGAACCCCGACGGGTACGCCGAGCCCATGCCACGGATGGCTGTCGGGTAGTTCTCTGGAGTGTATGCGTACACACAGCCCCAGGCACCGAGCATGAAGAAGGACAGCAGCGAACCCGTGACCATGACTGGAACCTCCTCAGCTGGCACGTAGCCCATGGCGATGGCGGACGCGAACGCACCCATCAGGAACGCCACCAGCGTCTGGCGGCGACCCACAACCTCGACCAGCGCCGCAGCACACAGGTACCCCGGCAGCTGGAACGCAGTGATGATGAGGATCGTCTGCCACTTGCCGTTCACGTTGTAGCCGTTGAGTGCGATGAGCGCAGGCAGGTAGATGAAGATGGCGTAGTACGCCATCGAGATGCCGAACCACAGCGTCCACAGCACCGTCGTACGCACGCTGAAGGGCTGACGGAACAGAAGCAAGATACGCGCGAGGTGCGACGCCGGCAGTTCCGGAGCAGCCGCAATCGGAGCAGCAGTCTCAACCATGTCGCTCTTCTCGTCGAACGGCTCGAGTCCGTGCGCGCGCTCGATGGACTCGACGATGGCCACGGCCTCGTCATACCGGCCGACGCTCGCGAGCCACTTGGGTGACTCGGGGATGAGGAAGCGGATGGCACCCGCGTACACGACGGGGATGCACAGGATGTAGAAGGTCTCGCGCCAGCCCACGTGCGGCGCGACACCGTAGGCGAACACGACGGCAAGCATGCAGCCGATTGCCCAGAACGACTCGAGCAGCACGATGATCTTGCCGCGCGTCTTCTTGGGCGACAGCTCCTGCACGAGCGTGGAGGCGACGGGCAACTCTCCGCCGAGGCCGATGCCCGAGATGATGCGCGCAAAGGTGATGGAGGTGACGTTCCAGCTGAAGCCGCAGAAGGCGAGGCCGAAGAGGAAGATGACGATCGTGACCATGAACATGGGTCGGCGGCCGTACTTGTCGGCGAGCGTGCCGAAGGGGAAGGAGCCGATGAAGGAGCCGACGAAGACGGCGCCGCCCAGGAAGGCCGCCTGTGCCGACGACTGCGGGATGTCCTCTGCGATGAGCGCGCCGCAATAGGTGAAGACGAACGTCTCCATCGAGTCCATGGCCCAGCCGATGCCCGTGAGCAGGATGAGGCGGATGTAGTACCACGACAGCCCAAAGGCCAGCGGCTTGCCGCGCTCGCCCACCGAGTCGATGCGGCGCGTGATCAGCTGCACGGCCTCGACATTGTCGGCCGGCGCCATGCTGACTTGGAGACTTCGGGAGGGCTCTCAGGGAAATGCTACTTGGTCTTGAGGGGTACAATCGGGAAATGAAGGCTCACAACCGCATCGTGGACTTCAAGACCTCTCCGTGAAGTTGCAGAGCATTCTCAGGGAGTTCACGTTTTGGTTCTGGATTGAACAAACTTGAATCAAGACCCAGAAGCTGAGCTCGAGCGAGAAACAGACAACGATCTCGTTCATATTGTACGATATCATCCACATGCACCTCAGCAAAATTGTTCACCCTAGGCTCCAACAAGCACCACGGTGGCCGCGGCAGCAATAGCGACCGTCTTGACGGCTGATCTATACGCCAACGAATCCGACGACACATTCGGGGCAACTGTCGCGATCGAGTTGATGTCCGACGCAGCCTCTTCTTCGGATTCGGAGCCTCCCTGACTTGCACGTGCAGGCTCGTAGTCCCAGTCAATGAGTGTTGCAGCGCGCGAGTACGTGCAGGCATCCGCGTACACGGTCGGGATGTGGACGCAAGCACTAGCCATGGCTGTGCTGGCTGCATCTGCGACTCCTGACGGGAGATATGCACTGATAGCCGAGAGGAACGTGCTGCCATCAACGCAGTCACCATCCGAGGAAAAGGCTGTCTCCAGAATCGAAGACAGGGAGCTCGAGCCAGAGCTTGAGGATGATGACGACGACGACACTAGAGGCAGCTTGGACACCCACGTGGCGAATCGATCAAGTGCGACGACGCAGCCTGACTCAGTGTAGGTGGTTGTAGCAGCGGTGACTGCGTTTCCCTGCGTATCGTTGTACGCCTCGCCCTCAGCTGCAAGGCACATCTCATCGGTTGGGATCTGGAGGTTCGTGGCAAGTGACGCTGCGAGTAGCTCGGCCGTCGTGATGATCTCGACCCGCGTCGTGGTGCCATCGCTCCCGCTATCCGAGCCCGAGTCTGAATCCGAGTCGGTCACGGTCACGTTGATGGTCGTCGTGGGCACCCACGCATCGCGGAAGGTGACACCACAGCGCTGGCTTGAGCCCGACGCGTCGCTGTCGGCTGTCGGCGTCTGCGTGGCGCACATGATGTCCCCCAAGAGCTGCGCAATCTTGATGATCTTGCCCGACACGGTGTAGCCGTAGTCAGCGACCGAGGCGTCATCCCAGGCATCGCAGCAACCGTCCGAGTACTTGGCACGCAGCGTGGTCAGCGAAGGTAGCACCTGTGAGCGTAAACAGGTGACCACGTCGCCTACGTAAAGCGAGCAGAAGGTTTCGATCTCGGAGCTGGGGATGTTTGGGATGTCGCGCACAAAGGCGCTGAGTCCGTCCGAGCCCGAGCCCGAGCTCGAGCTGTCCGTGAGGTTGCCCAGCGCCGCCTGCACAAACGGGATGTCCATCACGTCAAGTGCCGTCGCACACGAGCCCGAGGCAAATCCGTCGACCAGCGCCTCGCCCAGCATGGTGCCGTTCATGTTGGCGATGCACGTGCTGCCCTCGCTCGAGAGCAGGAACTCGCCGACGGGTGACTCGGTCAGGAAGGCGATGAGCTGCTCGGTAGCATCGTCGCCGATCTGCACGGCCAGCGGCGCGCGTACGGGCGCCGTCGCGTCCGAGAGGTTGGCCGAGCACGACGTCACGAGCTTCTCGGTGGCCGCGAGCGCCTGCGGGAGCGCCACCGCGGCGCAGACGGCGACCAGCGACGCCCACGAGGTCCGAGCCATGGGCGCTGGAGCGTGTACGTAGAGCGCCTGCGAGCTACGGCGGAGTGCTGCCGTGGAGTGGAATAGAGGTGGCTGGTACCTACAAGGCGAGCAGCTACGCAGTAACGCTCTTGTCAAGCCTGACAAGGTCTGGTCCGAACTCTTTTCGTTCAGAACCGGTCGTGACGTCGTGCACCTGCCAATCCTCTACGTTCAATTCCCTCGTTTCTGTGGCTTCAACGTGTTCTACTTGGCTGGCTGCTTGGCCTCGTCCGCCAGCTCCTTGGCGAGCGCCACGTAGTCCACGGCCTTGCGGTTGCGCTTGCTGCGTGCGCGTGGCTCTGGCTCGTCTGCTTGCTGCACCGCTGGCTTGCGCTTCTTCACGACGGGGACCTGCACCACGACGCCATCCGTGCCT
This sequence comes from Phytopythium helicoides, assembly GCA_024867545.1. Lineage (NCBI taxonomy): Eukaryota > Oomycota > Peronosporomycetes > Pythiales > Pythiaceae > Phytopythium > Phytopythium helicoides. The sequence goes on along the minus strand of JANFNE010000012.1, from coordinate 633,935 downwards.
GACGCTCGCGAAGCCGCAGCGTTTAGGTAGTTGTCGAGGATCGAGCGCTCGTGGGCAGCCTCCTTGGCGACATCTTCTTCGTCCCACTCGTCTCGAGCAGGACTAATGAGCGCGCGCGCATGGGCAGCAACACTGCGAGCGAGCGGGGACACGATGCGGCCGTAGTAGTTGTAGCCTCCCTCCAGCACCGAGATGAGCCGGCCGTCGCAGCACGAGTTGGCGATGCGCTTCACATGCTGCACGAGCCACTCGTAGTCCTGCTCAAGCAGCGACACGTACCCCCAGTTGACGCGCTCCTTCTTGTGCGCGTCAAAGCCAGACGACAGGAAGATCAAATCCGGCGAGAACGCTCGCAGCTTGGGCAGCACGTGGTCGCGGAGCGCGCTGCGCCACTTGAGGCGAGACACGGACGCGCTTGCACTGCCGCCATCATGATTGACTCCAAGTCCGACATTGAAGATAAGTGGAGAGCTGGCATCGACGCCTGACTCGCCAGAGCCAGGATAGAACCACGCATCGTGCTGGACGCCGTCCTCCTCCTTGTGTCCGTAGCCATGCACCGAGCAGAAGAACACGTTCTCCGCGTCATGCTCGTCGCGCCACGGTTTGTACGCGTGCACGATCTGCGTGCCAGCGCCATAGGGTGTTTCGTACGCACACGCCCGCGTAGTCGGTACCAGCTGCCTCACAATCTCCTCTGTGCCGTTACCGTGATGGACGTCCATGTCTAGGATCGCAATCTTGTGGATGCCACGTCGCTTATAGTGTGCGCGCGCGTAGGCTGCACCGACGGCCACGTTGTTCAGCAAGCAGAAGCCCAAGCTGCCTTCGGGATCGTTGTCGCACACGACCTTGCCCACTGGTCCAGCGTGGTGGCCGGGCGGGCGAACGATGCAGAACGCATTGGTGCTCGAGCCATCAATGACCTCGTCGACAGCTTTGCAGACAGCACCCGCAGCGCGGAATGCAGCGTCGTACGACCGAAGCGAGAGAGCAGTGTCGTAGTCCCACGCAAACGTTGCGGTAGACTCGGCTTCACTTCCGTCCGCACTCCTCAGCTCGTCACAACGCTGGCGGAGCTTGTCGATGTACTGGAACTCGTGCACTCGCAGCACATCGGCAATGTCAGCGCGCTCAACAGCCGAGTCCCATACAACGTATTTGTCTTGGAATTCTCGAGAGCGCAAGATCCCGTAGCGCTCGTCGATGAGCGTTGCGACGCGCTCGGGATTCTCGGCTGGCAACTCTGGACCGCCGCGCTGATGCCTCGACAGTGGAAGATGCAGAAGCGCCTCGTCGTGGAACAGAAAGCGCGTTTCATGCGTGGCCGCATCTGCTTCGCTTGGATCTGCGCTGGGGTCAAGAAGCACCGCCTCAATCCCGGCAAACTTGCACTTGGCGGCGGTCTCGGCGGCTGTGTGTCCCCAGAGATCCGTGATGGTCAAATCTGCGCGTCCCGACGCGGCTATCATCGCGGCGCCTGCCTGGAAGCCCGTGAGCGCAGCAATGTGTGCGGGCGTCTGCTGCAGCGACGAGCGCGAGTTGACGTTGACCTTGTAGGTGTCGATGAGTGCGGCAGCAACTCGCTCACTCTGGAGCTTCATGGCCATGTGGAGAGGGCGGAAGCCGACCTTGTTGCCCTTTTCCAGCAGCGCACGCACTGCTTGCTTGCCATTGTCGCCGCTCTCGGTTTCGATGAAGGTCGCGAGCAGCTGCATGCTCTCGAGCAGGTCGTTGGCGGCGCAGAGGTGCAGCACGTTGTTGCCGTCCTCGTCCCTGGCCGTGAGCTTATCGAGCAGCAGCGCGCGGAAATCAGCAGAGCGCTGGGCCTGGTCGCCGCAGAGCTCGGCGATGACGGCGTCGCAGAAGGCTCTGTCCAATGCGCCGGTACGCAGCACGAGATGCGCGAACGGCGTGGCGAACTCGCCGCACTTGATGCGTAGCATGGCGCCGGCCAGCGGCTCCGAGTAGCGCAGCAGGTGGCGCGCGCTCTCGAGCTGGCGGTGGATGACGGCCACGTGCACGGGCAAGCAGCCCATGTCGTCCTTCTCCAGCAGGCAGCTCTCGGCGCGCATGACGGCCAGGCGCGACTCGCCGGGCTCGTCCGCGGTGTCCGCGGCCGCCTGCGCGCTCTGCTGCGCCGATTTCGGCGGGAGCAGCGCGAGCAGGCGCGCCAGGTCCCCGCGCTCCGCCAGGTCGTGCAGCAGGAAGGCCGCGCGCGCGCCGCCGGCCGTCGAGTCGTCGCTGTCGTCGTCGCTCAGCGGCGCCATGGGGCTGCGCTCGGCCGTCGGTTGCGGAGGCAGAAAACTAATATTGAGTATCAAGTCTCGCGGAGCGCCACTTCCATCGTCGAGCCATCAGGAAGAGCAGCGTGCCCGCGGAGCTGCAGACGCCGATGCCGAAGCCCAGCCACAGACCCAGCAAGCCCATGTCCTCGGCGAACGCAGCGAAAGCCGCGGAAGAGATGCCCACCAAGTAGTACGCGACGGCGTTGGTCCTCGCAGCCACTTTCTGCTTCCCGGCGCCTCGGAAAATCCCCTGCGCCACGCAGTTAAGCGCTTCAACCACCGCGAACACGGCCCACAGCTGCAGCACGTGACCAGCGAGGCGAGCCGATGCGGGGTCCTGGATGAACAGCAGGGGAATACTCTCATGCGCTGCTAGCATCACTGCTGCGAGCACCGCTGCCATTGACAAAGTAAGCGACAGAGCCACTTTACTCGCCAGCTGCGCCTGTCTGGTTTTGGCAGCGCCGATGCAGTTCCCCACGCGGATCGTGGCAGCCACCGCCACTCCCATGAACACCATGTACAGCAGCTCGGTCACGTTCAGCACCACCGTGTGCGCACTCATGGAGGTGACGGGGTTCGGCAGCACACCCGCGAGCAGTGACAGCACTTCGAAGGCTCCCCACTCCATGAGAAGCATGGCCATGCCGGGACCGCCGAGATGCACGAACAGACCGATGTGCCTCTTTGCCTCGCGCAAGTTCCACCCGCACCACCACTGCGATAGATGATGCGGTCGGAGGGAGAAGTAGACGACCAGCAGTAGCGGCATCACGATGTAGCCCAACGCGTTCGCGAGTGCGAGACCAAGAAACCCCATGCTCGTGTGGAACGCAAGCCAGTAGCCCATCGCGACGGCAACGACATTCCCTATCGCGGCGATGGCCACGAGTGGCGACACGATGCCTTGAGCTTGCAGTACACGCCGCACGAGCTCATAGGCGAAGTTGAATGGGATACCAAGCAGCACGTAGCGCGAGTAGCTCTGAGCGAGGATGGCCACGTCGGGGTCTTGACCGAGCAGCAGCAGAATGCTGGACGAGTACCAGTTGATGAGGAAGACGGGAAACAGGAGCGCCAGTGTGACGAGCACTCCTGACTGGAAGTAGATACCGATCCGGTGCGTTTGCTGTGCGCCATGGGCTTGCGAGCACAGCGTGTCGAGCGCCGACATGAAGCCGAATCCGATCGAGTAGGCCGAAATGTTAGTGAACTGCGCATGTCAGCAAGGCTGTTGAGTTTCAAGATTGCACGAAAGTCCAATAACAGCAACGTACGATGTTCGAGAGCGCGAGTGCTGCTACACATTGGCTGGTGTTTGGGGAGTCGATGTGACCAGCTAGGATTGTGGTCGCGCTCTCAGGGAAGAACTCGAGTGCAGATGTCAGCACCACAGGACCCATGAGGCGCAACTGAATCGCAAGCTCTGCGCATGCCGAGGTGACTTCCAGATCCTCGATGATCGCAACTTGGTTGACGTCGGTGTCGTGTAGAGACTCTGCATCGAATCTGCCGTCGCCCGAGATCCTGGTCGCCATCGCCACGTAAATTCATCAATGCGCTTCGCGAGAAGATTATGGTTGAACAGCAACCTGCGCTCCAGACTGTGTATTACAGTGCGCCGGCTCATTTGCGGTCAGACGAGAACCAGCTCTGGCTTATGCCTCGTTGGGCAGGACGAGAGCGCAGCTCACTTATCATGGATTGTTCCGGATGCAAAGCACAATCAGCTACGCTTCGTACGCTCTGCTTCGACAGTTTCCTCCTCCGTCGACTGCTGGTGCATGAAGTTGGCTGAGTTGATGGAGTATAGAGCATTCCGGCGCACGAAAGTCAAGCAAGTTGCTGAGCTACGACTCGTAGCCTACGAGTCATGATCCTGAAAGTGATCATACCATTTCTACAAGATGGAACTTCGATCAGCGTGAAGTGCCCTGACGATGATACGAACGGTAATGTTGGCAACAGCGCGCATATCGCTAATCATCACATGGCATCCCCTTTCAACTCCCATTTGCCGCGTCCTCACCCTCGTTCACTTTAGCAAAGGTGCTTCGCCGCCCAGCAGTGCTGCAGGAACCCAGTCGTAGCGCGTCTCAACAAACTTGCTCCTTCTCCTTCTGGGATGCCAGCTTGCCTGCAGAATTCTCCGACACCGGATTGTGTGCAACTGGGATGGCCACCCACACGTTGTCCATGTTGACGCGAGCCTGCCTCTCGCGGATGCGCTCAAACTTGCTGAATGGCATGCGCTGGGTCTTGGCGCGCGTGAGTGTTGACACTCGTGGCGGTGCTGACACGAACTCGATCGGTGCGAGTTTGTTGGACCGTATACGAAGCTCGGTGGCTGCCAAGACAGCGTCTCGCTGCGCTTGCTGATATCCATCCGGGAGAATGAGCGGAGTCTTTTGCTTTCGGGCAGCGGCTCGTGCTTTCAGCAATTTTTGCCGCTCGATCTCCTCTTGCGATGGAGTCAGCAGTGCCTCTTTGGCTATCGAGCTCGAGCTCGAATGCGTTCGCGCATTGCCTTCTTGCGCCGCCACTCGCAGAGCAAAAAGACGCGTTTGCGAGCACGGTATCCACGCCACACTCGCTGCACCAACCTTGCTGCCAGGCGCGTCGTTGCTCCGTGAATAGCACTCAATGTGGTAGAGGAGCTCAGCTCCTGACGAACAGCCTCGCAATGCTGCTCAACCGTTGCTTGATGCTCCAAGCGCACTGTCATGAGCATGATCAGGTTGAGCACGCGCTGCTTGCTGTCTCTGTTGGTTGCTTGCACTCTCCTCCAGCAGCGCTGGATGGTGCTTGCGCAGTTGGATCGCCGAGTTCTTGCGATGGAGCCCTCGGCTTTGACTAGCCCCTCGTGAAGCCACGTGTCGGCTAGCGCTTGGGCCTTCTCCTTGATCAGACGTCGACGTCTCGCCTTGTGGCGGAGAGCTAGGATGCCCGAAAGCGCGATGCACAGCCGAACGAGTTGCTGGGCGGACTTCTGTCGCTCTCGAGCCGCGATCACCTCAAGCTCGCGCTTTTCTGCCTTTGTTGGCCCCACAAGTTTCCTATACGCGGTCTTGGCAAGTCCGAGGATGCCCCGCACGCTTGCAGCACGTGTGAAAACGGTGAATGCGGTCTCGAGCCTCCGCTTCCACGCCGGAGCCGCCCCAGCCTTCCATGGAGCTCTGAGACCCCTGAAGCGCTTCCGCGCAGCAGCCAAAGCTGTCGAGAGCAGCCGAGCGATCGGCCGGGAGCCTCCGGCTATGGCCAGCGCTCGCTCGGCCGCTCGCTGCGCCTCTCGTCGGCGGAAAAAGGTGGCGACGCGTGCAGCTCCAAGCCGCACTCGTCTCGCAGCATTTCGAGCTGCCAAGGACGCAGAAGCCGGAGTCGAAGCCGCAGGAGGCAGTGACGGGCGGCCGAGCTCCGCGCCGGAACGGCAGCAGCGTGATGCCGCCGCTCATGGCGCCGGCCGTTTTGCCCCCGTCGAACAGAGATAGCTTGTCCGTGACCGGTCAGCTGGTCACGGTGACAGGGTGTCAAGTCATGTGGTTTGGGTCCAATTGGCACGGTCTCTGATGCCACTGGAGCTTGTCACGCGTGGCGTTCGCTCGAACCGATCCGGCGATCTTGATGACGCTGCTTGGCCCGCGCGGCGCTGCCGCCTGAGCGCGAGAGTGGCACGGGTCATCGCGCATCTGTGCGGCCGCAGGTGCACGTTGAAGCGCGCCGCATCTCAGTGCAGCCGTGCCGCGCATCCTGTGGACGAAGGCACGAAAAGAGTCGAGTCGAGTCGAGTTGTCGTGTTCGTGTTCGCTAGCTCTACTATACAAACGCGCATGATGCTATCTGTCTGCTTACTCCTAACTTACTTACTTACGTGTGTTCCTACACATTCAAAACTGGTCGAGAACTTTGCGCCGGCCGATTAAATAGCGCCTCGAAGTGGCCGCCTAGAAGCACAAATCGCCCCAGGACACCTCCTCGGTCTCGTTTAGCGGGGAGAGCGGCACCTCCCAGGCCTCGGGCTCGACCGTGGCCAGGTCCAGTAGCAGCTCGTCCTCGAACGCGCGGTCGCCGTCGTCGTCCTGCGCCAGCAGCGTGGGAGCGGGCGCCAGCGCCAGGCAGTCGCGTGACACGAGCGCGCAGCGCGGGTCCATGCCGCAGCTGGCGTCCATGGCACCACTGGGGTTGATGGCGCACTCGTCGGTCAAAAAGTCCTGGATGTCGAGATCCAGCGGCGACGGCACCGACGGGCGCACCATGGGGCTCACGTCGCCGAAGAGCAGCTCGTGCTTCATCTGGACCGCCGAGGCGAGCGGGTACGCGAGGTCGTCCTCGCGCTTGATCTCCCAGCGCTTGCCGTCCATCTGCGCGGGCGCGCCGAGGTCGACGGCGGGCGGCGCGAGCACAGGCGCGAGGCCGGGCTTGAGCGCGGGCGACATGTTTTCGATCGAGAGCGGCTTGGCCATGGGCGAGTAGCAGGGCGCCGAGCTGACGTCCATCTTGGGGCTCGAGGCGAGGGGGTCGAACCAGGGGTCCTTGGCCTTGCCGGCGCCGCGGCGCTTGATGTGCACGAGCAGGTCGGGACGGCCCTTGCGGAAGAACGAGTGCTGGTAGATGGTGAGCTGGCCCTCCTGCACGCGGTAGAAGCTGTAGAAGTTGAGCTGGCGGATGAGGCTCGAGAAGCGCCGGTGGCGGAAGTACTTGGGCAGGCAGTGCTCGGCCAGCATCTTGGGGTCCACGATGCAGAACGCCGAGCCGCCGCGGATCCACGACACGATCGAGGATGGCTCCGAGTCCACCATGCGGTACAGTTTGCTCACAAAGCTGCCGGACGAGCAGCAGTCGCGCGCCACGCCGCACGGCGAGGCCACCGCCGACGCGGACGCCGACGCACTGGGCGTCGCCACCGCGGTCGGCTGCAGGCTCTGCGCGCGCGGGCGGCGGGCGGAGGCGTCGGCCTTGAGCATCATCGAGGCAGGGCGGGCGGCGCTGCAAACACTTGGCGTTTGTATGGCGAAAGGGCGCTCGGCGGCAGCAGCAGCGGTCGACTTGCGCCTCGGCTGGCGAGTTCCTGAATGACCCACCCACCCATGTTCAAGGCGGCTGGCAAGTAGGCGCTATGCTCTGTCCTTGGGGACAGTGTAGCGGCAGCCCATCTTCGAACCATACAAACGCCCATAGAGAGCGAGCGAGAGGCCAGACCAGGGAGGGGGCGCGACGGGACGGAGGTCGTACACCTAACCGCTCGCTAGTGAGTCGGATCGCGCGGCCGGGTTCCATACAAAACACCTGTGCTATGGGACATGTGCGCACCGGCGCGTGGGGGTGACGCCCCGCCTGCTGTGGGGAGGTGGCGTAGCACGCGACTGGCTGCGATGCCGCCGTGGTCGCCTCGGATTGGCTGGATTTCCGCCAATGAAACCGCTCAAAGTCGGCTTAGTGTTCTAGATGGACCTTCATTCAGCGCGCAATCATACAAACGCCGACATGTGTCGCATCGAGCGCATCAACATTCTGCTCGGGGCTACATGGCCCATCTGCTGGAAATTTTGGCATCGGACACTACACAACGCCCGCACTACCGGTACTGTACGGATCTTCCACCCCCGAAGCCGGCTGCTCCGTCCACGTATACAAACGCCAAGATGACAACTGCTGCACGCAGCTTGCGCGCGGCAGAGACCTGGCGGCGGGGGATGGCCCGACATGGCTACATCATCATCATCTCGGCGTGCTGGTTGTTGTTGCTCGGCAAGCAAACCTGCGCCGCTGTCGTTGCTGCTGCCATTGCAGGAATACATCGATGTGTATGTACATCGGTCGCCTCCTTTGGGCGGTTGCGTCCACACGGCCCCCATGGTCCACGTGAGGATACCGGCAGGCTCTCGCTGATGTGAGGCACGGTGCGGTAAAGATCAGCTCCCGCCGGCCCGACCCGACGAGCAGCGAGCAGAGAGGGATGCGCTCGAGAGGAGGTCCACACTCGACGCGGGCGGGCCGCTTGGCGGGGGATGCGTCGTAAAAACACGCTTTCGATTGCTTGGCACCTGCGCGGGCAGAGAGCTCTCTTTTTTCGACGCTATGGAGCAAAGTATGGAGCAGTTCAAGTGGCTGGACTCGTCGACGCAGGCAGGCGCCCCTTGGAGGGAATGGGTACCTTGGGATGTCCGACCACCGCGAGCGACAGACACGCAGACCGCTAAGCGCGCGTTGACGCTGCCTGCCTGGCGAGTTGATGGCCGGGCAACACGTGGCGGGGCGGGGCGCAGACAGCCAACACGTGGCACGCGCAGACATTCATGGCAAGCATTTTCAAGCCAACATTTTCATGCCAGCATCATTCGCGGAGCCTGCATTTTTTCGCGAGCCTTCGCGCTTGTAAAAGCTCGCCGCGCACCGGTTTCAGTCGAAAAACAAACCGAAAAAAAAAGAGGCAAAAACTGCTCCTCATCACTGTGTGACACTGCCTCATGGAGCTCGGCTGCGCCGCGATCAGCATCATTGAAGCCGCTCTGGTCCACCCACTGCGTGGCAGTCTCCTCCTCTCCTCCTCTTGCACTGCAGGCGGCGGCAGCTCTCGTTGCACCGCTACGGTGATACAGTACACAAAAACATACCAGGTTCGAAACCACCTGCCACGTTGCAGCGCATCGAAAACGAACCGTGACGAGGCCGCGCATCGCCGATGACATCACGCCAAGCCAAAAAAAAAAGGTGAAGCCATCTCGCGAGCGGCTCATGCTGGACGACGACGACTCCTGGCGACGCCCTGCTGGCGAACGTCGCCCTGCATTTTGGTGGCTGCATGCCACGCCAGCAGCGACAAACAACTGGTGTTGATCCCAGGAGATTTTTCCATGGCGGATTGGCACTCTTTCATAGTACCTCACATCTATGACCACTTCAACTTGCATCGACGGATGCACCCATGCCGACGTTGATCGTGTATCTTTGTCGCGGTTGTCTCGCCCCAAGCGCCATGTCGGATCCTACGCCTGCACAAAATTATTGGACGCAGCTCGTGCCCTTGACCCACCACAACCATATTGTTTGTCGCTCTCATTCTCGTAACTCTCTCTCGAATCCAGCGAGAGACCCGTCTACTTGTCGATAACGGCGTCGGCCGCGTCGAGGTCGAGGGATCGAAATGGCCACTTCATCGTTGCTCCAGACAGCATCCTCGTTGATCAGCGCCCCACTTCAGCCCCGATCGCTCCAGTATGGTCATCTACCTCTGGAGAAGGAAGCGATGCATAGATTTATCTTGACCGAGCAGAAAAAAAGTCCCTGGAGTAGCCCTCGCCATCATCTCCTGTTACACAGAAACCTTCGGTGCCGGACGTGAGCGGGTATAGTGGTGCTGTGCATTCTGCTTTGAGCTTTCAATACCATATGCTCGCATTTACTTCATCTGCGTCGTTCATGAGGGTCGTCGCTTACTTAATTCCAGTGTTGCTGGAGATCTGCTTGCACTGCATACAAAACATGCTGATCGAAAATAGTTGTGTCATTCGGTTTGAGTTTGCTTCCTTGTTCTCCTGTTGGGTTTAGGAAGATACTTGACTGTCGCGGTTCCAGGACAAAACTATCTTCTCCAAATAAGTAGTGTCACAGTCAAACCAAATAAAAACGCCCAACTCGTTCTCATTCCAAATGTATGGTCATGAGGACCGACTGGTCTATCTCAAGATGACTGATCGCGCTCGAACTAGTGATTAGTTTGGGCGTAACAGACATCGGTAGCTTTTACTGGTTGCGCAAGATCACGACTAATCTATTGGGACTACGAAACGAGCAAACCTCGCTTAGAAAATCTGAAACCAACAAGAAGTCGGCGATTTGCTTCGGGTGAACAAGCTCAAAGAATCTGGCATTCTCGTTCTTCAGCCAAGGGAAGAGAAGCTTCATGGAGCTCGTGCAGTCTGCAGCGGTGGCTACCGCCAATGCGCTTATCCCGGGCTCGGGCGTTCTGGTGAACAGTGGATTTGAGCTAGCCAAGATCATTTTCCAGGTAGGAATGGTGCTTTCTGGGATGGAGGAGACTGCGTCGTCTATCAAGATACAGCAAGACAACATCAAGGAAGACGTGGACGACTTCAAATACGTCTTAGAGCTGCTTCAGCGAGTGCAAAACCACGAAAAACTGTCAGAACGACTGCAGAAGACGATTGAACGATTCCAAGCCGAGGTGAGCGAATACGATCGAGTCGTGACCAAGTTTTCGGGAACGAATATCTTGAAACAACTCGTTTTCCGCCGTGACATTGATGCTGCAAGCACAAGCGCGAAAATGACTGCCGACAAATTGATAAAGCGGCTTACGCTCGAATGCTCCATTGATGGAAGTGCCAACCATGGATTAGGAAATTCAGCACAATCGAGAGATTTAGGTGGTGTAGAATCACCCCGTGCGATACCAAATGCAAGCCGCATGGGAAGATCTCTATCTGAGCAACTTGAGTTAAGAGATCAGCGGTACATGGACTTCGTCGATTCACCAGAAGTTACGGCTGCTATGAGTGACCCTGGGCTTCAGCGAGAGATCCTTGCAATCTTGACTCACATTGCTCGACGCAACGATGCCATGATGCAGAGCCGATTGATCAGTCGAGATCGAGTACTGAGTGTTATACAGGAAAAGCTTTGGGCGAGCTCAAGCAATGCCATTCGCGCTGATGTCGCCAGCCTCCCCGACTGGTATATCACGGAAGACGAGATCGAGATTGATATGTCCACAGTTATTGGCTTTGGCGGTGATGCAAAGATCTACAAGGGAGAGTTCAAGAGTAACAGTGCAACTGTTGCCGTCAAGGTTTTCTACCCAAACTTGTCTCGATCTGACACGATGAAGAATAAACTCATCAGTACGTTGGGCATTTGGCAACGCCTGAGTCGCCACGATAATATTTGCCGTCTCTACGGTGCGTGCTATCTCACTGACACTCCATTTGTCGTTATGGAGTACTGTGACAAAGGGCCACTTGACCGCTATCTTCGCCGTGTCGAAGCTAGTCGTCATAAGCTGACCCTTGAAATTTTGGCGCAAGCTGCTCAAGCTGTCAGCAAGATGCATTCTGTTGGTATTGTTCATGGAGACTTGAAGTGTGATAATATTCTCGTCTCAGGGGCGAGCGAGCAGGCTAAAATCTGTGACTTTGACCGGAGCTTTGACTGGATTGCATTGAAGAACAAACGCCTAGCAAACGGTACGGCAATAGAAGCAGGAATCGAGATTACAGATGCCGTGAGATATCTGGCTCCTGAATGCGTTGAAGGGAGACTGCCAAATGCTGCGTCCGACGTCTATTCGTTTGGCTTATCACTTTATCAGGCACTTGTAGGGGAGTCGCCGTACTTCGATATCTCCAACGATGAAGAGTTACGAGTTTGTAAGCTTGCTCGAGAGCTCCCAGCTCGGGATATATGTCGTATCAGCGACGATGCATGGGATCTAATCATGAGCTGTTGCCACTCCGAGCCGGAGAAACGCCCGACAATGGAGAAAGTCTCTAAGGTGTTGAAATCATTATCCAAACAAGTACCGAGCACAAGCCCCCCTTCAGGTGTGATCGGAGAAGTCCAAGCTATTGGAGCTCTTGTCAATGCAAGTGAGGACGTTCGAGTAGCTGACCAAAGCAGAGTTGTTGTTTCTATTGAGCAAGTGCTTGAGCCTAGTACAGTTGGAGGTGAAAAGAGATCACAATCTCCACCACACACCGATAATGGCACACCTGTAAAACCAAACAGCAAGTCGATTAAGCGCTCTAGATGGCTGAAGCTTGGACTTCTTGCTATAATTGCAGTCGCTGCAATTGTAAGTGTCATTGGTGTAGTCACACCAGGTTCCTTGTCAGCTAGTGGTGAGGTGGTTGAGACCGGATCTGGAAATTCATTCAGTGACTCGAGTTCTGGGTCGGGATCTGACACAGCAACTGAGCCAACTACATCCACACCTTCGGGCGAATCATCATCTTCTTCATCGACATCTTCAGAATTGACTCAACCACCTGAATCCAACCCTGTAGCACCCACACCGACTACCGCAACGCCAACACCAACTACAGCTACTCCAACTCCGACTACTGCAACACCTTCTCCGACTACAGCAACGCCAACTCCGACTACTGCAACACCAGCTCCAACTACTGCAACACCCACACCAACTACACCAACTACAGCTACTCCAACTCCGACTACTGCAACGCCATATCCGACTACAGCAACGCCATCCCCGACAACAGCAACACCCACACCAACTACAACTACACCCACACCAACTACAGCAGCACCTACATCAACTACAGTTACACCAACTCCGACTACTGCAACACCAGCTCCGATGACAGCTACACCAACTCCGACTACCGCAACGCCAACTCCGACTACTGCAACACCAGCTCCAACTACTGCAACGCCTACGCCGACTACAGCTACACCCACACCAACAAGTGCTTCAGTACTGCGCGTCACAACTGTCATCGGATATGGTACATCGTTGTCAACAACGTTTTCTGGTCTTTGGGGTATCATTGTCGACTCGAGTGGATACATCTATGTGAGTGACGAAAGTCGAATCCTACGTTTCACTGATGGCAGTGACGCGTCTGTGTACTCCGGTAGCCTTTACGGCGACTACCTAGATGGTTCCCGTTCAAGTGCAAGATACGATGCTCCTCGAGCACTCGCCATCAGCTCGAGTGACACAATCTACATCTGCGATTACGGAAATCAAGTGGTGCGGCAGCTCTCTGGCGGAACTACCGTCAGCACTTTCTCGTCCTTTTCAGCGACAGATATGCGTGGAGTTGCAGTTGACTCGAGTGGAAATGTATTTGTGACAGGTGGAGGCAGCAACAAAATTACCAAGATCACATCGGCAGGCAGCTATTCCACGTTCTCAACCAGCACAATTGTCCCCATGGGAATAACTCTCGATTCGTCTGGCAACGTATACGTCTCGGACATGCACGCGATTCGCAAATTCACTTCATCAGGGACTATGACGGTTCTTGCTGGCTCGACGGCAACTAGTGGGTACACGGATGCTGTCGGAACTTTGGCACGGTTCAGCTCTCCCAAGTCGCTGGCAATTGGGACGGACGGAAATTTGTACGTCGCGGACTACGGCAACCACTGCATTCGCAAGGTCAATTTATCGACGAATGAGGTCACTACGTACGCAGGCACTTGCACTTCATCTGGCTCGACCGATGGCGTTGCCACAAGCGCCAAGTTTCAGTCGCCTATCAGCATCACTGTTACAACAAGTGGCGTCTTTTACGTCACAGGACGGCTCTAGTTCAACGCAACGTGTGCGAAAGATTTACACGGGTTGATGAAGGGAAACAAGAAAACACGAACCGCATAAAGTATATCCATCGACCTCTAGCCGCTTAGTACTTGAAGATGGCGACACGGCCAGCGACGGTCTGCGTAGACTGTCGCTGTTCCTCTTCCTTAAACGCGAGCTTCGTCTCCTTCTTCTCGAGTCTCCGCTGCGTCTTCAGCAGTTTCACGGCGGCCTTGCGCGCACGCTTCTCCTCCTTGCTCTCGCCCTTTTGCCGCCCGCGACCTTGGTCATCGCGCTCTTCACATTCCTCCTCGACACGCTGTTTCTGCTTCTTCGCCGTCTCAAAGATGCCGAGTGGCATTCCCGTCTTGCGAGACAGCTCGATCTTGCTCGTACGCACATCGCTTCCAGTCTCACTAATAGCATCCATACTAGCCTTCTTCTTGCCCTTCTTCTTCTTGAGTGGAGCCTCACGGAGCACTGTAGGGTGGTTGTCCAGATTCGAATACGTGCTGACAATAGTCTCGCAGTCCCAGCGCTCCTGTGGACGCGGAGCCAGGTACGCGTTGCGCTCCATCATCTTCTCCAGCTCGGCAACGCCGTCATCCTCTTCGACGGGATCGGTTGCATTGCCATCGAGCTCTTCTTCCTTGTCTTCTTCAGCCGCGCGCTCGCGCTCGCACTCCTCAAGGATTTCAGCAAGGCGGTTGCCAGTTCGCAAGGGGTTACCGAGCTTGCCCTCCTCGTCCAGAATCTCCTGCTGACGTGCACGAAGTCGGCGACGATCTCGTCGAGCAGCGCACCCTCCAGTTCCAGCTTGCCGCGGGTCTCCGGGTCGTCGTCCTCCAGCTCACCAAGTTGGTCGTCGTCATACTCCTCGGCCAGAGTCTTCTCAAACAGAGCGTCGAGCGCGCGCTGCTCCTCAGCACGTGCTTCGTCATCAAGCTCAAAGTCCTCATCCTCCTCGTCCTCGAGGTCACTCAGTTCCTCATCGTCTTCGTCATCCGTCAGATCGCCACGGTACTTGGGGACGCCGCTTGCAGCCTCCATAAGCTTGGCGATGTGAGCGTCGTAGTCGAAGCCATCATTCGCATTGTCGTCGGGGTCTTCTGTCGCTGCCTTGTACCATGAAATCGTCGTCGAGTGCTTCGAACGCCTCGTCGTTCTCGAGTGCCTCGCGCAGATCCGAGTCCATGACTTCGGTTGTGAGCGTGATGGCATCCAGCAGGCGGTCCTGCTCCTCAGCACTCGGGAGCACGTCGTCCGGCAGCTCAACGCGGCGTGAGAGCTCTCCGCTAGGGACGTCAAAGCGACCTGTAGCCGAGTAAAACTTGCCGTGGCCCATCTCCTTCATGTGCTGCGAGTAGTCGTAGCCGTCGCGCGGCATGCCGTTCTCGTCCACCAAGTCCTCAGCCTCAAACTCGCCGAAGCGCACGCGGCGAACAGGGAACGCCTGCCCTTGGCCTTGGCTTTAGCTGCTGGTTTGGCCGCAGGCTTGGCAGGAGGCTTGGCGTTCGAGGGTGACGCGATCAGGTCAGGGCATGTCGTCGTCCGAGTCGAAGTCGTCGTCAAGGTCGTCGCCATCGTCGTCCGAGTCAGGATCGCAGCTCGACGTGTTGCTGTCGAAGTCACGAGCGATGGAGCGAAGCGATGAGCAAGTGACTGCAGTCCGCAAGAGCAAGCGAGCGAGCACGCACCGTGGACGAGAGCAGCACGTACTTGGAGGCCTCGGGGTCGTTGGCGCGCGGGTCTCGCTGGCTGCGGTGCACCACGTGGAAGTGCTGCGCCTTGCGCTTGTCGATGAACTGCTTCTTGCGCACCTGCAGCCACCCACAGCATCAGTCCGGCTGCTCGACTGTCGCTACACGCAGCAGCAGCAGCGACGCACCATGATGCCGCCTGTCTCTTCTAGTTGTGGGTCATGAGTTCATGGCGGCCAAGCGTTGCTTTTACCGCGTCAAAACCGGTAAAGTGTAGGTATTTATCCTATTGAAACGTTTCCATTGGCCAAAACACTCCGTTAAACGCATTTTCGACCAATGAAGGAAGCGGGAAACTCTGGTGGCTGGAGACGCTTGGGCGTCGTTGCCGCCGCGATACTCAAGCTCACATATCGAGAAAGTCCGCCGGTGCGAGAAGATGTCGCTGACGCTGTCGCTGCCGCCCGTGCCCGCGGCGTTCGCCAAGGAGAGCGAGGTGGTCGTGGGCCTCGGCGGGTTCTTCGCGCAGAAGCGCGTGGAGCCCGTGGGCCGCGCGTACAACCGCCGCGTGAAGAACCTGACGCGCGGACGCTCGGCCAGCTGCGAGTCGCTGGACGACGCCGAGAAGGCGCGCGACTCGGTGCGCAAGCAGGAGGAGACCATCCTCAAGAAGTACCGCAAGAGCATCCGCGGCAAGAACTTCCTCGACCTGACCATGTACCAGCAGCTCGGCCTGGCCGACATCGGCTTCTCGGTCACGGAGGAGCAGGTCAAGAAGGCCTACCACCGCGTGCTCATCGAGCACCACCCCGACAAGACGGGTAAGACGGAGAACGACCCCAACTACCTGGCCGTGCAGAAGGCCTTTGCCACGCTCATGGACCCGCAGAAGAAGCGCGCCTACGACTCGCAGTGCGACTTTGACGAGTGGATCCCCTCGGGCACCGAGAAGATCAAGGAGAACGACGGCACCGGAAAGTCCTTCTACGACCTCTACGGCACTGTCTTCCGCGCCAACGCACGTTTCTCGGAGAACCAGCCCGTGCCCGACCTCGGCGACGACAACACCGACATTGACACAGTCTACGCGTTCTACGACTTCTGGCACAAGTTCGACTCGTGGCGCGACTTTACGCACAATGCCGAGCACGACGTCGAGTCGGCCGAGCACCGCGACCACAAGCGTTGGATGGCCAAGAAGAACGAGGCCGTGGCCAAGAAGCAGAAGAAGAAGGAGTACGCACGTCTCGCCAACCTTGTCGACCGCGCCATGGCTGCCGACCCGCGTATCCGCCGCGTCAAGCAGGCCGAGAAGGACCGCAAGGCTGCCGAGAAGCGCGCCAAGGAGGAGGCCATTCAGGCTGCCATTGATGCTGAGCGTCGCGCCAAGGAGGAGGCTGAGCAGGCTGCCGCCCAGGCTGAGGAGGCCGAGAAGGAGTCGCGCAAGAACGCCAAGATGGCCCGCGAGAAGCAGAAGAAGCTCTTCCGTAAGGTCAAGAAGGCCTTCCGCGAGCTCATGGCTGCCGCCGAGGCTCAGGAGCTCGAGGGTGCCATTGACATTATCAAGACCGAGACCATCTGCGAGGGTGTCGAGATGGAGGAGCTGCAGGCCCTGGTGGACGCCATGGGCGGCAGCCCGGACTCGCTCAAGCCCGAGGGTCTCTCCCAGGTGGCCGAGGTGCTCGCCAAGCTCTAGACTCGCCTACCTGTGCATTTGCTCTACTTCTGGCGGAACTTTCTCCTTGATGAGCGTCACGAGCTACAGAGAGAGCGCTGAGTGAGGTCGAGCGCTGCGTTTTATCCTAAAAACCACGATAACTGCAATCACCACGGAGTTTGATGTACATGTATCTCATTTCGTGATCGTCCATATCTTGACAAAGCAGCTCCATGCGCATCGATGTTGATGGTTGGTTGAGCTTGCGGGTCTTGAAAATAGAATTGTCGACGCCACCGTTCAGCGTTTCGTCAGAGTGTCGTAATCCATGCGTCAATTGCTCACGTCAAGTACAGCTGCATCAACAGTCTTGGAGGGTCAGCGAGATCTTGTGGTGTTCACAACCTCAGCCACAGCCTCCTGCAGAGTGCTCGCTTTCGCATCGCATGGAATCTTGACTGCAAGCATACTACTTCCACGCCGCATCACACTTCGAAATCGACCACGGTCTTTCGTGTGCGGCTGTGTCAATATATGTTCTCCGTTCTCGGGGACGTGTTGGAGTCGCCAAACGAGCGCTAAAGACACCGGTGCGTCTTCGCCTGCTTTTGCACCACGAATGGAAATCTGTCCACACCCTTTTCCGCATTCAAGACTTTGCGCGACCCTGTGCAGTTTTTCTTGGTATTTGCTGACTGGTATCCAAGGAGCAGTTGAAGTGTGCAAGCCGTCCTACAAGCAGATAGATGTTCTCATGCCTGTGGTCGCAGCGACTCGCAAGTAGCAATGCGCGTGCAATGTATGGATCTGGTTGCACATTGCTCGCTTGCAGGGTGGTTCGTTCGGAATGTGTTTCGACGACTGCGAGCGTATGAGTGAAGGCATTGGGCTGCAACATTGCGGCTAGCCAATCGAACGGCGTCGTGTACACCAACAAGCATGGCAAATCTTTATCACCTCCATTGATCAGCTAGTCGCTTAAGACATAGGATCTACCTCCTTCCCGTGGAACCTTTCCAAGCTTTCTCTTGGTACGACCAGGTTGGAACCTGATCAAACGATCCAGAACTTTTTTGAGCCGGGGTGAGCTTCGTTCGCTTTGAGGCCCCCAGCCACCATGATCCAAATAGATCACGTGCGCATCAACAGGGTCGTCAACTGCCAGCCAACTCATTTCACGTCAAATGCGACAAGTGATCATTCCTGACCCGCGACATACATTTTTCAAGGCATCATCAACGCCAGCGGGCAATGCAAGACGACACCAGGCAACGTGCTGCGGTTGACGATGACGCTAGCCTGCCAACTTGTTGACCAGCGTAATGTAGCTATGAACGACTGGATTCTGAGGTGGTTTTGGAGTCTTCGCAGCGATTTCGCTGGACGGGTTCGCTTTCGGTGGACTGGCGATCGTCGACTGGCGTACAGTACAGTACCGAAACGACCCATACTGAATCCAAGTGACACGATCCAGTTTTCTGCGACGACCCTCGTCACGCGTAATCGGCGTTTAGATTAACACTGACTTGATCAAAGTATACGCTCGACGCAATCGGTGCCCTCGAGGCGTCATCACGTCGCACATACTGAACCGCAGGTGTTCTTTTCTGAGACGCGCATCATTCCGTGCCGGAGGGGCGACATCCCTCCCACCATCGGCCGTAAGCCGCAAATGGGAGGTTGACCTCGCGGCTATTCCCTGCGCTTCCCCCGCGGTCGCGCCGCCACCAGACGAGAAAGGCCGCCATGAGCGCCGAGCCGGAGCCGCCGCCCGCCTCCTTCGACGTCTACAGCGTGCGCAGCAACCCCAGCACCAGCGACAGCGCCGAGCGCCGCGCGGCGCGCGCCAAGGCGCAGCGCGAGATCGCCGCGCGCTTCTTCGGCCCCGCGTCGGACGCGCGCGAGGACGACGCGTTCGTGAGCAGCTCGCGCTCCGAGTCGGCGCTGGTGGCGCGCGCGACGTCCGAGCCGCAGGCATGAGGCGCGGGCCTGCGGTGGCGCGCCAGGCGTCGCTGCCCTCGGAGAGCTCGAGGGACGAGACGCCCGCGCAGCGAGAGCGGCGCAAGTCCAACTGCGAGATGTTCGAGGACCTCGTGCACATGGCCAACACGGAGCAGCCCTGTGAGCTTCGACGTCTTCACGGAGGCGTCGGCGCGCAGGAGGAGGAAGACCAGCTCGCTGTCGGCGCACACGCTCGACCAGCTCAGCGCCTAGGAGGAGGCAGCCCTCGCAGGTGCAGGAGGAGGGAGACGCGGACGACGCGAGCCAACAGGACGATGACGATCATTACAGGGACAGCGAAGAAGAGGAGGACGATGATAAGGAGGATCCCCAAGATTAACATCGAGCTGTTGGAGGCGTACATTGCCTACTCCAAGTCGATCGGGAGAGAGCCCAACATCCAGATAGGCAACCGACCACAGCGACTCGGACGATGCCGAGAACAGCGACAGAGGCGGGCTGACCGACCCGAGGATGTCGTACGTGCAGCGCCAGCCCTGTGGTGAAAGACCACAAGCACTTTTGGACGGGGGCCATCGGCACACGGCACAGTAAGCGGCGCGGTTGCGTGCAGTTCTGGATCTGGATGCTGATCGGCGTGGCAGTCGTCGTTATCCTCGGCATCTCCTTGTCAAACCTGCAGCTGAACGAAGTGCTGCATCTGGATGCGTTCGTGGAGAACAACGTTGTCGTGACGCAAGATTTTACCTATTTGTACATCCAAGACGAAGTCAATTTTCACCTCAAGTACGAGCTCGAGCCTGGATGTGCCGGCTCGAATGACACACACTTCATGGTGCTTCTGATGTACGACGACGATTTTGACAAGTACGTACGTGGCGAGAACTTTTCGTACATCGAGAAAGGGTCAATACTTCGAACGACGTATGCGAGCTTCCCGCTCCAATACATCGACTCGGTCAAAGACGAAATGTATCTCGTCTTCCAGCCATGCGTACTCGCATGGAATCCGACGGCCGACTACTGCCAAACGACAAGACTTCCGACACCAGTTCGCTCCAAGGAGAAAGTGTATAACCTTGGACAGAAGAAGTTTATGGACAAGCAGAGGCAAACCAACTACTTTCCGGTTCGCTATCTCTACGTGAACCCCATCCCAGATCGGTGTGCCGCGTCCGGATTCCAAGGAACCACATACCTGCTGCTCTTCATTCCGTACATATTGATTCTAGCGTTCGGGCTTCGGCTCTTCCAAATGATGTTTCGGTGTGAGAGCTTTCGCGCGAGTCTTGAGCGAGCCTACAAAAAGGAGTTTGATGTCCCAGAGAACGAGGTCGACTACTGGCAGCCTATTCCGTGGGATCGAAAAGTGCCCAAGACAAGACTGCTCGGTCCGTGCTGCTGGCGCAAGTTCCGCAAGCCGTTCGAGCCTTTCTACACGTGGTGGAGGCACGAGAACTACTTCACGTGGGTCTTCTGTCCGTATCGGAACGAGCGGCTATCGCGTAGTGAGCGGGCTATCATCGTCGCTTGCTCACTGTACATCACATTCTACGTGTTGTTCATTATCGTGATGATGCGGGACTCCATCGGCGCGAACATTTCGCTGTTCAGCTCGGTTGTGCTGTACGCAATTCTCATCTCGGTGCTTCCGTCAGCCGGCAAAGGCTATCTTCAAGGAGCTCTTCAAGCTCATTTTCCGCCAGCGCCGCAAGTATTTCCGCGCCAAGGCAGCTGGTGGCGATGTCTCGCAGTTTTCGTTCCGCTTTGCCTTTCTTCTCCAGGTTTTCGTGGCGATTCTTATCACGATCTGCCAGCTACCGATCTTTTACATTTGGATCCGGCGCAGCTGTTTGTTTCTCAGCAAGTTCATGTACTTTGCTGTGCTGGCCGCGGTTATGCGGCTCTCCATTATGGGTTTGATGCAAGATTTTTTATGGTACATCATTTTGAAGACATGGGGCTGGAAGGATTTGTGTCCGTACTGCACCGAGCGCATTGTGCACTGCGACTGCTTCAATGACGAGTTGCTCGTGCTCGGCCGTCGAGCGTGTGGGTCCAAAGTGGGAGCTGATTTTGGTGCTCGACAAGCTGTTGGCAAAATCGAAGGGCTATGAGCCGCAGTTCGAACTTTACACCGCCGATCAACTGCGGGAGCGCTGGGCTGTAATTGTCGACCGTGCTGAGACTCACATGGAGAAACTCGAAAAACTGCGAGCTTACCGGGAGAAGAAGCGTCAGGAGCGCTTGCGGCGTCAACGTCAGCAGCGGCTGAGCTTTGTTGCCGTCACAACCTTGTTCAGCTTTCGCGACGGCCACAAGCCACATGAGTCGAACGACACCGTCGGTGCGATGCACACCCAGTCATCCGCAGATGATGACGACTTGCATGAGACGGATTCGAACAGCAACCGGAGCAGTGAAGAAGATGAAGCGGACGCACTGTGCAGTCTGCGCGAGAAGAAGATCCTTGCAGTGAACGCCCAAGTTCATCTGGAGAAGTTTGAAAAGCACTATGACTCAACGATCGTCGATGTCTTCCGCTCGTTGGGCCACGCAGTGACTCGCCACCGGCCCCACAGACACCGCCGACGCGACGGGGACACGGATGTTGGTGGAGACATCACGCTGGCGGAAGATCACAGTCGGATTCGACGGAGCGATCTCCAAGACAGCTCACGAACTCCCGCCGATCAGCAAGAAGGAGAAGGCGTCGCGAACGAAGAAGTGAGTCCGGAGGGGAGCAGTGGAGGCGAGACCATGTGGCTGTTTGACACTCCTGCCGAGCGTCTGGAGCGCCGTGAGCGCGAAAAGCTACTTCGTAAGCAGGCATTCCGCGTGCTCAAGGACTATGAAATCGAGGCTGTCGAGGTGCAGCAGGACCCGATGGGCAATGTCCGCTACATCCCACCGTCCACTGGCACGCCTGCTTCTTCGAGGGACGGGCCTTCGTCGGCGGCGTCGACGCCTGGACGTCGCCTGCTCGCGCGCTTCGACTCGATGCATCGCCCGCTGCTGCCTCGCCAACGGTCCGAGCCAAGTGAAGATGACATCGTCATTGTGCCGTCCGGCGTGCCAGACCTAGGCGATCACGGTTCTTGACGACGAGTACGATGGCGAGAGCTCTGCTGACGAAGGCATGTTGTCTGACTTTAGCCGCGACAGCAGAAGTGAGAAGAAGCACTCTTCATCCTCCATGGTGCCGCCGCTATCCTCAACCTCGGCGTCAGGAGTCACGAGTCACGCGGCACCGCCGTCTTCGCGCACGTATTCGGTTGTGCCTCGTCGCCAGACGCTGCTCCGCCGCATGTCGACAACGGCGACAGCGTTTGCCTCGTGGGCACTCAAGTACGACAACGACTCCACTGTTCCGCCGTCGTTCGAGGGCCACAGACAGAACCAGCAATCGCCGAGAGATAGGACAAACTAACTTACAGATCAATATGAATGCCATGGGCATTGCTCTCGCTGCAATCCATGGCAATGAAGTGACATCACCACGAAATTGCTTGGGCATTGCAGCACCATCCGTACAGTAGCATCGTCGTGCCGTCAGCCAGCATTTATCCTCCTCGACACCACCATGAAGAAACGAAAAAGACAAGAGGCCAAGAGGTTGCTGGTGCTGCTTTTTCCGCAGCGAACTCGTGTTTCCATCAGCTTAATCGGCGAGCCAACTAGGCCAACGGAGGCCGCGAGTCGGCGGGGTTCCCGAGCGTGGGTGGTGTGCTGTCCTTGATGCGTCCCGTGTCTCCTGCTACTGGATGGCGCTCGCCACGGTCCGCTCCGAGTCGAGCGGTTGGCGCGACCACGACGTCATGCCGTCTCCTCCACCGAGGGAAGAGGCCGACAATTTATCTGGCGCGCTGGCGCATCTTTCGGCGCTTGCGACGAAGACGACGCATGCGCTTCTTGCGCCACTTGGCGCGCATGCCACCGTTGACGGACAGCAGCATCTTGAGCGAGTCGGCCTCGCCGACGCCGTAGTCGGCGAGCGAGCCGCTCTCGAGCTGCTTGCCGGCCACGACGAGGCGGAAGCCCGTCATGAACTCGACATCCTCGACGGCCTGCTTGACCGACGCCACCGAGGCGTCGGCCGCCACCGACAGGGTGAGCGGAGCCCCCGAGAGGGTCTCGACGAAGATCTGCATGGTGGACCTAGCCACACTCAGCAACGCCGCTTGTGGCCTGTGTCCTCCTGGATGCTCAGATGCTGCGGGTGCACGCGAGATTAGCGAGGGATCAACGCCATCAGACGGCGGAGGAGGTCGAGGCACACGCACCCGGGAGACGTTCCCAGCAGAGCAGTCAGCAGAAAGTGAGGCTCCATGAGCTCCTCGGCGGCGCGGGCGGCCGGCGGGTATCCTCATAGCCAGTCATTTTCCGCGGCGCGGCAGCAGAGCCGAGGCAACCATACAAACGCCAACATGCGGATTTGCGTGTTGGGGAGCTCTGCTAGAGCTATTCCCTGCTCCGCCTGCCAACTATTGTGTCTGGCGCGGTAGGCAGGCAGGCTGAGGGTCGCGGCGAGTTGAAGTGACGGTGACGGCTCATGCCGCGCGCCAGGCGGCGGTCGAGGGCCGGCGACTGCGAGGCCGCGGGGCCGCGCGGGGAGGATCCGGCGCTGCGATGTGCACTCGAGACGCTCAGCTGCGTGGTGGAGGCGGTGGCGCGCGCCGTGGAGGCCTGCGGGGCCCAGGAGAGCGACGAGAGCGCGCTGAGAGGCGAGTACGGCGCGCTGCGATGGCGGTGGCCGCTGGAGCGCGCGATGGAGGCGGCCAGCGCATGGAGCCTCGCTGCCAGCTGCAGAGCGGCTCCGAGGCTGGGAGAGGGGGAAGCGAGCGTGGAGCGGGAGATCGCGGAGCTTGAGCGGTTGGCGGCGTCTGCTGGCGAGGGAAGTGCGAGGCGCAGCCGCCTCGAGGCGCTGCAGGCGAGAAAGCGGCAGCTACTCGCGAGCTCCAGCCGCGCGGTTGAGGCGCCGAGAGAACTTGAGATTCCGCAGCGCACGGCAGAGGATCCACTCGAGGCGCGGTGGGACGCGCGAGGCGAGACCGTGCCGCTGCGTGAGTCCTAACGATCTGGACGTGCAATTGGTCGACTCGCGCTGACGTGGTCTTGGCTTTCGTGCAGGGACAAACGTGATTGGCGAGCCGTTCGCGTCGCGGCGGAACCCGCTCAGCTACACGCGCGGCAAGTCGCCGGCCGAGATCTTCGCCCGCATGAAGCGCGCGGTGAAGGACGAGATCTCGGCGCGCGAGCGGCGCCGCATCGCTGCGCTCAATGAACGCGCGAGGGCCAAGAAGCAGGAGCTCGAGGCGCTGGGGTATATTTCCCCCGAGGCCGCACTTGAGGCTCGCTTCGACCACCTCATGCGCCGAGTGTCATGAGAGAACAAGATCCTACATTCGCTAGTGCATGCGACCAATGTTAAAAAATGCCTACTCGCACCTGACGCGACTGCTAGCTAGCTCGCGGCTTAGTGGTGGTGGGCGTCCTGGGCTCCACTGGATCGTGCTGGGGTCGATGCCCTCCTGGACCATCTCCCACAGCGGGCTCATCTCGCGCAGGCGCGTCACGTGCTTGACGCACTGCTCCACGGCGTAGTCGATCTCCTCCTCGGTCGTGAAGCGGCCAATGCCGAAGCGGATTGACGTGTGTGCCAGGTCCTCGCCGACGCCAATGGCGCGCAGCACGTACGACGGCTCGAGCGACGCGCTCGTGCACGCACTGCCCGACGACACGGCAATGTTCTTGAGCGCCATCAGGAGCGACTCGCCCTCGACGTACGCGAACGACAGGTTGATGTTGCCCGGGTACCGCTTCTCGAGATCGCCGTTGAGCACAACGTGCTCGATCTGGCTCGTAATGCCGTCGTAGAGCTTCTTGGACAGGTAGCTGACCCAGCGGTGGTCGTTCTCCATCTCCTCGGCCGCAACCTCGCATGCCTTGCCAAAGCCAACGCAGAGCGGGTGCGCGAGTGTGCCACTGCGCAGACCGCGCTCCTGTCCACCGCCCGAGATGATGGGCTCGAGGCGCACGCGCGGGCGGCGGCGCACGTACATGGCACCGATGCCCTTGGGTCCGTAGACCTTGTGGCCCGAGAGCGACATGACGTCGATGTTCAACTCGTTGACGTCGATGGGGAGCTTGCCGAGCATTTGCGCGGCGTCGGTGTGGAAGAATACCTTGTGCTCGCGGCAGATGGCTCCGATCTCCTTGAGGGGCTGCACAACGCCGATCTCGTTGTGCACGGCGATGACCGAGACGAGTGCCGTGTCGGGCCGGATGGCGGCGCGCAGCTGGTCGAGGTCGATGAGTCCGTTCTCTGCGACGGGCAGGTAGGTGACGTCGAATCCCTCGCTCTCGAGCACGCGGCACGAGTCGAGCACGCACTTGTGCTCGATCTGCGTGGTGATGATGTGCTTCTTCTTGGCCTTGGAGAAGTGCGCGACGCCCTTGAGGATGGCGTTGTTGGACTCTGTGGCGCCCGAGGTGAAGATGATCTCCTTGGCGTTGGCGCCGACGAGCTTGGCGACGCTCTCCCTCGCGTGCTCGACGGCCTTGTCGGCGTCCCAGCCGAACTCGTGCGTGGTCGAGTGCGGGTTTCCGAAGGCGTACGTCATGTGCGGCAGCATGGCGTCCAGCACGCGCGGGTCCATGGGCGTGGTGGCCTGGAAGTCCAGGTACGCGGGCTTGCCGTGCAGGTGCTGGCCCTTGACGGCGAAGCCTGGCGAGAAGATCTCGTCCGAGTGCGCGTTCGCCAGCACGCTCTCGGGCACAGGATTGGCTGGTTGGTAGCGCTTGTCGGCGCCAGAGGTGGCAGCGGAGGACAGCGCGCGGCTGCGGCCGCGGCCGGCGAGCAGCGCGCGCGAACTGCGGCGCAGCGACGACTGCATGGATCGCTTCGGGGGTGGGCGGCGAGTTGGCGAGTGACGCAGAGAGTCACTTGCGCTCAGTATGCCAAAGTAGCTCTTGGCGAAGGCAGGGGAAGGCCACCCAACACGGTACCGAAGCCGCGGGAATACTGTAAGACACCGAATAGAGGACCTATATGAAGTGGAGTATACATGTACTCGCCCGATTGCGCATGGCTGATGATATTGATAATCGGCGACATAATACAAACATTCCGTTTAACAGGATCAAGTTGAAGTCTGTGACGTGCTACGGATGGATGCGGGCTGTCACGCGCTCTGGACGCGCACGACGAGCTTGCCCCTCGCGCGGTGGCTGCGCTGCAGCCTCAGCGCCTCGCACACGCCCTCGAGAGAAAATGAGACGGGCGTCGATGGGTCCAGCACCGCGCGCGGTCGCGGTCTGTTGTTGCTGCTCCCTCCATCGACGCTGCTTGTCATGACAGCCACGAGCTCCTGCAACTCCGTCGCCTTTGGAAAGCAGCTCACGAGTGAGTAGCTTGGTGAGAACGGGTTTAACGCGCGTCGAGCGATGCGAAACGCAAAGGTGAGCAGCTGCCAGGGGTTGCGCACCTCCGACTCGGGACTGTCGGCCACGGCGACGTAGCGGCCGCCTCGACGCAGTGCAACGTCGCAGTGGTTCCACGAGTCGTCACAGCCCACACAATCGATGACAGCATCGATCGACTGCGGGTCCACCGCCTCCCACCACTTGGACACACGGTAGTCAACGACTAGGTCGGCGCCGAGAGACGCCACGAGCTCGCGGTTCGTCGACGTTGCAGCCACAAAAGACGCCCCCATGACCTTGGAGAGCTGCACGACAAGAGACCCGACACCTCCAGAGCCGCCAATGACAACGACTCTGCTTCCAATCTTCACACCAGCATCTTTGACTGCCTGGAGCGCGGTGCATCCCGCGGTTGGCAACGACGCTGCATCGATCGGAGAGAATAAGTCAGCTGGAGGTGCGAGTGCAGCGTGATTGCTGTCGACCACGACATACTCGGCTAATCCGCCGATCTTCATGGGCGGCAACGCAGCGATGACTCGGTCACCGACTTTGAACGAAGACTGTGATGCGTCGCTGATCTCCTCGATAATACCGCAGATGTCAAGGCCGGGGACGTAGGGGAACTGCTTGGGCTTCATCACGAGCGATACGCTGCCATCCATGAGTCTGCAGTCGGCGGGGTTGAGTCCACATGCGAGCACCTTGATCCGCAGTTGAGTCGCCGAAGGATGAGAGTCCTTGTTGCTTTCAGGGAGTGCTGGAGCAGGGGCATCCGCGACGAACGCCACGTTCCCCTCGACTGCAAAGTGTGTCACGTGGACGGTCTTCATCTTCCGAGGTGGAGCACGAATCGAGTTATGAGCAGTCGTCAGGATCGCGTGGAGAAGAATGGTTCCAGTTCATGCGGCTTTTAGGTGCTGATTCGTCAGTGCTTGCCTGACGAATCTGTCCAGCACGACAACTTGGGTCTCACAGAACAGAACGCGGCAATATGGGTGCATCAACAGCTGGATCGCACATTTTTTTGTGTTGCTCAGATCGTCAGTCCAGTCCTGAGCATCTCGTCCTCGGAAGTGCTGGAGTCGCTTGTCTGACATGGCAGGCTTGCCTATGCTTGGCATTTGAGCCACGAACTGAGACTCCCGTCAACCGTCAGTGATAAAGCAATGGAACGTCAACCCGGAGTCTCCCAGCGCGGCTTGGCTGCTTTGATACGCCAGCGCGATGACAACTCGGGCCGAACAATGCTGACAAAACAAGAGCGACGCTTTGTCAATGGAGTTCTTCATAATGCATCCCTGGCTCATCGCCCTGATATTGATGAAAGACTCAACGACCTCGCTCAACGCACCGGGTTGGATCCACCTTTGCGACACGAAGACCAAGCAAGTGAAGCCAGCCCGGCCTCCGAAAACAGAGGCGGTCTCTCTTCTGCGTTCATGGCCTTCGGCGCACTTGCTGCTCTTGGCGTTGCGTCGTATTCTGCATATCAAGAGCTGAAACGAGCTGAGAGTGAGAAAAAGGAGTCGAGGAAAGGAGGCCAAACCAAGCCGAGATAATCGTGCGGACTCTATGGTGAAGAAGAAGGCTGCAAGCAATCGATTTGCTTCACGCTTCGCGCCATCACTTCCGGGTTTGGACCAAGGCAGTTGTGCGGTATACTCGGGCCCTAGATTTCTGGTGATCGTTGTTAGCGTGATTCATTTCGCAGTTTCTGTTGCTTGGTCTCGTTCGGTCCTACTCTAGCAATTGCACTGTAAGCGAAGGACAAGACAAAAACAAAACAAAACTGGATAGTGTGTGCACGGCTCAATAGACTCTCCTCTGTTCGTGAAGGTCAAAATCAGTCGATGGACTCAAGTGTCAGGGTCTCGCTGGATTGCTTGACGCTTACGGTGATAGGATTGGAACTGTTGAGAACGGACAGGAACGGAATGGTGAGCCTGCCTAGGAATGAGTACTGAAGTGACAGCTCCACTCCTTCGGTTGCATTCGTAGTCGCCACCACTTCAACCAGAGCTATCGTTGAGAACGAGCGATACAGATCAGTTAGAGCATCACCGAGTTGTTGTTGCGCATCATCGATGTTGCTGGGTGACAATGATCCCGAGAACGTATATGTGCGCGTCTCTCCACCTTCGAACTCTCCGCCGTCAACGTCAAGCGTGAAGAGCAGAGTAACATCACCGCCTAGAGATTGCACGAGTTGCGTGGCAGGTTCATGGTAAAGAGCAACTCGCTTTGTTGACATCGTCGCCATTTCTAACGGACACTGCCGCGTCCACAGACACCGATACGTATTATTCAGCACTGGCATCAGTGTCTCTGGCCAAAGCGTATCATCGGATGGCGAGAGGCATTGATCAAGCGCCCACGAAAAGTCGATTGCCGATGCAGACGATAGAGTCGACGCTGCTATCAGTAGATTCGAATCGGCAAGAGACTGAAAACACGTCGTCATTGAAGCACAGGCACCTGGAGAGTTTGCGCACGCAGCTACAGCTGCGGTGTTTGTTAAACACTCGGAGCATGAATTTGAGACGGAATCTGGTGTCGAATACATCCCCCATGAGACCGACGTGTTGATGCTGAGGTCGATCGCCACTTTCACACCAGACGTGACAATAGCACCGGCGGACGTAGCGCTACCCGTGCGCAGCATCGTAATGTTCGGGAGGCTAGAGCTCACGAGGATATGTGGAGGAAGTTTAGTTTCTGATGGATCTGCCGGTTCGTGGGACTCCACATTGAGTTCGTTCACTTTGTGCATCACCAAGTCACCAGTAGTGCCGTTGATCGACATAATCAATGAGAACGCGTTGGTTGCGACCCGGTTGTCAGGATCAGGGCCTTCCATGTAGCTAAAGGCCAATTGCAACGACCAAGCAGCGTCACCAGCAAACGAGGAGTCAAGTTCGGTGGCGAAAGTCCACGTCACAAGCCCGTCTGATGCAGCAGGTACTATCCATTGAGCCAATCCAGAGATCGATGAGTTGATAGCGGTTGCTGCGGCGACTGCCAGAGACCAATTGGTCGGCGTGACTCGAGTAGGTGTAGGCAATACGAGCGAAGCGCCTGTGAGATGACTGACGCTGGAAATCTCCCGAAGGAACAGCCTCTTCGAGCTCAGGTCGCTTCGAATACGAATGGAAAAGCACACTTTGGTTTTATGAAGAGTGGTTGACGCCCAGTTGCACTGAATAGAGGAGGCTGGTGAGGAGCTCGTCGAGTCAGGGACGTGAAATTGGTACACGAAATATGAAAGAGGCGCTGCCTCTGTCAATGGAACGGATACTCGCTCAATGCTGTTTGATGCGGCACTTGCACTCGGGAATGACAATAGGCTACCAGGAAGATACTTTGGGCGAGCTAAAGAGTTATCAGCACGAATATTGACGCTCTGAGCGACAAGAGCCAGTGATCCACGCGAGTATGTCGCAATGGTAGTCACCAACCTTCGAGAGAGCACGATTCGTCGAACACCTTGGCGCTGGCTTTCGTCCAAAATGCCCACTCGGAAGTCCAACTTTGATGCCTGCACCCATGTGGGCGGTACAGAGCCGACAGGAAGCGATGCGGAGAGATTCGATAGCAATAACAAGTCGGAGTCCACAATCCCAATCTGCTGGAGTAGCAACACCAATGCACTACGGACCGCATAGAGCTGGAAAACGTCGCGAGCTGCTCGACGCTCGGTACACGTGACATTAACCTCAAAGTCCTTTGCGAGCACAAGAGTCAGACTGAAATCCACAAATGTTTCTGGCATATCTGTGGCCATGGTTGACGCCTCATAGATGTCATCTAATACAATGGAGGAAGTGGAAATTGTCGACGTACCGCCCAAAAGCAAATCGCGGAGCTCCGAGTCACTCGAGGATACATTTTCAACCACAAACTCGCGAAGCTTCACCCAGTCCAACGTTTCTCCGTCCATCGTATTCACTTTCAGCAGGAGATGATATCGATTCGCGTTTATAGGCGACAAATCGGAACCTTCAAGCACTCGCACGGGTTCATTCCAGTCACTGGAGAGCGCAATCGCGTCCTCTTTTGCCGACGGCGTCAATATAGAGACGCTATCGAAGCTAACCACCAGGTTCGACACCGAGAACGGATCGACAAGCGACAGCATACCGTCGAGCACTTGCCATTTTCGCTGCTCTAACGATTTGATTGGGAAATCGCTCACAGTAAAACTCACAATGCACCCTTCGGAAGTGGACGATACCTGTTGAGCGGACGAGGAAGCGGGTGAACTGGCGGGGGTCGCAGAATCAACATCTACCGCGATCAAAGCTAGCTGTGGGTCCACAGAGCTTACAGCATCTGCAAGTGCGAGCGAAAAAGTCGTCCCTGCATCGAGTCCACTGGTAGCATTGAGCAAACGCCGAATGATCACTGGGAAGAGATGAGCCGACTCGACGTGAACTTCGGCAGCTATGAGCGCTACATCCATGCTGTAGGCCGAGAACGGCACGTCTATCGATGCATCTCCACAGGCAATTGCTCTCTGTCCTTGAAGAGGCCGAAGGAGTATGTCAGAGGAGTCGACGCTTGCTGCTCGCAGCAATCTTGCGATGGAAAGTCGAGTTTTCAGGTTTGTAAAAGGATCGTCGAGTGCCGTTGAAGCCGAGGACGATGCCAATACGAGATGAACGTCGACCCACGGCTTAAGGTCGATGGGGTAGAACGTCTCTCCGTCGAGGGCCAAGTCCAGCAGCCGCATGGTCGATCCGAATAGATGCAGCTTCTCAACCGTCCCCTGATCGCAGTGCACCAATGATTCGCATCCGCTCTTGGTCCACGGCGGCAGCGAATACACTGCTCGAGTCGTTGTCGCTTTGTCTGTCAAAGCTCGAGGGCAATGGTAAAGCCGAGATCCCCACTGAGATGGCAAATGCCGCGGTGTCATTCTCGTAGTGTGCATCAGGTCTGGATGAACTCGAGCGCCACGCGGTCGAACGACTCGACACCTGCGACGTTGCTGACGCGCTGGCGAAAGATGCCTTCGCCATCGCGAAGCTGCTGCAGCGTGATTGCGTCGGCCTGCGAGGATCTTGGCGCGCACTCGCGGGCCGTTGGCGTACACTGGTGCAATGAATCGTTTGCCACGGCGGCATCGTATACGCTTGGTCCAGCTCGCCCACGTCATGGAGTCGTAGTCAATAGCATTGGCGCCGACGCAGACGAGCACGGATAGACAGACCACCAGCAGCGTGAGTGAAGGCATCTCGAGTCTTTGCTTGTGCCGCGACGCAGGACTCCTTTTGCGAGTCAGGCGTGGCGTTGAGTGGTCGCGTCGCGATCTTTCCGCGCTTGACGAGCATTCGCTTCATGTAGTGTGAGAGTGGATTTTGCTCATTGAAAGGTGAGCGGCGTGTGACGCCGAACTGTGATTCAGATTCAGACGCGGTTGATGGGGATTGCTAGTCTTGACAGTGGTTGGCCGGGGAGTTGAGACTTGTTCATTTCGGTGTCGTTCAAGCAGAAAAAAAAAAAAAAAAAACGACGTGGATGTGAATTCGCATGTTTATCAGCAAGCAGGTCGACACCACCACCAGCAATGATGGAGAGGAGAGGAGACAAATTCTTTCTGCCAACCCGCCGGTTCCGTTCGCTCCACTTCGAGAGAGACTGCTTCGAGGGCCATTTCAGCAGCAGGAAAAGAGGATAACGTTGCTAGAGCGAAGCTGTAGCGGTGGTCTGCTGGACCTGGTGGTGCGGGACTCGAAATGTGACGAGCGAACAGTGGCACACGTGAGCTGGAGAGCCAAGTGCAAGCAGTTGAAGTGCGCAACAGTACAGTGCGTGGTGTCCAAATTCCGGTGGAATAAATTTTGACTCGATTGCGCACCAGACAGGGCGGTACGGTACCGGCCGCCATGACTTGATGGTTGTATGTGGCCGTGTGTGCGACGCGCACCCACTGCTCTTCTGTATACCATACAGCGTCTCATAGGTGAGACGCCCACCTTGAAGTTGACTGCGCATGTCTTTAGGATTCATGCGCCACCTTTTGTCATCATCCAGCGCAGCGCAGCGCGGCGATTACAGCACTTGATATCGCTGGATCCTCCTCGCTTGGGCTGTGCCGCGAGCGTCCAGTTGCACTGTTTTTTTTTGCTTTTGATTTTTGTTTTTCTCCCAGCGCTACTTGCGGTGCCCAGTGCGACTGGTTTCTCCCTGGCTCGTTGCGAGCGGTTCCATCGCCCAAGTGTTCGGTTCAAAGCCACGGTCTTTACTGGCCACTCGCGGGCCGGGTTTTGGGTGACATACATTTCGTGAAGCGCCGCAGCCCGACCCGGGTCCAGCGTGGTGGGTGCTGGCTCGTGTTTCGTCTTGGTGTTTGTATCGGTGACAGCTGGCGGGCCGAACCCACGCGCGGATTGGCTCAATAAATTACTTCCCGTGGAGTGTCTATGAAATCCATCTCCCCCCGAATAAGCCGCCCGTCTGTCTCTCTCTACCGCCCATCCGGTTGGCACATCTTTCACTTAGCGTTTGTATGCCTCGTGAGTCACGCCCCTCGGTGCTGCGAACATCACAGCGCGGACCAAGACTCGGCCGCAATCTACGTACCATGGCGTCCGCATCTTGCTCTGCAAAGTATGGCGTCGGCATGACATCCGCATGGCGTCCGCGGCCAAGGCGGATCTGATCCGCGGGCCGGTTGGCTTCCGGACGGATATCCTCCGTGGAGACGCGTTCCGTAGTCGCCCGCGGGTCTGAGAGACCCGCGGGCGACTACGGAACGCGGCTCCATCATGATCATCGCAGAAGGAAGCCACGCCACAGAGTTTGACACGCTGGGCCGCCAGCCACAGGCTCTTCCGACGTGGACTGAATCAGCTCGCCGCAGAGTGGCATCGCCGTCGAAAAGAGCGGCCCGCGAGCCGACGACGAGCGCATCCAGCGCGGGCCGAAAGCTTCGACGGCGCGCCTGTCCTCTCGCAGGTGGTTCCTGTGGCGCTCACTATGGGCCGCTGCAAGTAATCTATGCGCGTAAACTTCCGTCTATAGTGGAGGCGAGTGTCTCGTTCCGTAAACCCCTCCATGTATCAATACAGCGAGTTGCGTGTTTTTAGGTTCAAAGCACTTGTAAAAGTACATATCTCGTCTCGATCTGATTCTATCCCGCACCGTAGATTCCTTCACTTGCGCAGAGTATGCTCGCAGCAAGTCAGCGCGGGTCGACGTCACGTAGTTTACCGTCGACATCACATAAATTCCCATTCTTGAGGGAGCTCGAGCCTGTTTTTCATTCCAGAAAAAGCCCTCGAGCCGCCAGCCGCCCTCCCCTCTTCTAAACCTCAAGCCGCCATGTACGCGAGCCCCCGCTACTCGCGCAGCTACGGCGCATACTCGCCGTCCAAGTACTACCCGCAGCCGCAGGAGGACGCGTACTCGCCGCCGCTCAAGACGTACGCGCCCTACTACCAGCAGCAGCAGCACCAGCAGTACTACCACCAGGGCGAGTTCTACCACTCGAGCTCGTCCACGGCCTCGTCGTCCCAGGACGGATACTACGCCGACGACCTGGACGAGGTCGACGAGTACGCCAACCCCGATCTCACGACCGTGCCGACCGTGCCCACGCCCATGACGCTCTCCAA